>JAMPIV010002460.1:340000-647745 GCA_024509875.1 Oreohelix idahoensis
GGGGGGGGGGGGGGGGGGGGGGGGGGGGGGGGGGGGGGGGGGGGGGGGGGGGGGGGGGGGGCGGGGGGGGGGGGGGGGGGGGGGGGGGGGGGGGGGGGGGGGGGGGGGGAGGTGGGGAGGGAGGGAGGGGGGGGTGGAAAGGGGTGGGGGGGGTGGGGGGGGGGGGGGTGGGGGGGGGGGGGGGGGGGGGTGGGGGGGGGGGGGGGGGGGGGGGGGGGGGGGGGGGGGGGGGGGGGGGGGGGGGGGGGGGGGGGGGTGGGGGGGGGTGGGGGGGGGGGGGGGTGGGGGAGGTGGGGGGGGGGGGGGGGGGGGGGGGGGAGGGACGGGGGGGGGGGGGGAGGGGGGGGGGGGGGGGGGGGGGGGGGGGGGGGGGGGGGGGGGGGGGGGATGTGGGGGGGGGGGCGCCCTCGGGGGGGGGGGGGGTTTTGTGGGGGGGGGGGGGGGGGGGCGTGATACTGCCTAAGAAGGGGCCAGAGTAGTGGTGGTATAGAGGGGTGGCGAAGGCTAGGGGGTGTTGTGACTTCTCTGGGGGGATGCCGCGCCCCCCTCCTTGTGGCCCCTCGATTGGTGTTAGTTAGTTTTCCTAAAGAGGGGGGGTATTATGATGGCAAACAAGCTTTAAAGAGGGGCAGATCAGGAAGCATGACATCTAACACAAATGCAAACTCGCATTCTATGCGGCTGATTTATAGGGGTATTTCAGACGGGGGTAATTATTTTAGATTTTTTAGTTTCATGATAGACACCCCTAAAATTCCAGATTTCCTTTGAAGTTTTATTAGTTTCTAGTATTAAAGTTATGGGGTCACTTATTATTATTGGATCTATTAATAATGTATTTAGAGATAATTTCTTAAGTTTATTGGCAATGCGGGCAAATACAAATGGTAATACATTTTATAATTCCTCATTGGTTTCGAACTTTGATCTTTTTATGCCTTCCATTTGCCTGGATCGTACATTCTTTTCGGGAATTTAGTTTCTGCTCGGTTGGATTCCATAAAGTTACCCCCCATTTTCTTTTTCTTGTTTTGGGGAGGACTAAATGGTGGGGGTCCTTCTTCCCGTTAATGCCGTGGATAGGTCTATCTTACCTTCACATTTTGTAATGCATGTTCTCCATCTACCATTAATACCTGTGGGTCAAGTCTGTATTACTGTCCCGACCATTTGGTGATTCCCATGTTAATTTGTGGATTTCTTTGTGGTGGGAAATTGTGTTCTCTCCAATGGACCAAGTTTGTTAATGCCTCAGAAACTTAAGGAAAAACAAAATTATCGCCATGTTGTTTCGTTTGCTGGTCCGCTGACGCATTCCCAACCATTACTCTTTCATTATATGTATTGGTGTGTTTCCAACTTTCGCATTGAAGTCTCTCATTACTACGATAAGATCTATATATGTAAAGTGTGTCTTCCATTTCTTAAGAAAACAGTTGTTGATAAAATTCATCCTTGACCTCTCGTTCGCTGTCATTTGTGAGTACGTAGTATTTTTTATTGTAGTGTTTGAATTCCCTACTCAATCTTATGGGTTCTGATCAGTCCTTTTGTTGATGGGTTTCCATTCCATAATGACCTTTCTATTCCTTTCGGGGTAGAAGTAATGGCTACACCTTCATTTGTGTTGTAACAGTCCTCTTTGCCAATGAGTAGAGTACTGTTGTTGAACTTTGTGGCTGTTTTAAGTTTTCTCCTGTCCCTGTCCATCTGCCTCGCAGCTATATCCATAAATGCAGACCATAATCTATAAATTTTCTCATATTCGATGGCTGTGACCTGTTTTAGTTTTCCCGTCTCCAAGTTCATTGTCCCGACATTCCAAAATCCTATCTTGTTTCATTCACGTTTTTGCGGTCAGGACGTCCGTTCTCAGTGTCAGTCGGGCTTCCGTTGTGGCTTTCAACCACTGGACAGTTTCATACAAGCCTCAGACTCCGGATAGGTCCGTTTCGCAGCAAAGTTTGTTCATTTTTTTGTCGTTTCCGTAACTTCGTTTCTTTTTACATAGACAGGGGCGTCAGCCCTATGCTAAAACGCCCAACCTGGAGGACCAGGGTGTCTGCTTTAATCTGACCCCTACCCGTAAACCTGTAAAACTCCCGCTGGCATAGCTCTGGCGGTAATCAGGGTATGCAAACCGCTTACCTAACCTCAGCATGTGAAAATGATATATTCATGAACCACCACAGCAAAGCACTGCTGACTACTTTGTGCTAGTTCTCACAGGGAACCAAAAGCAGAGGTAACCCCAGGATGTCGAGCAGGAAGAGGGACCGGGAAGATACAATTCATAGGTATATATTTACTTTACTATCATCGGGTAATAAGTTGTGGGGGGGGCATACTTAAACATGATCACCCAGGCACAAGCCATTGGACTTGCTGCTGTCCAGTCGCAATTTTTCCATTAAATTAACTAAAAGAATGGTGATTTTTCATCATATCCCCTTTAACCTACGACCTCAATCTGTTTTCTTTTTTTCTCTATTGCGCACGTTATCATTTTTGAAACAGAAAAAAAAGGAAGTTCGAAACAAAGTTATGGTTTAAGATGGCGTTTCTGTCATTCTATTTTTTTACCTTTTTTTTTAAACGACGAGAAATATTCTTTTCAACCTCTGATGCGTTATATTTAGAATATATAGAGTATCTATTTCAAGATTATGGTTTTGTTTTGTTATATTTGAATATGGCATCATTTCGACCCACATATCTTGATGCCCCATTTCCCCTGCAATCTGTCGCTAAACCTAACTGCAAATCATAACACTGATTAGCTAACCGTAATCATATGTCTACTGTTTTACATTAAAAAAAATAATAATAATAAATGGCTACAAATCGGTAAACAGTAACGGTAAACGCTAAACTTACCCCTAAGATTTTTCAAACATGATTAATCACGGGTGGGGGATGGAGGTCTACTGGAGATCCTAATGCTAAAATGGTAGTCGCTAAGCTGTATCTCGAGTCGTAATTGCAAGCGTAAAATAACTTGCATGCGCAAAACCATCTTCAGCTATTTTTTTTATACTAACCCATTTTGGGCAAAACCCGAGTGCTTAATAACCCGGTAATTTTGCTTTGTATCCGGTTCGTTTCAATAACATTCTTGTAGCATTAATGGCGGATCCTGTTCCGTACTTTCCTTCCCATTTACCACATTTGCTATCCGCAAACATGTTTGCACTCAGTTTTTTAACTTCGTTTCCAAACAAAACTAAGTATCTCCAAAATAACGTTAAGCAATTCGTTCCGGCACAAGAAATGAGTCCCTGTAGAAATAACACTATAAAAGAGACTTCCTTATTCATGTGCAAGGAACGTAATTGCAAACGTTCTTTAGGAGATTACCACAAAACAAAACGCGCACATTACAATTGTTCTGTTTAAAAAGAATCAACAGTCCCCTGTTCTGAACTGGCTATGTATTTATCCTTATGTACTATCAAACCTTTTTTAAATTAAGTCCTCCAAATCGTTAGAGTTCGGATTCCTAACCATCACCCTTTATTGCAACGTCTCTGAATTCTTATGTATGGTCGTGTCAATGTGGGTGGCTTAATTGGCAGCCTGATTGATAGACATTTGAGATAAATCGTACATATGTTTCTGTATTTTTTATTTATTTTGTACCCTCCTAATTTCTTATGTTTTTCTTTCTAAGTTTTCTTTTTTTTTCTTACTTTTCCCTAGTTTTGATTTTTTAACATTTAAGTTTTAATTCTTTTTATAAACGTTTGTCGTACTTTACCAATATCCATTGATTCAACAAGATGAATATAATTTCCCTTTTTTAAAATTCTTTTTGTTTACAAAACTTCTCTTTATTTTAACCTGTCACTTGTAATGGTCACTTTCTTGTCACTTTCAAATCTTGCAATCGATTTTTCAATCACTTCCAGATGAGCAATAGCTCTGAAACTTGGCATAGTTGTGTAGTCTCGATGACAATACAATAATCAGTCAATTATTAATAATTTAATATTGTAATTATGACATTATGAGTTTTTTTTTTTCGTACGCCCGCTAATACTCGAGACGAAATCTCAGGTTATTATTAATGTCTTCTTTCTTCTTCTTCTTCGTTCGCCCTGAAAAGGACGGTGTTTTCCAGCTTGTCTCTGTGTTTTAACAACGTAGACTCTGATATCTGCACCTGGGTTCGGCGACATAGGATCCGACTTCTTCTTAATGCACGGCATTTTTTAGACGCGGGTTTGCCTATCCATTTCGATCAACACTCGCTCAGCCAGCCTGCACAGCTGCAGACTGTTTCCAGGACCACCACGTGGAGGTGGAGTGCGGTCTTGACCAGCTCTGGTTCGCTGGTCCTGACGCAGGCAGTCAAGCTATGAGTCGCTGACTGCGGTCTCTATTGCTGCGTCTTGTGGTCCCTTATTAATGTCTAACCTGACATTGATTTTACGTGAGTATCCCTTTTCTTGTACAGAGAAAGATGTCCCTCGCCATTCAGGCAGATACTCGCCGATTTCGGAGGTACCCATTAGAGCTGGGTCGGCTCAGGAGCCGCCAATCCCTGGTCGACGACACTCCTTCAAATGTCCTCGCCACGTCTCGAGTTAATCCAGTCCAATTCCCGGTCGACGAAAAATCCTCAAATGCCGTCGCCCGGGTTTGATCCTGAATCACCCGGTCGCCAGAGCGTTGTTGTAACCGCTACGCTAGCGCGGCTCGCAACATTATGAGTAATTAAAGTTTTTCGTAAAGAAATGTAAACAAATCAGGGGCCATAATCAAGTTAATTAAAAATTCAAGAGTACGTGGTGTGTTTTATTTTTTTTTTCCTATGCATAAAACAGGGCAGTACTCAAACAAGTGTTTAGCTAAATCAAGGGAAACAATCCAAATTATAAAATTATGAATCAAGGGAAAGTCGAGTTCGATCTCTAGATGGCCTTCAAATTGAAGAAATTGATTGCACCAAATTAACAGGCACAAAGCCATGTAATACTGACGCTCTAAAAGAAATGGATCACTTAAGAAATTTTAGACCAGATTTACAATAAGTAAAGATAGTGTTTATGTTTTAGTATGTCATAATTTTTCTAACACTAAAAAGAAAAAACATTTTAAACACACGCTTTTAATGCACTAAAAACCCAAAAGTAATTTTTCAAGGAGTTTATAGCTTGCAGTTTAAAAAATGTAACATCAAATTGACAAAAAAGCGTAGGGCGCTGATTCTGCATGAAATTAACTTCTGCTTTATACTTCATTAGACACTTATGGATAAAATATATGATAAGCGCTTAAACGTCCCACGCTTTTTGTCAATTTGATGTTACATTTTGTGACTGCAAACTACAAACTCCTTGAAAAATTATTTTTGGGTTTTTAGTGCATTAAAAGCGTGTGTTTAACATATTTTTTTTCTATTTTTTTTTATTTAGTTAAAGCCGCACACATTTCTCTTCCAAGATATGCAAGTAGCAGGGGCGTACTTAAAATATTTGGTACCTGGGGCGGATCATGCTTTTGACACCCCCCCCCCCCACCCCCACAAATAAGCACACAGAAAAATATATATAGTATGCTGGCAAGTAGACAGTACTGACAATATTGTCCCACCGCACTCCCGTACTGGCTGTCACCCGCGCGAACCACCCCCTCGTACTCCCCTTAATACGAAAGATGGAATATGCATAGTACGCTGTGCCTTCATCACCATCATTTGCGCATAAACTGTGGTAGGATTATTCGTAAGCATGTTCCTCATGTTTGAATGAAACAATCCACTTTCTTTACGCATGTTATGAGAAGAAGAAAGCTAGAATATATCGTGATAACAGGAAAGATTGAAGGAAACCCAGATAGAGCGACAAAGACAGAAGATACTGGACAGTTTGACATCATGGTATAAAAAGAACCATACATCAAGGATTCCCAATCGAGGCCAGCTCCTTGACGTGGAGATGGGGCTCAAGTACAACCATCAGCGGCGGAAAAACCAAGATTAGCCAGGCCCTCCTACACTCGAGCAAGACCACAGTCTGCCCTAGCAAGTCAAGGTGCTGAAGACGGAGGCAACCAGCCAAGAGGCGCACCACAGCAATCAGGATGCCACGCACACGCGCAATGGAAATATGCCTATATCTACAAAACGTTATGGCACTCGCCCTGTGACGGACACCCAGGCAGGCGCAGTGCCGGGCCCTCTGCCTCAAAAGGGCCCAACCCCTACTACTGGGGGTCCTTCTTAATTGCCCCGTGGAGCCAGAAGGCATGCGAATAGAGCTACTGGCCAAGCAAAGCAAAGACCACTTAAAATAATGCACTGGAATGCTGAAGGCGTCAACAGTAAAAAAGACGGTTACAGCAAAAAAATAGAGCTCGAAAATATCTTGAATGAAGAGCAAGTAAATGTATGCTACTTGCAAGATACCCACCTCAACAAGGACATAGCCTTCAAAATCAGAGGCTACCAGTGCTACCGATCCGACCGAATAGACAGGCGAAAGGGTGGAATACTGACACTCGTGAGGAATAACATCAGTGCATGTCAGCTTGAAACATATATGAATGGGGCGGAATACCAGATGCTTCATCTCAGGACAGAAAGTACAGAATTCCACCTTCTCAACTACTACTGTCCGAGTGACAGCCCACTGGCTTACTTACTTAGTCGTTCCCCTTCTACCGTGAGGTGTAGAGGTTTGGAAGAGAGAGCGCCAGACCATTCTATCAGCTGTCTTCTTCCTGGCCTGGTTCCATTCTAGTCCTCGGTCCTTCAAAGATTGTCTAATGTTGTCCTCCCCAGCGGACTCTGGGTCGTCCTGGAGGTCTGGATCCCTGGCTCTTTGTTTCCCATGCTTGTCGTGGTAGCCGATCTTCTCCCATTCTGCAGACATGGCCAAACCATCTTAGTTGGGACTGTTCTATTTGGGTCTGCAGCGGATGGGATTTTAGGCCTTGACGGATCGTCTGGTTGCGGACCATGTGTCTTCTTGTTACTTCAACCACTTTCCTCAGATACCTCATTTCTGAGGTTTGGATCTGGCTTTTGTGGGTTGTAGTCATTGCCCACGACTCGCATCCATATGTCAAGACTGGGACATAGGTGGAGCGGTATACAGCCATCTTCGTTTTCTTACCAACCCCTTTCTTGCTGAGGAATCCACGATTTATGGCCTGAAAAAGTCTCCCAGCCGCTGCTTTCCGAGTGGCCAACTCTTCTTTGATGCCTCCCTTTCGGTCTATAATAGCTCCGAGATATTTAAAGTGGTCGACCTGCTCCAGGACCTGTTCTCCCCACTTATTCTGATGTTTTCTTTCTTCTCGTGATATCACCATGGATTTTGTTTTTAGAGCTGCTTATGACCATCCCTCTCTTCTCCAGCTCTTCCTTCCAGACTTGCAGGTTGGATTGGAGATGTGCCTCTGATTTAGCAATCAGGGCAACATCATCAGCAAATGCCAGCTCCGAAATATAGACCTGTCTCATCTTCCAGTACCCCCACTGAATACTTTCTTGTTCTCTCCTTACATGCCTTGATGACATCGTCCATAAGGAGTATGAAGAGGTAAGGTGATAGGATATCACCTTGTCTTACCCCAGTGGTGGTCCTGAACTCTTCTGACTTATGGTTTGCTGTCCTCACATAATTTCTGCAAGACTTGTAGAAGCTCTGTATAGCATGAATCAGAGGTGCTGGAATATTCTTCCTTGCCAAACAGTCCCAAAGTTTGCTCCAGGGACCCTGTCAAACGCCTTTTCCAGATCTATGAAACAAAGATGGATCTCACTCTTATACTCAAGGGCCTTTTCACTCAGCTGTCTGAGTGTGAAGATTAGGTCTTGAGTACTTCGGTTTGCTCGGAATCCGCACTGGACCTCATCCAATTGTGGCTCAGCTAGGCGTCGGAGTCTCTGCTCTAGGATTCTAGAGTAGATTTTACCAGGGACATGCCTCTATGGTTTCCACATTGTCGATTGTCACCCTTTTTGAAAATTGGTGTTATGATGGCAATCTCCCAATCCTTTGGTATGGTCTTGTTGCACCATGCTGCCTGTAGGACCTTTAAGAGTAATAGGTCGCCTGATGCTCCCATTACTTAACCATTTCTGGTGTTATACCATCATGCCCTGCTGCTTTGCCCATCTTGATTTTCTTAGTGCTGCCCTCAGTTTTCTTCCATCTTTATGTCATCTTCACCATCATTGGTTTTCCTCTTCTGTGCTAGTGGTTATCATTTCTGATGCTTCACCATGCTCACCACCATCCAGGAGTTCTGAGAAATATTCTTTCCATCTTTCCATTACTTCCTTCGGGGCAGTAAGCAATTTGCCTTGCTTGTGAATTATAAATTTGAGAGGGCATTGTTTTTTTTTCCTCATGTTCTTTAGGGTCTTATAGAACAATTTCTGGTTTTCTTGCGCATCTTTTTCTAGCTTTTCTCCAAATTCTTCCCAGGACTTCTGTTTTGCTGCTAGCACTTTGTTCTTTGCTTCTGTTCTGAGTGTCACATATTCTCTATATTTTTCCATTTGTCCTGTTGTGTTTTTAGCTCCTAAGTATTGTTTCATGCCATTTTCTTCTCTCTTATTTTCTCATTGACTTCCTCTGTCCACCAAGATGTCCTCTTTCTCTGGTTCCCAAGTCGGACTTCACCGCATGCTTCTGCAGCAGCTGTCTTTATGATATCCTTGAATTTATTCCAGAGGGTTTCCAAGTCATCAGGTCTTTCTTCTGTGTTGCTCACTGCTGTAGCAATAAGCCCCTGATATCTGGTCTTAATTTCTGGCTCTCTCAGCTTGTAGGTCCTAATGCTCATTTCTCCTGCTCGTTTACTTGGTCTCTTGCGTGATGTTGGGCAGTTCCTAAGCTGAGCAACTCCTTCAGTTGTTCTTTTGATTGTAAGCAGGTAGTGATCACTTCCAATCTCTGGCCCCCTCCAGACTCTTGCATCTCGGACATATCTGAATGAGCTTCTCCGAACAATGACATAGTCGATCACTGACTTCTCATTCTTGGTTGGTTCACATCTAGTGTATGCATGTATGCGCTTATGGGGAACTTTGTGTTTGTAATGATCAGATTCTGCTCACTGCAGAATCTAAGGAGTCGCTTTCCATTGTCATTGAGAGTATCTTCTCCATATCTTCCGATAACTCCACCCCATCTAGCATGGTCATTTCCAACTCTGGCATTAAAATCTCCGAGCATAATAACTTCATCTAGGCAGTCATCCACTGTCCTTTGAAGCAGCTCGAAGAATTCCTCCTTGACCTCTGCTCTCTCATCCTCATTTGGCCCATACACTATGACCAGGTTGACTATGGTTTCTCCTTCTTTTAGTTTTTACAACCATAATGCGCTCCGAGACAAAGTTCCATCCCTTGATACTATCTTTTTGATTTTGGGCCACAATGCAACCCACGCCCCCCTTTAGCTCTTTCAGATATGGGTACACCACTGTAGAGCAGCGTGTTGCCATCGAGATCCATGACTCCTTGTCCTTTTTTCTTCGTTTCCGTTATAGCCAGGATTTCTAGTTTTGCTTTCCTCATCTCTTCCACCAGCTCCTCTTCCTTCCCATTTATACTTCTTGTGTTCCAAGTTCCATAAGTCGTAGTCCGTAGTCCGTTCCAGTTCGTCGCCTTTAGAATCAGTCCGGTTTTCTCTCTTGTAGTTCGCGTAATCATGATTTAAAGCAAACAGGTGATTGGCCTGTTGTGCCTTTGCATGGTGGAGGGGCTGCCTCCTTACGGCCTCCATGCAGGCCGCCCTCCTCCTTTTTCATCCGGGCTTGGGACCGGCATTGGCGGAGTTGACAGCCCACTGGCACGAGACACAATCCCAGCAAAAGAAAGATTGATTGTATGCGGAGACCTCAACAGCCACTCACAGAGCTGGGGCTATGATCACATGGACAGGAGAGGTAAGAAGCTTGAAAACTGGCAGAACGACAATGGGCTTATCCTGATTGACCAGCCAATCGACCCACCAACCTTCTACTCGAGATCATGGCACACCACCTCTACACCAGACCTGGCATTCCACTCACCAGGCCTGGAGTGGAACACCACACGCGTTGTAGGGAAACAACTTGGAGGCAGCGACCACCGGCCAGTCTTTCTAATTGTGGAAAATGAACTTGTCAAGGAGAGCAGCACTCTCTCTAGGTGGAACTACAAGAAGGCAGACTGGACAATGTACCAGCATCGTACCAGTATACTGGCTAGAGATCTGTCCGTAGGCAAAGACATCAATAAGTTAGTCGATGAATTCAGCAGATGCATATTACAGGCTACTCATGAAACAATACCTAGAGGGGCTCGTAAGCACCACAAACCATATTGGAATAGTGAACTAGAGCAACTGCACAACGACGTGGAAACATCTCGAAAGCAGGCAGAGACCAGTCCATGCCAAGAACACCACAATAACTACCAGCAAACTAAGGCCAAATTTCAAAGGGCCAAGTTGCAGGCCAGGCGGAGAAGCTGGAAGGAGAAATATCCAGTTCAATCTCTGATGTGTTATAAGTAGGATATGTATTTTTTTTCAGTTCCAAATTCTAACTAACGTAATTACCGATGTATGTTACGTCGGTCGGTCTCACTCATAATAGTAACTCGCGCCAGAAAAAAAGTGCGCAACGCACGGTGTGCAACTTGCGCGGCGTGGGTGTTATACAGGGTGTTTATAAAGTCGCTGTGCAGTGAAATTTTCGCCCGGGCGAGACTACGTCACCAGAAATGTGGTTTTCAAATGGGGTTTTAAAGACGCCCAAAAAAAAATGTAACGTAGATTGTATTATTCATCTAGACACTACACAGAATATCATGAAGTAAATTTGCATCATTTGTGTCGTAATTGCTGAAATATTTTTCAAATTCACTACACAGCGACCTTATAAACACCCTGTATAATACAAATACTTTGGTTTTTTTATTTTTTTATTTTTATTCTTTCACGAAATTAGTAGCGCTCGACAAAGAAAAACTGCGTAAAAATTGGTGTGCATGAGCCCTGACCCGATGTACAAATCATGAAAACTTGAAAGTTTGTGTTAAAACCACTTATTATCAGGAAACACTCTTTGAAAACAATCCACGCACTTCCACACGAAATGTTGTCATCAAAGAACTTTTAAATTGAATCTAAAATAACATAATTCTCGCCGTGTGTACGTTGGTCACAGCTGAGGAATGCAACCGTGTTGACAATTTGTATTGTTTCCATTATATATACAGTACTCTCCTGAAAATAGTTACAATCAACAAAGAAAAGCGTTCAAATACGGTGTTCATGAACCGTTTGATTACACTGTATAATGGAAAGAAACCAAAAACACTCTAATAATGTACTTCTATCTGCTCATCCGGGAACGGAAACAGCACACTATAATTAAAAACCCGTCAAGTTTGACGGGTTATTACTAGTAATATGAATAATTGCCGATACATCGAAGTGGCATCTTCTGTCCAATCATTTTAAATGGGGCAAATCAAAATGACCAACTTTACTTGAATTTTTTTTTTTTTTAAAGTAAAAAATAAAAAGACATAAAACAAAATCAAACCAAACCAAACACAAACGGCAAACAAAAATAATCAGACGGCGGGGTGTAAAGGCCTGGGGTGTTTAGTTAGATATTTCAATTGACTTTAATTTGTTATATGTTTTATACGAGCATCACCAGACCTTCACCTTCCCCATTACTATATATTTACTTTTGTTCTTGTTAAATACTGTTTGACATTATGCAGTTCCCTAGGTCTGTCTACTCTTAACGCCTCTTCTATATTTATGGGTTAATTTTAAGCCTGCAAAGAATCCAATATTGGGTTTTAATAACAGATGAATGGAAAGCAGAGTGGGATAAAAATCTGAAAGGAAGACATGCATATAAGATGTTCAAGGCTCCAACAAGAAAATGTCAGATATAAAGGGAATTGAAAATTCCCAGTAATGAGAAACTTCTCAGACTACAGCTGGGAAAAGGTTATTTACACCCCTCCACTTTAATATTATTCTTGTTCAGGGTTTTTTCTTGGTTTTTTAAAATTTATTTAACGTATTTTTTTTTTTTTCTTTTTCCTTAACCAGCGGCACTTGGGCTTTCAGCCCTTCGGCCCAATGACATGTCATTGCGAGGCTGGAGAACCTGAGGACTTTCCTTCCAACCCGGTCAGGAGCTTCGCTCCTTCCCATCCACAGAGGGTTTATCACAGGAGCCGTTCAGGTTATTCAGTCAAATTTCCGGCCGTAAACATTTCTTCAAACGCTGACGCCCGGGTTTGAACCATGAACACCTGGTCGCCAGTACAACGCCGAAGCCATTACACCAGCGCGGCTCCCAATTTACAATGATTTGACAAATGTGATGCCACTTTCTCATATCGGCAGTTGTTCATTTGGAATTGAAAACAATATATATATATATATATATATATATATATATATAATATATAAAATATATATATAATATATATAAATATATATATATATATAATAATATATAATATATATATATATATATATATATATATATATATATATCCTAATTATAACCCATCAGAGGTTGAACGGGATATTTTCCTTCATTAATTTAAAAAAAGAAAATGCACAGTAACGTTCTTCTATTCTGAAATACTTTTCCCAGCCGTAGTCTAAGAAGTTTCTTGTCTCTAGGAATTTCCGTGACGGCTACATGTGCCTTCTCTGTTCTTCATATGTTGAACACTTTTGCAGAAGATGTTCAGCTGTCATTTTGAGTTGTACACCGGTTTCTAGTTCAGAGTAACTTCCCTTGCTGAGAAATGCGCATGGGTTTGTGTGTAAATTTTCGCTTCAGAATTTAATAATCTTGTTCCTTCAAATTAATATCTGAGGATTTGTACGTGTGCGAATATGGCAGATTCAAGTCTAGATGATTTTTTTGCCAAAAAAGATAAAAGTAAGAGGAAGCCGAAAACAAAACCAGAAGTCTCTGCAGACGTCGAGGAAGGCAAAGGTAAACCAGCAAAGAAAGATAAAAAGAAGAAGGACAAAGTGAATGCGTCCGGTAGTCAGATAAACGCGCCTTCAGAGCCGCAGGTTGGTAATTATCGCATGATGTGTCATCGCAGCTAGAATGTTTAAAACCTAACATCTGCATGTTAACTTTCAGTCTGGCCCAGTAAATCTAGAGTTGAAGTGGGACGTCTTCGATGCCATCCAAATAAGTCACCCATGTCTTTAGGTTTAGGACTTCTAACACTTAGGCCCCTACCCCTTTTTACTGCGTCTCTTCTTTTTTAATGCCGTATCGGGTAATCTTTACCATTAGTGCCGTCGAGTAGGCCTATGTATAATATGTGTATTGAGTTAGGGTTAACCCTAAACCTAACCAAACCCTAACTCTAAATGGTACGAAAATACACATATTAGGCCTACTCCACGGCACTAAAGGTAAAGATTACCCCGTATCGAGCATATAACCCACTATTCTTCATCTCAACCAAATCTAGTAGGCCTACTTTTTAATCAGTTGCAATGAAGAACATCAGGATGTGTGTTTTATGCGTGTGCCAAAAAACAATAAAATGAGTTCAGAGGCGCAGTAGGCCTAATAAGCCCTTACCATAGCTACGTGGGCAGACTATATGGCTGACAACAAACACACATACCACTATTCTTTATTTCAGCCGTTTAAATCTAGGCTATCATGTCTGGCTGAGTAAATCTAGTGTGTTAAAATGTTGACGTTCATTCATTCATTGCCCTTTAGACTTTAGTTCCTTGTGGAATGTTGGCCTTCAACAGATTATCACATTTGAAATGAAGAACAGTAGGAAGTGTGCTTTGATGCCATCCAAATAAATTGCCCACATTGTTAGGGTTAGGATTGCTAGCCCTTACCTCTTATTACTATGTCTGTGAATTCTTTTTTGAACACTAAGCCCACTGTTCTTTATTTCAACTGATTCTCACTAAGCCACTCAGTCCTGTGCCATCTGTTCAAGGTCTTTCTGAGCCTGCGTTGATGGCTATCTTCAATTTTGTTTTTCATGTGTTCACTTGTTTCTGATGACTTGTTCATATTTTATTTTTCACTGTTTATTTCTAAGGTTCTACAAGATGGGTGGTTGGCCCTATTCCCAGTTCGGTTAAAATGAAGAATTGTGGGACATATGTTTGATTCATTCATAACCCTCCACTCCCAAAGGAGCATAGGCCTTCAACAAACACATGCCAAGTCCTCCTGTCACGTGCCATCATCTCAAGTTCTTTCCATGTTCTCCTCATCATTTTCACCTCTGTTTCCAACTCTCTTCTCCATGTACTTCTTGGTCTTCCTCTGCCTCTCTTGCCCTGTGGGTTCCAGAACAAGGACTGCCTTGTAATGCTATCAACAGGTTTCCTCAGTGTGTGTCCTATCCATCGCCATCGTCTTCTTCTCATCTCTTGTTCCACTGGCACTTGTCCAGTTCTTGTCATCAGTTCCACATTGGTAACCTTGTCATACCATTTTAATCCCTCTATTCTACGCAAGCACCCATTTATGAAAGTCTGTAGCTTTTTGGTTGTTGTCTTTGTTGTTCTCCATGTCTCCGAGCCATACAATAGGACTGACTTCACATTTGAGTTGAAGATTCTTATTTTCGTGTTGGATCCTATTTCTCTTGATCTCCATATATTTCCCAATGCAATGAAAGCTCCTCTTGCTTTTTGTATTCTTATTTTGATATCGCTGTCTGTCCCCCCAACTTTGTCTATATTACTGCCAAGATATGTGTATGATTCTACATCTTGTATTGGCGTTTCTTCAAGTTCAACCCTGTTTTCATTACCTGCATTTATTCTCATTATTTTTATCTTTTCCCTGTGTATTTTCAGACCCAATTGCTGTGACCTCTCATCGAGTGTTTTCAATTTGTCCTGCATCTGATTACGGTTATGGGACAGGAGAGCCAAATCATCAGCAAAATCCAGATCATCCAACTGCTTAGTCAGAGTCCACTGGATTCCATTTCTGTTGTGTGTTGTCGATGATCTCATAACCCAATCTATTGCCAGCAAGAAAAGAAATGGAGACAAGAGGCATCCCTGTCGCACTCCTGTTCTTATCCCAAATGGTTCTGTAAGCTGTCCTTCATGAAGAACTCTGCACGTCATGTCTTCATAGGTTTTCTTTATTAAATTAATGATTTTCAGGGGAACTCCATAATGCCTCATCAATTTCCAAAGTGATTCTCTGTCCACACTGTCAAATGCTTTTTCGTAGTCCACAAATCCGATGTATAGTGGTGAATTCCATTCCAGACTTTGTTCAACTATTATTCTCAAAGTGGCTATCTGGTCTGTACATGATCTGTTTTGTCGAAAACCTGCTTGTTCATCTCTCAATTTCTTGTCTATGGACTCCTTTAATCTCTCAAGGATAATCCTGTTCAATACCTTTCCTGGCACTGATAGTAACATTATTCCTCTATAATTTGTGCACTCTTGTAGATTTCCCTTCTTAGGCAACTTAACCAGATATCCTTCCTTCCATTCTGCTGGTATCTCTTCTTTTTCCCAGACTTTACCAAGTAATTTATATAACATCTCTGTAGCCGTGTCGATATCTGCTTTGATGGCCTCTGCTGGAATGCTATCAGGTCCAGACGCTTTTCCATCTCTTAGAAGCTTTATGGCTTTCTTTATTTCTTCCTTCGTTGGTCTTTCACCGTTAATTTGGAGCTCTTCTTCTGCTGGCTGGATGTCCGGCGGGTTTTGTGGAGCTGGTCTATTGAGAAGGTCCCCAAAATATTCTGTCCACCTCTTCATTTGCTCTTGTATATTGCTGAGCAGTTTCCCATTCTTATCTTTTATGAGGCAACTTGTTTGCTTGTATTTCCCTGTTAGCTTCTTTGTGCTGCTATACAGTTCTCTCATATTTCCTTTGGCTGCAGCATCTTCTGCCTCTCTTGCCAACTCCTCAATATCCTTCCTCTTGTCTCTTTTGATACTTCTTTTTACTTCTTTGTTTGCTTCTGTGTACACTTCTTGAGCCTTGGCTTTGGAACTTCTGGTTTTGCTTGTGTTTAACTCTGCTTTCTTGTTTTTTCTATCTTTTATCTTATTGATGGTTTCTGTATTCTCTACATCTTCCAACTGTTGGAGCACTTGGAATTTGTTGGATACTGTGACCGCAAATTTGTCTCTTGTTTCTTGATTTCTTAGCTGTCCTACATTAAACTGTTGTCTATAATTTTGCATTGTTGCATATCTCTTGAGTTTCATTTTTACTTTGGCTATCAGAAGATGGTGATCTGATGCCACATCTGCTCCTCTATATACCTTTACATCCTGCAATGATGATCTAAACTTCTTCTTTATGCATATATGATCGATCTGATTTTCTGTTCTATGGTCTGGTGATATCCATGTTGCCTTGTGTATTCTCTTATGTGGAAACATGCTTCCTCCTATAGCCAGTTGATTTGAAGCACAGAAGTTTGCGAATAGTTCTCCATTTTCATTCATTACTCCTAGCCCATGTTTTCCCATGACTTCTTCAAATCCAGTATTGACTGTACCTATCTTTGCATTCATGTCACCCATCAAAATTGTGATGTCTCTTCTTTTTACTTTATCCATAATTTCCTGTAGTTTAGTATAAAATGCTTCTTTCACAGACTCTTCTTTGTCATTAGTTGGTGCATAACATTGGATGACATTGACATGAATTTTCTTTTTAGCTGTTTTGAAAATAGCTGTTATTATTCTGGGTCCCACAGCTTCCCATTCAATGAGTGCTTTCTGTGCTTCTTTAGATAACATAAGAGCTACCCCTTCACTGTGGTGTGAACTTTCGTCTTCGTGTCCTGAGGACAGCACCAATTCACCTGTGATGAGTTTCTTCCTGTCTACCCCCTTCCACTTTGTTTCACACATTCCCAGAACCTCGATTTTGTATTCCCTCATTTCTGCTGCTACTTGTGCCACTTTCCCTTGTTCGTTCAATGTCCGAACATTCCAGGTGCCAAATCTGGAAGTTCTCCTAGAAGAAAGAAGGTTAGTCAGCAACACAGACTCCTTTCGGCTTTCTCTGTGTTGCATCATACGCCTCCCCGCGAGAGGACCTTCCCCTGTCTTGGATGGCTGTGTTTTATTTTCTTTATTTGACTTGTCCATATTTGTTGAAGTTTTTTGTGGTTTAAATTTTTTTTACAGGATGGGGTAACCGGCCCCATGCCCAACCCTCCTTAGTCGCCTTCTACGACATGCTTGGCAGGGGACAGTGTTACTATTTTTTGCTCCCCTTTCGGGCCCCGGTAACACACGGGTGCATATGTTTGATATGGACATTAAAAAAATACAGAAATGCAGTAATAAAGGGTTGGGGTTAGGTTTAGGACTTATTTGGGCGATTAATTCAGAGCCATGCAATAGGACTGAATTGACATATGAAAACTTAATACCATAATGATCGTTTAAATATATGAAAGTGGATATCTATATTATTTGATATACATATTTAACACTGTTTGTGTAATTTTCAACAAATTTCATTAAGGATCTTTTTAAGCAGGAGGTTTTGGTGCAAATCTAATCAGAAAGGTGTTCTAAAATTGTGCAAATGTTTGGAACTTTCTCAGAAAAGAAATGTCACAATTAAGCCACGAACAGCAACTGGAAATCTCTTCCAATACTAGAAGGAGCCACTGTTTTTGTCTTCATTATAAATACATATAATAAACAGCTCTTTAAGTTTAGATTTGCTTTCACATGCAATAAAAAGCAGAAAATAATATTTTACACACTCGGGTTATAAAAAAAGGATCATTATGGTAAAGTACACTTTAAAAATATAGTCATGGGGGGGAGCTCATCTGTCCAGTAATTTCATACACCTTAAGTACAATGTTACCTGGGTTACGTCAACATATAATATATTGTGTTGTTGTTTGACTCGAGCTGCTCAGCTTATTGCTGTGTTGCAGCCTGTGCCGAATTGAAGACTCCTTGTGGATCTAGACTTTTCCTGTGGTTGTTTTTCACATTCCAAAACTTGAGTCATAAGCTTCAGTTTCTTTCCTGGGCATTGTCTCGTGGCTTGGCCTGTTTTTAAAGGATCCTCACGTCTGGTTTTAAGCTAGGAAGAGGGCTGGTATACTGTGCTTGCTGTTTAAATATGCAGCGTGAAAATGCTGGGCTTTCCAAATATGCTTGGCTCTCCCAAGGAATTCTTGCGTCCTGCACAGAGCCACTTCCCAGATCCCCTCACCTGTTCATTGTGAGATCCTCTTGCATGTGGCCAACCAGGTAACAGCTTGATTACAGTCTGGGGCTCAAGTGATTCACCAAAGCTTATCAAGCTAGTCTGGGTTCTCAGCATGTTTCATCACAGGGGGAATCATGATATTGGACCACTCTGGTGTGGAAACTCAAAGAGGAGTTGGGGGGCTGGGGGGGTGTGGGTTGTTAGTGATAATGAATGTTTGTAATTGTTTATATTAATAATTTGTTATGCATGCATGAAGGCATATCTGGAGTCATCCTTATATGACCACCAGCTGCGCACAATGCTATAATATACATATGTGGAAGTGAACAAAGTGTCCGTGAGGCTGAAATTACACCCTCATTGACTCTTGAAATCATCTACACACTTCTAGGGATTCCCCCTGTGGTGAAACTTGTTGAGAACCCAGCATTGCACACTAAGCTTGGAGAAGTCACTTGAGCCCCGGATGTAACTCTTTGACCTAGTTGACTGCATGCAGGAGGATCTCACTATGGACCCAGTGATAGGCAGGCAGAACTGAGAAGTGGCTCTGTGCAGGACGTGACAATTCTTTGTGAGAGCCCAGAACCAAAGCACAGTATTTTAGCTCTGCATAGTTGGAGAGCCCCCTTGAATGGCGGGGAATCCACAGTATGCTACACGCTTCTTACTCCTGGCTTGGGGCTAGATGTGATGATGCTTTAAATGCAAGCCAAGCTGGAGAAACTGGAGCTCATGACTTCAACTCAACATGTTTTGGAATGGCAGAAAAGCCTAAATCTACAGTGTAAATAATACCAAGGAGTCTTCAACTTGGTATTGGCTGCAAAAGAGCGGGAAGCTCAGCAGCCTTAGTTAAACAACAACAATTTGTTATTCGCAACAACTGTATGTATTAATATGCACATCAGCTATATGAATTATTAATTGATTAATGCTCTTAGCAGGAGGATGAAGAGTGGAGAGACTTTGAGGAGGCAAAAGTAGCAGATTACACAGGACTTCTTATACAAACACTGCAGATGTCGTGAGTGTGAATTTTGTTGTCACTTTTGTTCTGTTGCCGTTGTTCTTGCTGAAAATTGTTTCCTGGTTTGCCAAATTGATGTAAGAACCTGGAGCTGTTTGTAAATACAATGCAACATGAATTCATTGTCACTATTTTCTTTTGCACTCCTTACAGAATACGGTGCCACCACCGTATGTGGTAACCCTTGCAGGAAGCCTGCACCAAACATTAACATTCTCTTGCAGCGATGGTTTCTGTGGCAAATATTTTTACATAATGAGATTGCCAGTCCCATGCATAACCTTATATTAGTCGTCTTGCATGACATGCCAGAGGGAATAGTACTCCTATTCTTCCTATGTCTCATAGGGCAATTCCCATGTTTGACTTAGGGAAACTTCTGTCGTTTTGAGTTTTCAGTGTTAAAGGTTAACCCCTTGAACCTGACATTCTACTATTGCTGCATGATCAGCTATTCTTAATCCACATAGTCCTGCTGAGCATACATCAAAGGATGTCACATCTACCTGAGACTTCCATAACTGGGTTATAAAGATGCACAGCCACAGAGCAATGTTTTAGAGCCCAACTGGGAGTTAAATGGAAATGCATGAATCAATAAATAGTCATTTGCTTCAGAAGTGCTTTGTTCTTTCTTGGCAGAAAAATTACTGGATCATTTGTTTGAGAAGTAGTTTATTTCTTGATAGTAGAATGTATTCTGCGTAGTGCAGCATATGTGTGTGCTCGTGGAACAATAAAGATGCCGTAAAAGGATAAATCTATTTCTGGCTAACTTCATCGTCACACAAGTTCCCCCTATTGCCAGTATCTAATAACATATTTCTGCCTCTATATTAAAAAGTTTGTCTATACCAGCAGAGACTTTTTAATCATGATGGGTTTTCCCTAGATTTTTATCATGCTGTTGTGACCAGCAGCTTTAGAGTAATCTGCAGAATAGTGACTAGTAAATATTCAGATGTTTCGGACGGTGGTCATTGTTTTCAGAGGGAAACACAGTTTGAGACCACTCTGTGAACACTGTGCTTGATCAAATACAGCAATCCCCCCACATACTGCTGTTTATTCGTTCTTGAAAAATTGAGAGCTAACCAAAAAAGTGCTGAACGAATTTTGATTTCCCATAAGAATTAATAGAAAACAAATTAATTTGTTCTGAAGGTCCAGAAAACTGTATACAAATTAAGTAAAAGGTGATACAAAACAAAAACTAAATAGTTAACATCATATATTAACTACATATAATTATCAGACATTGAATGCTTACAAAATATTATTATGTACTGTACTGAAAAAAATATTATAAAACTTAATCACTACTGCTTCCGTCAGTTGTGGCTACATACAGTAATTGCGGAGCTGTCTTCATCATCAGACAACTGGTTAACAGAAGGTTTTCTAGGTGTTTAAAATGCAATTCATCAGGCTTAGAGGGTTAAAATCTTCCCCAGTTTTTAAAATGGAATGACACTTAATAAAATTGGGACATAACAAAACAAAAATTTTGTTCAGATATGCCTGCCCCGAAAACAGACCTTTCACAAGCACTTTAGAAAATGGGCCTCGAATGCTGGTCTCTCATTGTATAAGAGTTAATTTTTTTTCTTTCAGCTGGTATTCATGTTCTTTATCTGTTGGACAGAAACACGTCGTGTTTTTATGTTTGTGAAACTTTATCGAAAGTGTATGTTCTGTGATGCTTGTTTGGTTTGGTCTGGTTTGGTTTGGTTTTTAAGGACCATCTTCATTGCACCCAGACAACGCCATCAGTGCTCCGATCTCTTCCCTTAGATCACCCAATGAGGATCTCAGTGCAGTGCACGAACTCCGTAGCACCAGCGAGAATCCCAATGTATGTTTATAGGAATCACACATTCTATAAATATTTTTGTGGTGGGTAGGTTTCCTTATGTTTAAATTTTGCTAGGGCAGTGTCCTGATAAGCCTACTCTCTACGATTTCCAACTGCCGTGGGATATTTAATGTGCGCAACTTGCACACGGGACTTCCTATTTTTTCACCCGTATCCGAGAAGGCTAGGCATCCGATCTCACTACCCATGAGACCAGGGAGAAGTATGATGTTGTAATTAGGACCACTGGTTCTGAAAAAAATATTTCAATAAATTATAATCCTTCATGCGTGGGATGCGTGTTCAGCCCAGTGAAACAAAATTTCTGTAATCACCATCATCATTTCTTCTATCTAGTAAAGACGATCAGGACAGAGATGGAGGAGATGGCGATGACAGCGGAGATGATGAAGATGAAAACAAAGATAGGAGAGGGGGGGCATCTGGTCCATGGAATAAATCCACAGCACAAGCACAAGCAGGTTTGTGTAGGGTGTTCGTATTTCTCTCCCTTTTTTTGTATTTTCTCTTTTAGGAAGGTTCACATTTCTTGTTCACTTTGCCGTACAGGCATTTAACTTTGTTTTTTTTTTTTTAATTTTAAAATTCTTTTATTGTGTTGAATTTGATCTCCATCTATATATTTCCCAGTGAAATGTAAGTCCATCTCGCCTTCTGCAACCTTATTTTGATATTCTTGTTCATTCCTCCTATTTTGGTAGTGATATATATATATATATATATACACACACATGCACACACACGATAGCACCTGTACAGGTAACAAAGACTATATAATAGGTGACTTATTTTCATGAAAGCATCTGTACAGGTGACACAGCCACTATATAACAGGTATCTTCCTCATTCTTATGATAGCACCTATATATGTTACGTAGTCACTGTATAACAGAAGCTTTATTCCTTCTCATAACAGGACAAGCCCAGGTCTCACAGTCTGATATAACCATTGAGGAGCCAGTATCAAAAGCACCTGCCAAATATGTACCTCCTGCACAGAGACAGGGAGCTGCATCTTCATCCAGTGCAGCTAAATTTCCATCTTCCCGGAAGAAAAAGGACGCCCCTAATGTTCTCAGTGAAGAAGATTTCCCTACACTAGGTGGAGGACCAGGACCAAAGAAAGGGTCAAGGTCAGACTTCTGTTTATGTAGAGTAGGAATTATTTACATGATATATTTTAAAGTTGGATTTTTTTTTTTTTTAATCGTACGCCCGCTATTATAATCTCCGGTTAGTATGTCTGACCTGAGACTGATTTTACGTGAGTATCCCTTTTCCTTGTACGCTGACAGGTGTCCTCTCAGCATTCAGGCAGATACTCGCCGTCTTAGAGCCGAGTCGGCCCAGGAGCCATTCAGGTTATTCCAGTCCCTGGTCGACGACACTCTTTCAAATCTCTTTGCCAGGGCTTGAATTATTCCAGCCCAAGTCCCGGTTGACGACACTGTTTCAAATATCCTCGCCCGGGCTTGAACCTGGGATCTCCCGATCGCCAGCGCAGAACGGCTTCCTAGTTGGATGTATGAGGTTATAGAAGGAAAAAAGTAAAAACGCTTTTACATGATACATTTTCATGCTTACTGTTGAACTAGGAATGCAGAGGAATGCACATTGCTCTTGTGTGAATTTGTGGGTGAAATCTCCAAATGCACGCTGCTGTTAAATGAATTCCAGGGTTAGATCTTTGAAAGCACACTGCTCTTGCATGTATTCCAAAGCTAGCTCTGAATGCACGGTGCTCTTGCATGAATTCTGGGGTTAAATCTTTGAAAGCACACTGCTCTTGCATGAATTCTGGGGTTAAATCTTTGAAAGTGCACTGCTCTTGCATGAATTTGAAAGCTAGAGCTATCTCTGAATGTACACAGCTCTTTCGTGAATTCCAGGCTTAGATCTCTAACCAAGACCCTGAAGCGCCTCCTTGTGGTGCATCCTGGTATCAAGCAAATTTCAAGTTGCCTGGCCAACACTTCAGGGATCGACTAGCCACAGCAGAGAGTGGTCTGCATTATGATTCCTCCTCCTCCTATTAGTGCTTAAGGACCATCTGTAATAGTGTCCCCATGTTGTTGTGCACCAGGTTCTTAGATAAGCATCAGAAATATAGAATCGTGTGCATTATCTAGCCCCTTGTAGAAATAACATGACTACTGCTCCATCAGGCATGTCATACAAGGCAACTTGCATGGGGTTGGCAACCTCATCATATAAAACTAATTGCTACAGAAACCTCCATGGGAAGAGCGTGATTTTCTTGTGCAGGCTTCCTGCAAGGCTACCAGCTGCAGTGGTGGCTCCAAACATAGTGAAAAGGAAAATGGGATAAAGCATCATCTACATCTTAGCGTTGTTAATAGTGCTGTTTGATGTTTGTGGACACCATTCTGATCTTTCCTCTTCCTATTCTCTACAAACTTTATAGCCAACAGTACAGTAGCACCACCTCTTCGGACTTGATTGACAACCCAAATCAGAGACGAGGTGTCAACCTGGCTTTGGAAAACAAGTTTTCTGCATTACAAGATTGACAGCTGAGTTATTAGCATAAAATGCATTTTGTTTGTGGTGAAAAACATGGCAATTATTTTGTTGGTATATACACATTACTGATTTTTTTGTTTTTGAGGTGGTATAAAGTCAGTTGAAAGCTCCTTGTTCATAGCTTCATGATGTATTGGAATCACAGTTTTCAGATCAACTAGAAATACACAGTGTTAACTCTTATAGAATGAGAGGCCAGTATTCAGGGCTAATTTTTCCAATGCATTCGTAATTGGATGCCATTTTTTGGGCCTGGTATATGTGAACTAAGTTTTTGTTGTGCCCCATTTTTATATTTTCTTGCACCTCATTCAATTTCCTTTACAACTACATATAACATTACCATACTTTAAAAAAATAACTTGGAAAGAACCAACCCCTAAAACAACACTGTATGAAAACTCAAAGCCACAGAATATTCCTTGAGTCAAGCATGGAAAAACCACCGTGTTCTTTAAGAGTTAATGCTCTGTTAAAAAATAGAATGTTCTTGGTCCGTTAGAAACAAAATTTAGTTGGTCTCTTGGAGACAAAATGTTCTTGGTCCATTGGCAACAATAATTCATTTAATAAAATGTAGGAGTAAATCTAATCTTGAATTAATGACGGAGATCAAAATTAGACAGCTCAAAATACCGGCTACATAAAAAGACAACACCTTACTGAAGACTAAAATGGAAGGAAGAGCTGAAGGCAAACATGCAAGAGAAGACAGCGCTGCAAGTGAGAAGAGACAGAAGACGTTGGAGATCCATTACAGCCGACCTTTGTTCTGGAGATGGCAGATGATGATGATGATGAGGAAGAAATCTTGAGCAGTTTAAATTTGGTGAAGATTGTTACCTTGTACACATAACTTCCAACAACATTTCATTTTTTGCTCCAGTTGAAGCATGGAGCCACAACCGTAACTGGTTCCCTTGCGGGGAAAACCTGCACTGAAGTATTCACTTAATTTGCTTATGGGTAAAATAAAAAATTTGCCAACATTAAATTTACAAATTTTTTTTACATAATGAGGTTTCCCGCCCCATGCAAAAACTCATATTGGTGACCTTGTATGACATGCCTGAGGGTGCAGTAGTCATGTTCTTTCGTTGCCTCTTCAGAGAACCCCAGGATTTACATTAGGGCCTTTGAAATGTAGCTTGTGCTTGTTCTTTCTTGTAATGTATGTTTAAAATGCAAAATTGAGATTATTGGTCTAAAATCTCTGCTAAAAGTTTTGTTTATTTAAATTTTCTTATAGATTTACTTGTTTGGGTTTGGTATTTATGTGATTATTTCTATTCACTTTACTAAGATTTGGTGTTGGATCAACTTACGTTTAACTTTGGCATCTGAAAGAACAGATACAATTTTTTAAAATAATATATATTTTTATTTGTTTGTTAATGTAAATATTGTACGCCATATGTTGTTTTATGTCAGTTTTGGTTTTATAAATTAGCGATCGGCAAAATTTGTTCTGGGTTTAATTGTAACGGAGGATTTAAATGTTTCTTTACTCCAATCCAAGTTATATAAAACAAATGTTAAAATAAAAAGAATAAACTCATGAAGTGCTGTGTGTCACTTTAACATTACAACACAGAGTGAGATCTGCCATGTGATCAACACATGACTTCGTAGAGGGCAGCTATTTATTGGCCATTTTAGATTTTTGTGTTTGTTTTTGGAAATAAAAAAAGTATTAGGCAGTTATTTTTCCTTGTTTTGACCTTTGTCTCATGAATATATGATAGATATAAAAATTGGGAGAGGCGTTGCAATCACCTTGTGGTTCTTTAATTGTGAGGGACTATCAGCTAAAGGTTTAAATATCGCAACATGTTCACTGTATGTCAAGTTGATTAGCCTTCTTTGTCATGTGGTAAAATGTACATAGATATGTGAATCATCATCATCCTCATCATGGCCCAACAGCTGCTGGTGGAGCTCATGCCAAGCCTTCATAAGCTCATGCCATCTGGTCAAGGTCATGCCAAGCCTTCATAAGCTCATGCCAAGCCTTCATAAGCTCATGCCAAGCCTTATTAAGCTCATGCCAAGCCTTATTAAGCTCATGCCATCTGGTCAAGGTCTTTCCATGTCTTCTTTATCTATTTTAACTCTTTCCGTACGTAATTATTTTCAGCTCTGGACGGAATTATTTTTAAGCCCCAAAAAATTTACACATACATAATTTACGTTTACTGACAATGTGTGTCTAATCATGAGTTAAGTATAACATATTATATATCAAATTAAAGTACATTGGATGAACAATATAAATCCATATGCCTTTCTAGCTAATTTTATGTTATGTTTATGTTATAACAGATAACATGTACACGGAAAAAGATAACTTGAAATTTTGAACAAAAATTTTCGACTTACGTAAGGCTTGTAACATAAATTGTTATCACAATACAGTTTCACTGCTCTCTTTGTGCAGGTAATCCATTTAGAAACACAGAAAAAGTAAGAAAGTTATGGTTGATCACACAGTTTGTTCACTGTTCACATATTAGTAACATATCCTGTGTGTTTTTCAGCCATTATGGCGATACGACAAAACACGATTAAAGATGAAGATAAATGTGAAAAAATCCGTTCAAACGCAAATAAAAGACGTTGAAGCTTGTTGAAATTTGCCCAGTTTTGTGTTTACTTCCGTTCGAGATAAATTCCGGGCAGTATAAAATATCAGAATAGAAAGAAACAATGAAATAAATCGGCTTCTTTTAAAAGATCTTACGTCTACAGCGTTCGGCCTTTGCATCTATTATTAGATCTTGCGTACGGAATCAGTTAAGTCTTTGTCTCTTGTCCTTCTCCACAAATATTTTGGTCTCTCTCTATGTCTGTTACCCTGGAAGTTCCAGAAAAAGAAGTGTCTTGTAATGCTATTATCTGATTTCCTAATATGTGTTGTATCTAGCACCCGTCTTTTCCTCGCCATTTGTTTCTCTGGTGTTTACCTTGGTGCTTTCCATCCACTCCACCTGGTGATCTTGTCAACCCAGTCCACCTTTTGTATACAGACACCCAGTTATAAAACTCTAACTTTTTTTAATTGTAGTTTTTGTTGTTCTCCATGTTTGTTTACCATAAAATAAAATTCTTATTTTCGTATTGGGCTTGGTTTCTTCTGATGTCTTTATATTTCCCAAGCCAGTGTAGGCTCCTCTTGACTTTTATATTCTTATTTTGTTGTCAGTCTCCATACACACCTCTTTGTTTATGTTGCTGCAAAGATCATTGTACGAGTCCATATCATGTACAGGTGTTTCCCCAAGTGCAATTCTGCCACATTAAACCTCATAATCTTTGTATTTTCTCTGTATATTCTCAGACATTAGTCAGGTGGTTTGAAATGCAAAAATGCATTATTGTAACCAAAAATCTTTGCTCTGGTGTGGAGATAAGAAAATGATTAAGATAATGTACCAGAAGCTACAACAACAATTAGTAAAAGGTTCTCAGTGACAGGAAAATATTCTTTAAAAAAAAAAGAAGATATGTGGCAATAAACAAAATAGAAAAATAAAGATCTGTGAACTGCCTTAAGGGAGCCATCACAAGATATTTCCAGAAGTCACGAACAATGTTGCATTGGGCTGATCAATTGTTAGTGCATTATATCTGGTCTGTCGCCTTTTGTGAAGGATTTAAGCAATGGTTTAGCCCGTTCAAGCAGTGGGTCGTCTCTTCAATACGGCCTTAAAAAGAACTCAGAGATGCAGTAAACAGGGGTTATGGTTAAGAATCCTAAACCTAACCCTAATCGTAACCATAACTACATTGGCAACTTACAGGGAAGACATCAAAGAAGATGGCCCACTGTGCGTCATTTCAACCATTTTTCCCCCCTCCCAAGATTTTTAGGTTTTCTCCAAATTCTTCCCAGGATTTCTGTTTTGCTGCTGTTGTGTAATGGCTATCAAGGAGTGTTATATGTGTGTTGCAGCTAAGTTTAGGCTTGGCAAATATGTCTTCAATCGTGTTGA
The DNA here is from genome assembly GCA_024509875.1 of Oreohelix idahoensis. Lineage (NCBI taxonomy): Eukaryota > Metazoa > Mollusca > Gastropoda > Stylommatophora > Oreohelicidae > Oreohelix > Oreohelix idahoensis. Next base: position 367,671 of record JAMPIV010002460.1, read on the forward strand.
ACAGTGTGAACTTTGCAATCTTAATGAACTGTGTAAGGGCATGTGATGTAAACCCTTGACTAACAAGATGGATAGCTGCTGCCTTAGCGGAGAGAACAGTTGCATTTCGCTTGTGAACATGCACATTTACCCAGGACACAGGGTGCATCCTGTTCAAAGCAAAATGAAGCTTCTTCCAGTCATCTTAAAAAGTGCTGCCTTTATAGCAAGGAATGTCTGTCGATTGGCTTTAAGTGTACAGGCCCAGAGGACAAGCAACTACCACAGTGTGTGTTATGTTACGATACATTGTCCAATGAGGCCATGAAACCGTCAAAATTGCGAAGACATCTCGATACCACACACTAGGAAAGTCTGCTAGCTACAGTTATAACCCAGAGAAAGAGGTAATGGGAAATAGAAATTAAAATCCTTACGGAAGTTGGACTTAATTCAGTTTTTCACGAAGGATATGGCTACTATATTTTGTCCAGAATACCTGTTGCTTTCTTTGTCTCATTCCATATTTGCTCTTTTAATATTATCTTCTCCATGTACTGAGTGTCTAACTTCCCTATGTCCTTGTGGGTCTCAACCCAAGGCCAGCTAAGATGTATTTTTTAATGAGTCTTACTTAAAGGATGGCCTACCTAGTTCCACCTTATTTTTGGTTGTTATATTTGATTGCTGGGTCTCACACATCTATGATGCTTTTAATTTCTGGGGTTGTTGGCCTGCGCTCTCTGAAACATCTTATGCCTTTAATTTCCGAGGTATTGGGTCACCTCAGCTCACGTCTATGATGCTTTTAAGTTATGGGATTGGTTCGACCACTGTAGTTGACATGTCTGTGATGCATTTTAACTTCTGAGATTGTTGGACCATGGTGTCTGAAACATCTATGATGGCCAAAATTTTCAGGGTTGTTGGATCACTGTAGCTCACACATCTATGGCTTTTAATTTCTGGTCACTTAATTCTCAGGTCATAGAAAACAATAGACCAGGACGGAGCAAATGGAGATATGTTTAGTCATAGTCTGACAGGACAACATTGGAACCAACAGAGATAGACTCATACTACATGGTGGTAAAACCTTGATGTTGACCTCTAGAAAATGGGAATTGCATTTAAGTAGTTCTTTCCCACAGGGTAAAGTGCAGAGAAAGTTAAGAGAAAAATGTTGCTGTAATGCATCTTAAAAGTATAATTTTATGTAGACTTACATTTCTTACACTCAAGAAATATTGTCTTTTTATTATTCTTATATCGGTACTGTATACTGCTGTTCCAATAACCACCAGCTTATATTGTACTATAAAGAAATTAAGTTGTATTTGTTACTTTTAAATCATGGAATTTTACTGCCTCTAAAGTGGATTTTCAGGTTTACTCTTAAGTCATATTTTGGACTTAACATTGCCAGTAAAATGAATTTTCCACAGCTGTACCAGAGATTTTCCTCTGATGACTGACAAGGTTAAACATAACTGTCGGAACTGTGAGACAAGAGTATGTAAATAAAATTTAAATAGCTTCAAATACCGTCTCATGCCTGATGTGTTTATTTAGGAGTTTTTATGTCGGCATTGTTTGTATGAACGGAACGTCACAATACTCAACATCATCATTTTCATTTGCGCTTCTAATGGAGTATGGAGCCCCCGCTGGTCCCCCTTGCAGGAAGTCTGCACCAAGCAGTCACATACTCTTGCAGTCATGGTTTTCGAGGTCATGTTTCACATGATGATGTTTCCAGCCCCCATGCACAACCACATATTAGTCACCTTGTACGACATGTCCTGAGGCTGCAGTAGTCATGTTCTTTCTTTGTCTCCTTGGATACTCGATGATATACCTGAGAAAAGCTGCAGATCTTGTAACAAGAGGTTTGAAGTGCAGGAAGGTCACAACATACAAGATGAGCTGTCTGAGAAAAACTCCAGATGTCAACACAAGACAAAGTCTTAAGCACAAGACAGGTTGAACACAAAATAAGATGCCAGAGAAAAATGGCAAATGTCATAACATGAATTCTAAAGCACAAGACAGGATGAAAAGATGCCAGAGAAAAATGGCAAATGTCATAACGTGAAGTCTAAAGCACAAGACAGGATGAATAGATGCCAGAGAAAAATGGCAAATGTCGTAACATGAAGTCTAAAAAGCACAAGACAGAATGAACAGATGCCAGAGAAAACTGGCAAATGTCGTAACATGAAGTCTAAAGCACAAGACAGGAAGATTACAGCACACCAGATGAGATGCCAGAGAAAAATGGCCAATGTCATTCTTCTTCTTTGATCCTTAGCCGCTGACCGTCAAAGCAGTCAGTGGCCATTATGCCTGGTGGCGCCTTGTAGGGCAACAACAAATTGATTCCACTTTGCTCGTTCGGCGGCCATCCTTCGTACAGTGCCCCAACTCTGGTTCATTCTTTGCATCTCAACCTCCACAGTCCTCCGCCAAGTTGTTTTTGGTCGGCCTCTCTTTCATTTTCCTTCAGGGGTCCATAGCATAGCTGTTCTTGTGATGGCATTGGGATCTCTTCTGAGGACATGGCCAATGTCATAATAAGAAGTTATTGTTGAACAGAATCAACATCACTGCACTCTGGGAAAACCCATAGGTGCTCAGTCTCCCTCAGTATATGTTGAGGAGTGTGAATGCTAACTGTTCCTGTAGCTCGCTGGTTGTATACACGACGGATGCATCCTCTCATATGTCCATCTCTGCTGGCCATATTCCAACAGTCTTAACCTTGATGATTCATCTATTGCAGTGTCAGTCTCCAACAGGCGATCATTAAATTGTTCTCAGTATCTCTCCCTTATCCATATCCAGTGTCCCCACTGTGGGTGCTCTTGCTGCGAGTCTGTCAGCTCTCTCATTACCACATACTCCTGCATGACCAGGACAGTAGATCCACACCAGCTCTTGTAGACTCGAAGCTTCAATTAATGTTTTCGATTCATGCCGCAACCAACAACTTTGAACCTTTCGAAGCATGGACTGAGAGTCCGACATAATGACTGCCTTTGTGAATGAAGTTTCAGATATCCACCTTAAGGCTGCAGTGACTGCCTCTACCTCCATTCTCATGCTGGAAGTTGTAATCTTGTAAGCCCTGCCATGTTCCGTGACGATTCTGCCCTTTATCCTAGCAGAGAAGCCCCAGCCTGATTTCTCACCACGGATTACAGACCCATCTATATACACAATGGCATCATTATCCCCAGCATGATCATGTATCAGTTAATTCATTTCCAGTTCTGCTTTGCCATTGCCCCAAGTTCTACACTCTCTGCCAAGGCTGATGATGACTTGCTGGTAATTAATCCAGTTCTCATCTGACATACTCCACTCTTCCCCTTTGAATATGTTTTCAACTGTGCCATCCATGATATCCCTCTCTTTATTCTTGCTCCCGTAATGTCAGCTATGTTTCCATGGATGCTTGGCGTCCATTTTTCAGTTATCGGTGGTATTTTTCGTTAAACTTCAGTTACCGTAGAATTTTTACTTCCCTTTGCGCACTAAATCCATTTCCAGACGTTTTCGGCGGTTTGCGTTTATGATGTGAATGCACAAATTTATTTTTAGCGCCAGCGTCTGTTCATTCGAATCAAACCGCCATCTTTTAAAGTCGTGATTTTGACAGCATCCTTCACTCTTCAATTTATCATTTAGAAACATGCCTGGTTGTTACTTTCAGCATAAATGGCTAGAAATGCCAAATTATAAAACACGGTGTAAAGGCCTGCTGTTTCCAGTTAGATATTTAATTGATTTTCACTTATCATAAGTATTATAAGAATATCATCATACCTTCACCCTCCCAATTACTATATATTAACTTTTGTTCTAGTTAAATATTGTTTGACTATATTATTCATGCGTTTAGAACTTCGACTTGGTAAATATGCATAGCTTAGGCCTACTCATAAGTTACACTGACAAACAACATTTTTCTTTCTTATATAAGAATAAGTGTTCTTAGGTCAATTTCTTGCGCTGATTTCAAATCTGAAATCCGTTTATCTCTATCACGTCGGGTTCTTAAGATATTTGTGAATAAATATATTTTTGGGAAACCGTTATTTGCTCCGTTTCATTTTTTTTAACTTATAAAAATTTTTTTTTTCACGGCACGCGAAAAAAAGCAACATAATTCTACTTTTTTACACAACCACAAGGTTACATGGTAATAAAATCGCCGAAGCCATAAGTCGATGCTTTTGGCGTGCCAGTAATATGGCGTGAACATACATAATCACACTAACTGTTTGTTTATCATTTGCTCTCAGTACCTGGCCTCTTTTGGACTGGCTGCATGTTTCACCTCACTTCTTGAGAGCCAGCTTAGCAAGAACAGTTACATTGTTCTGTTTGATGAAAGCAAATGGATTTCCGTGTTCGTTTCTGGGATGTAAATGTGATAAAAACATTATCTAACATCAAAGTTTCTTGGACATGCTAGAGCTCTTGATATGCAGACTGCATTTGATGATGCATGCTCATCGTTAAATTTAGGACATTTGCTCCAACTGTCCATAGATGGACCTGCTTCTTGTACGAATGATGTTGTAATACTGTATGCGTTGTTAAAAAACTTCAATTTCAGATGCGTAGAGAAAAACGTTTTCTAGCGAGATCCCGACCTAAAATAGAGAGAAAAATCGGTTTGTTAGTCCAGTGTTATCATTTTTTTTTAAAGAAAACACAAAAAGGAAGGCGCATTAAAATTGACAGCCAAAAAAAACAAGAGACTACAATTTTAGAGAAAGAAAATCCTCAAGCTGAGATATTTGGCTCTGTTTTCAGTCAAAAGTCACCATAGTTTTAATTCAAATACAGGAATTATGTAAATTAATGTGCTACTGAACCAGAACTATGGCATAGAACTAATGAATGTTGGAAGCTGTGGGCTGCACAAAGTTCATGGTGCCTGCAAATTGGCCATGATTGCAGCTAACTGGTTGTTGGATAAAATACTGAAATCAGTTTACAAGCTATTTGAAGACACTCCTGCAAGACAAGAGGACTACTTCAGATCATGTGATTCAAAAGTAGTTCCTTTAAAATTTTGCTCGCATAGGTGGCTTGAAAATTCCAAAGTAGCACAAAGAGCTCTTGAGATTTTGCCAAACCTGAGGAAATATTTTGATTTTATATCAAAAAGTAAAATTCCTCAGCTAAAGACAGAATCTTTTGATACTGTAAAAACAGCTGTCATGCAAGACTTGTTTTTACCAGCTAAATTAGCTTTTTTTATTTCTCTTTTCAAACAGCTTGAACCTTTTCTTCAAAAGTATCAAACTGATATGCCTATGCTTCCTTTTATGTTCACTGATTTACATTGCCTTACCTTCACCATCTTACGGAGGTCCATAAAAGATGAACATCTTGGTTCACTTTCCAGCACTGCATTTCAATGTCAGTGAAGCACAATATCATGTCACCAGCCATAAAATTGATGTTGGCTTTGTCGCTGAAATGGCAATAAAGGAATCGAGAAGGGAAAAGAAAGCTAGTGACATCCAGATTCTTGCTTTCAGAAATGATTGCAAGAAAATACTGGTATGCTTTATGGAATTTTTTTTTTAGCAAAATCTCCACAGCATTATTCACTTGTGAGAGACTTGTCTTGTTTGGATCCTTGTGCAATAAGTACAAATAAAGCCCATTCCATAGTCAAGCTAAAAAAACTGTGTTACATATTCTAGTAAGTCTAGAAAATTTATTGCCTCTGATTGTGGTTCTGTCGTGTCAGAATACTCAGGCTTTATTGATGCAGTTGTCACAAGTGGATCATTGTCTGCTTTTCACGAGAGATGTCGATCGTCTGGACACATTTTTCCATGATCATCTTTCTGGTAAAAAGCAGTTTGAGAATATTTGGAAAGTAATACAGCTATTACTGATTCTCTCTCATGGGCAGGCTAGCGTTGAAAGAGGTTTTTCTGTTAATAAAGAGATTGACGATTGCAACATGGCAGAAAGGACCTTGATATCCAGAAGAATTGCTGATAACATCAGAAGTATGGGAGGAGTTGAAAATATTGAAATCACCCCTAAGATGTTATCTAGTGTGAGCAGTTCTCACAGCAGATACTTGATTTTTCTCAACAGCCAGAAGCTCACTGTTGAACAAGAGAAACATAAAAATAAAAGAAAAATTCTTGATGATGAGTTAGAGCATCTGAAAAGAAGAAACATTGCTCTTGACCTGGATATCAAGTCCCTAACTGCTGCTGCAGATGACAATGCTTCTCAGGCAGAAACACTGCGCAAGATATCTCTTATTACTGTATCTAATACCTGCGGAAACGAATAAGAGAAAAAGAAGAAGAAAGTAAAGCTGTTGACAAAGAAATTGATGAAAAATTGTCTGAGCTGAAAAGAAGAGACTTCTAAAAGATGACAAAATATTTTTGTATAATGTAAATAAACCTGGCCTATTTGTAGGACGTCAAAACAAAGTAGGGGATTGCTGGGCCAGGGCTGCACAAAGTTCATGGTGCCACAACTGAATATATGTCCATTGATTTGAAGGTTGTGTTGGGGCAACTTTCAGGGTTGTCAAAGATCTTCTTGATGGATAGACAACAAGGGACATATTCTCTTCTGTGGTAGTTTTTATTCAGCCTTCAGCTTTATTTCAAGACCTGAAAGAAATTCAGATTGGTGCATTTGGAACAGTAGCTGAAAATAGGAAGCATTTTCCTGAAGCACTGAAGAAAAAACAACTCAAATTGAAAAAGACAAATCATCCTGTGTTTTGTGCGACAGAAGATAAGGCATGCCAACAGTTGCCTGGCATGATACGGAAAAGATTTAACCTTATACCTACTGTTCACTCCAATGATAATATAATCAAGACAGTTAGAAAGACAAATTCTTTAGGGTAGAACAATTCAGAAGCCAGTGCTTGAAGAAAAATTAGAGCAAAAGTATGGGAGGTGTCGACCACTTCGGCCAACTAGGTGCAAGCTACCCCTACCCACACAGTCGAGAATTATCAACGATCCAGACAAAGACTCTTGCAGAGGCCTTTAGCAACAACTTCAACCCCAGTTAATGAAGGAAGCAGCTCAGACGCAGAATACATTCAAAAAAGACAAACACAAAAATTAAATTTTTATTTTGCATTTTATTCACAATTTTATTAGCCTTTTATGTTGATATACGTGGTTAATCGTTAAATCAATACGTCAGTTAAGCTTATTTTATTCATTGCCATCCATGTCACTAACATTTTATTGCGCTGACATTGAACAAATTCACTAAAAACTGGAAAAAGATGTCTGTTTTTCAATCTTTTATGAATTTAAAAAAAAAACTTCTTTTTAAAGAAATCTGCAAACACCCTTGGTAATGGGAGACAGTAATGCTCCGGATTGCTGGTCAGCAAAGTGATAATTATTTCTGAGAAAATTAGATGAGGAAAATATTAGTTTCCCATCCTTGAAAATCATGTGCTTGGACCTGGAAAAGGCTGGAAAATGCTTGAAGAAATTTGCCATGAACCCTGGCAAACGTATTAGACACAGGAAACAAGCCAACTTCAATCACCCTTATTTGAGCCACAATGGACAGTATACATTTTTATTCAAACTTCACGATGCTCCAAATTGAATACATATCAGTTCAATATACAAATGGCATATTATATGCAGTCGGCGATAAAACTTTAAGCAGTCCGTTCATGCCTGGAACGCTGTCCTTTTAATTTTTCACATTTTATTAATTATATTTTCACACTCACACTGAGAAGCTATACTCCCTTCAAATGAAGATAACTAGATACACCTCACAGAAGATCTTGATGTATTAGTGATGGAATAACATAGGGATGTACAATGTATATATTTTTTTGTTTCTAACCAGCGACACGAGCTTTCCAGCTCTTTTGTCCCAATGACATGTCATTGCGAGGCTGGGGGGTCAGTGGACTTTCCTTCCAACCCGGTCAGGAGCTTCGCTCCTTCCCATCCACATGGGATTTATGTGCAGGAGCCGTTCAGGTTATTCAGTCAAATTTCCGGTCGTAAACATTCCTTCAAACGCTGACGCCCGGGTTTGAACCATGAAAACCTGGTCGCCAGTACAACGCCGTAGCCAGCGCGGCTCCCACATATATATATATATATATATATTCAGTAGCTCAAACACCTGTGTCCACTCGCCATTACACACAATGGTAGAAGGCTTCCAGACAATCTCCTCACTTCTGCAGTTTTAGTTTCACGTCTGCCAAATACACCATATCGGCATGACATCACTTCCTGTATTAATAAATGCCTCCGTATAAAATAAACAAACAAGGAGCCCTGTCGAGCTACCTAATTATACCGACACAATCGTTATGAATTTTAATCATAACACCAGGATACAGTCTTTAATTTTTTGACGGGCAGCTTTGTCACCTTTATCTGTCCGAGTCATATAACGCTCGAGTAATGCACGTCCCTTTTCGGCATCGGTCTTCAGGCTTATTCCTGTCGAGCTGAGAATGTTAGGAATTGGTTGGCCTGTACTTTTCCTACTCATTCTGCGATGTAAGGACCAGAATGTCTGTAGTGTTTTGTCAGTGCCCACCTGTGTCACAAAGCCCTCCCACACTGCGTCTTTGGCTTCTCTTGCCAAGTTCTTGAAAGTATTGATGGCTCTTTATTTTTTCTCCATAAAGCGTCCACCTCTTTATAATTCATTGTCCTTCTCTTCCGTGCTATTCGCCTAACTTTGTTGCTCTTTCCTTTTCCAGCCATGCTGTCTCTACTGTCTCATTCTGTTGGGAGTCTTTGCTGGTGCTTAAAAGAGCTAATGCTGCGATATTAGATGCTCCCATGTGGGTTCTTGTTCGTTCTTTGCACTATTTTCATCAATTCATCTTCGTGGTGAAGTTCCTTATTATATTACCGCTAAAAATTTCTGTGTTGCTCGATCGTATATGTATATTTATGTTAGTAACGTGTTTACTTGGATGTCACATCAAAGGATGATCTTCAACAAAATTCCAGCGACTGAAGAAACATGTTTGAAAACGACTGACACTGATTCTTTAATCACGATCAACATAATTCTTCAAAACACGACAAATGAAAATTCATTCTATTGCTTGCCTTTGCTCGTACCCTACTAAAAGACTTGGGTTGTCTGACAATTAATTACGCGTCAATCCTAATCCTTGTAATTCATAATGTCTAGAAAACCTCCATGGTTATCGCATTACATTATACATTTATTTACTTCTGCGTAAATTTATTGTCAACATGGCTAGATTCAGATTTGAATCTTAATTTTACAATGTACTTCTTTTGGCTTTCCACGCCTTAATCTTCAGCCTTTGTACTAATGTACATTCATTTCATTCTGGAAATGCACGACCTTAAAAATACTATTATCAATGAAGCACACAATGGCAGATGCCATATTTTATAACATATTGATGCTGTTAATAAATATAAATTCACATTATCTATAAACTTATTCTATGGCTTTCCAACGCCTTTAACTTAGCCTATGGCTTTACTTTAATAGTGGACATGCCACCCATTTTTATACACACGTGTTATAGGCATAGATGCCACACAACGAACTGATTTTGTAAACATGTTTGGTGCATCATCTAATCTGCGTGATGCGTCTCAATCGACTAGTGAGGGATGCTTCATGGTGCAAAAATCATCCTGACTAAAATAAACCAGCCGTGACAATTCCACACCATGGAGCAGCCCTCAACACATTCCACCAGGGCAGTTGTGTAAAAGGTGTACGAGTTGTATTTTGTTTCGCAATTTGACGCAATATGTGCACAGGGCTACTACTATCCCAAGACAGGCAGATCAGAACATACCAAATGAGATGCCAGAGAAAAATGGCAAATGTCATTACATGAAGTCTAAAGCACAAGATGGGATAAACACAACACACAAGATGAGATGCCAAAGAAAAATTACACATTTCATATCAAGAGAAAATTCTAAAGAACAAGACAGGAACATCATAACTTACAAGATGAGTTGCCCAAGAAAAGCTGTAAATGTTGTCATAAGAAGGGGTAATGAAGGAATCTGGCAGTTTATGGAAACACCATCAGGCATCAGCAACACACAGAGATAAAAAATAGGATGGACATCTTCCTGGCTACTAGAGGAAGGTGGATTCTTTAAATGTCATGTCAAGCTAATAACAGACATCCACAATTAATTACTGTACCGGTATATGAAAGTGTAAGAACATCCCACATTAACATTATAAAAGAATGCCTTATCATCATTATTTGCTCCTTATGGAGCCTGGAGCTACCCTTCCAGGGCTCCCTTGCAGGAAGCCTGCACCAAAGCACTCATGTCTTCCAGTGGTAGCTTCTGTAGCAATCTGTTTTACAGGGTTAGGCTGCCAGCCAAATGTGCAAGCTTGTATTTGATGCCTCAAAGTTTCCTCATAGAACCCTGAGAACTACATAGGACACAGAAATGTTGCATCATCATTTTCCGTTTCTATGCATGGAGGCATACCTGGAGTCATCTTTATAGGACCACCAGCTATGCACAATATACATATGTGGAAGTGAATTTCTGTCAGTTACATCCTCGTTGACTCTTAAAATCATCCACACACTTCCCGGGATTCCCCCTGTGGTGAAACTTGTTGAGAACCCAGCATTGCACACTAAGCTTGGAGAAGTCACTTGAGCCCAGGTGTAATTCTTTGGCTTTGACTTGGTTGACTGCATGCAGGAGGATCTCACTATGGACCCAGTGATAGGTAGGGGGAGCTGAGAAGTGGTTCTGTGCAGGAGAGCCCAGAACCAGAGTATAGTATTTTACCTCTGCATAACTGGAGAGCCCCTTAGGATGGCAGGGAATGCACAGTATGCCACGCACTTCTTACTCCCTAGCTTGGAACCAGATGTGACGATCCTTTAAATGCAAGCCAAGTAGGAGAAACTGGAGATCAGGACTCAACTCAGCAAGTTTCGGAATGGCAGAAAAGCCACAGGAAAAGCCTAGATCTACAGTGTAGATAATACCAAGGAGTCTTCGACTTGGTATTGGCTGCAAAAGAGTGAGAAGCTCAGCAGGCCCTAGTTAAACAACAACAACATTTTCCTTTTCGCTCCACATGGAGCATGTAGCCACCGCTGGCCCCCATACATGAAGTCTGTACTGTGCATTTACATGTTCTCGTAGTGGTGGTTTCTGGAGCAATCTGTTTGATATAATGAGGTAGCCACCCTCATGCACAACTTCATATTAGTAGCCTTGTACAACATGTAAAGGAATGTTTACATCAAGATTATTCACTAATCAAGATATCATGTTATAACAATGACTCTTCTAGGGGTTTGTTTTAGACAACAACACGTTCTATTGTGCACACAGAAGATTCATTCATTTGAATGCAGCAATGTTTTCTCATAAAATATTTATTTGTATAGCAATTATAGCAATATTTACCTTCTACCATGCACAAATAAAGAAGTGTTACTACAATATGTGATTATCTCTTTAAATAAATTAACTTTATATATATATATATATAATACATATGTATTTTAGGGCTGGGATTGATTTTAAAAAGTCTTAATCGATTAATCAAATTTCTCTAATCAAAGATTAATTTATCAATTACGAACAATTTGATAAATCATAAATTTAAAAAAATCATACAAATTTTTCTTTAAATGAAAAAGGACTTTATTTATTTCACCTGTTATACGGCAACATCGTCCTAAATATAATGAAAATACTGAAAAGTTACAAGCAAGCAATTTATTATTATCGACCGTTCTTGCCAAATTCCATGTCACAAATCTCTAACATAGCTAATGCTCTCACATTTAAGCAACAATTATAAACATTGCTAAAAATGGAATAATCTATTGAAATTTGTTTTATCAATTAACCGATCAAAAATTTGTTAAAACTGATTAATCGATTAGTTAATCGTTAAAAATCCTAGCCCTATTATATATATGTGTGTGTGTGTGTGTGTGTATATATATATATATATATATATATATATATATATATATATATATATATATATATATATATATCTATATATATATATATATATATATATATATATATATATATATATATATGACCTACTATAGAATAATAACCTCTTCAGTTATAAGTGACTATGGGAACGTGCCCCTGAGGTGACAGCCCTCAGCTGCTTTTTTCTCCTCTCTTCCGCTTGCCGTGAGAGCTTCTTTTCACCCAATCTGACAACGCTGGCAATAGATGGGACACACACAGAGAGACAACCTGCTGATAGCCCTAAAACACAGTCCATGCTCTGGAAACCCCAGGATAACAGAAATTGAGGCAGACTACACAACAACAACAGAACATGAAAAAGAGAGGATGGAGACAGGCACGAAAGGGTTAAAAAATACATGGAAAGACCTTAAACAGATGACAATCGACAGGAAAGTTTGGGATGTACTGGTTAAAGGCTTATGCTTCACAAAGAGCGAAACTGTTATGATGATATATATATATATAGTAACTGAATACAGCTACGACAACAAAATAATACAGCACAAATAAAATATCCAAAAGAAAAAAAAGTGCACTTAATTTTACAACTGGCCATAACAGAAATGATGTGTAAAAGCTGAAAATGAATTTCTGAGTCAATAACGTAAAGAAGTACAGAATGACAGCACCATTTTTTTTTTAAACAAAGTATCACGTTCAACCTTTCATCAGTTATAATTAGGACATATAGTGTAATAAATTCAAGATAATAAAATCAGATTTCCGATATCCAAATATAGTATCTTCTGCCCTCCACTCAGTCCAAAATGTAGTAAATCAAAGCCAAAAAGGTATGAATGTGCGTTCAACACCCCCTTTCCAAGAAACAAAAAAAAAAGAAACAACTACAAAAAAAAAAACAAAGTAGAGTAAAATCTCTCATAACTGCCCTGCTGTTACCGAGTGGAAAGGAGTGAGAAAGCCTGCAGGTGTCCTAGATTATATCAAATCCACCAACTATCTGCTATCATCCACAAGAGCACCCCGTCAGACTACCCCTTATCCTCACACCATCGTTGATGGACATATATGGGTATATTAATTTTAGTTCTTGTTATATACTGTTTTACTATATGACAGCACCAGTGAACTCTAAGCACTTAACAAGCAATAAATATGGAAAAAAATTAATTTAAAAATAACACTTAAAAAATGTATGTTGTATTTTAAAGCCAGGTACATCTTTCTTTAAAATAAATATGAAACCCTGTGACTTCTGTGTTTTCATTAAGTTGATTCCACACAAAAATATTTCACAAGAAACAAAAATCTTTTACATTCTAGACAAATACATCAGAAGCAAAACGAAAAAAGAGAATGGGAGTTCTTAAGAATAAGAACATTTTGCGCAGTCCCTGTATTTGCCAGAGTTACTTCAGCTTCAATAAAATTAATTAAATATGATTTTATTTAAACATATATGAAGTTTGTGTATTTTTCTACACCTGTTGAACAGAAATAAAAGTTAATACCACAACCGCTCACAGGTTGAATGCAGATGTAACAAACTACAGTAGGTCTTGGTAGCGTAAGTTGTAACTAAATTTGCAAAGATCTATAAAATTATCTAAACGATGTAAACTACCCCAGACTATAACGAAGAAAGAAGTGTAAGAAAGTTATACATGGCATGAAATATTCTGAAGTTACTTGTGTACATCAATATCATTGTTAACAAATTATATGAAATACTTTAATATATGGCATGCATTATTTAAACTAAGAGCATAAAATGTTAATAAACATGAAATTGAAAAATTATTTTGTTGTTGTTAAAAGGCAAGAAATATGCTAATAACTTGAAGTGAGTATCTGCAACGAAAGATCAAGGTAAGAGCCAAAAAAAGTGTCCTTAGAGTAACAAAAAATATCAAAGCTTTTATTGCCAGGACAAAAAAAAAAAAACAGTATAAATAATACAAATCTAAATTGTACTTGCTTACATGGCCTTGACACATGCACATGGAACCTCTTATTTTCTTCTTTCTCTTTGACCCCAGGGATTTTGGTTTTCACTTTTTTCCCTCCAGCTGTTGGGGATAAGTTTTTGGGCTCTCTTGCAACCCCAAAGGACTTCCCCAGCTCAGCAGGCTCAACATCAGTGGAGGTCACACCAAACCAATTAATTGGCGGGTAATGCAATGCCATGGGTTGGATGGTCCTCTACTCTAAAAGGGGGTTTAATGTAGAATCTTTCTGCCAAAGAACCAGGAGTTTATCTTCATCAGGGGAGCCGCGCTGGTGTAATGGTTACCACACTGCGCTGGTGATCCAGGTTCGAGCCCTGGTGAGAACATTTGAAGAAGTGTCGTCGACCGGACTTGGGACTGGAATAATTCGAGCCCTGGCGAGACATTTGAGGGAGTGTCGTTGACCATGGACTGGAATAACCTGAACGGCTCCTGAGCCGACCCAGCTCTAATGGGTACAAAATTGGTGAGTATCTGCCTCAATGGCGAGAGTACACTTGTCATTGTACAGGGAAACAAGGGATACTCACGTAAAATCAGTCTCAGGTTAGACATATTAACCGGAGATTTCGCCTCGAGTAATAGCAGGCGTACGATTTAAAAAAAAAATCTTCATTAGAAGATATAAAAGTAATTTTGAGAGAAATAATTTTAACTCCCCAAGCAACAAAATTCTAACTCTAGGTCATCAAACAAAACATGCTCCATTGATAGTAAGGGTGATTCAAAAATAATTAACAGTTTAAAAAATGTACTACTCAGTAACTAGGTCTACACTAGTAAAGGAACTATCACAGTTATCTTTATAATCTTACAAATGTTCAATATGCGCCAATCGTGCCACACTTCTTCTTTGATCCATAACCGCCAACTGTCAAAACAGTCAGCGGCCATCACGCCTGGTGGCGTCTTGTAGGGCAGCAACAAATTGATTCCACTTTGCTCGGTCGGCGGCCATCCTTCGTACAGTGCCCCAACTGTGGTTCATTCTTCGCATCTCAGCTTCCACAGTTCTCCACCAAGTTGTTTTTGGTCGGCCTCTCTTTCGCTTTCCCACGGGGGTCCATAGCATAGCTGTTCTTGTGATGGTATCAGGGTCCCTTCTGAGGACATGGCCAACCCAACTCCAGCGTCTGCCAGCTATGATGGTGTGCATGTCCTCCTGGTTACTCCGAATAAGTAGTTCTTGGTTGCTGATGGTGTTTGGCCAAAAGATTCAGAGAATTTTCCTTAAATCGTGCCACACAGCACACATAAATTCTGTAGTCTATTTCATACCAGACCCTTTGTAATGATAGGGAACTCTGTACAGAGCACCACAACAGAAGGCAATCTGATCATCAGAAATGGTCCTGCCATCAGACAAGTGTTCTGACCCTATTATTGCAACATCCCCGGCAACGAAGAGGCCAAAAGATTGGCAAAGGAAGGTGGAAAGCTACCTCACCCTGATACAAAACATAACTTTTGAGGAGGCAAAGAGTTTTATCAGAAGCAAAGACAGGAACAAATGGGATGCAGAACATCTGGGCCACTAAAAAAGATAATGCATAAATTACCAGCTCAGCAGAAGAGTACTATTGGTAATCTTCAGACTCCGCACGAGCCACAACAGATTGAGATACAGTCTATTCAACAAGCTGAAGATAAGAACTACCAATGAGTGTAACTGTGGCACCAATTAAATGACTGTTGAACATCTACTTCAAAAATGCCCAACAAATGAGCAACAGAAAGCACATATGGCCGTCACTAATACCATTCCTGGAAAAACCCTATTGAGATATAAATAGTCTCAAGCTGACCACTGCTTTCTTTGAAAACATTCAAGTAGACATCTGAGAGTGTACAAAGAAGAAGCAGACTCTTTTATCTCCTTTACACTATAAGGAAAGTGAACCTACTTGAGTCACGACTCCCAAGTGTCAGCCTCCTGTTGTCTATTCCAACCTGCGCTGGGAATTAAACCAACTACACCTTGGTTCTGACTTCCAACTTCACAATATGCTACAAATTGATGTAGACTACATGTTTATATGAAACCTAGTTACTGAGTAATACATTTTTTAAAGTGTTCAATTCTTTTTGGATAACCTTGTATATGCTGCAAAATGTATGACTTGAAGCTACAAAGAAATGGTTTGGTCATGTGGAAAGACATTAGGGACAGTAAGCTGTGGACAGACATGATTACCCATGTCTGCTGGCATGACACTAGAAAATGAAGACGCATATAAGATATGGAAGATATCTGACCAAGGGGACATTCAGGAACAAGTTTAACAGTGGTGACCTTTATAACAACAAGGTAAGGGACAGGAAGACTAGGCATAAGTCTGCCGAAGACCTATGCTCCTTGCGGAAGTAAAGGTGATGAATGTAACGAGAAGTTGTACAGAATAACCAGGACAACAGTGCTAATGTATAAAACAAAAATATTTGATTAATTCCTGCTGTTATTGTGTGTTTTCCTCTGTGGAAACATTTTTGTTCATGTGAGCGTTGTATGGACATTTCAAATCTTGGAGCCCTTGGTTCACTAGGTTTCATCTGACCTAGGGAGCTGAAATTTAGCATATGACCTTCTATCATGGTACATTTTAAACTATCAAAATTTGAAGGAACCTCGAGTGACCTGCTCTAGGCATGCCATACAAAAATTAACATTTTTACAAGATTACAGCTGTGAAAGGATCACAAAACTTGTTGACGTTGTACACAAAATTTTGAACAGGATTTTTGTAATTGATTTTAGCACTGTTGTAAGTTGTACTGTAGGTATCCTCTATACTCCCAGAATATGAACAGACAGCAAAAATTGGATCGGATCAAACAGGCTTTGGATTTGTCGACAAAACTGGGGAGACAGGGACAATCTAGAAATTGGAGGAATGGATAAAGATTGTGCGTACAGCACTTAAGCCTCAATTTCCTGGAATGCTGAAGACGATGATGTATTAATTTATCATAATTCTGTTCCCTGTCTCTCAACTGCCACTTGTCTGTGATATTTAGCTTAATGTGATACTGATCTGAGATTGATAACGCCAAAGCAGAAATAATTTTTACTACTCAGCTTTCGGATGCTAACATTCTAATCTCACTGGTCTCCTGTTCTGCAAAGCTAGAGGTTAGCCATGGCAACAAAACAGGTTGCAGATCAATTCTTTGATGAGGAGATGACACTTGAACTGATCTAAATGTTGCTTTAAGTCGACAATAAAAAAAAATGTACATTTGAGGGGAACAACTGCACACCAGCTGTAAAATTTCACATAAATATAACAAAGAAAACGTAATAACATAAAGTAATAGCTAAGCATGACATAAATTAAGGGCATAAAATAACATATAACAAAAGTATGTATCTCACATGGAAGAAGAGATGCAGTTAGTATTGATAACGTAATCATAGAAGGCGACTGTTTAAGCACCAGCCTTCTTTGATAAAACAAGAGACACTGAACTACTAAAGGTCAAGGTGGTTCCATGGCAGATACTGCTGTAGAGGGTTAACAGACTTCACTATACTAGATCACAGCTTTATAAGGTGAAGGTCACCAGTTCCCTTCCTTGCCAACTTTGTCTTTCCTAACTCAAGAGCAGAGTCAGGTAGCAATTTACAGCTGGGTAGACTGGAGGGTGACACTACCAGGTTTTGAACCCGGATAACACTGTAGTGAGTGGCAAGCGTTTTAACCATTCGGCCGATTGGATGTTCAGTTAAGTATTAGCCTCAGGTAATATCACTTAAAAGAAACAATTCAATAAGCACTGAATTTGTCAAATTGCTTGGAAAAAGATTCAGCAAGCAATGAAGTTCTCTAAAATTAGGGACAAAGATATTCATAAACACACTGAAGTTCTGTAAAATTAGGGACAAAGATATTCCGTCAACCCACTGAAGTTATGTAAAATTATAATGAAAGATATTCCGTAACCCACTAAAGTTATGTAAAATTATAATCAAAGATATTCCATTAACACACTAAAGTTCTGTAAAATTATAAACAAAGATATTTTGTAAACTCACTAACATTCTCGAAAATTAGAGACAAAGATATTCCATAAACACACTGAAGTTCTATAAAATTATAAACAAAGATATTTTGTAAACTCACTAACATTCTTGAAAATTACAGACAAAGGCATTCCGTAAAAATACATTATGACAACAATCATACAGAAGAAGCAACGTGATTAACTCTCACTTTCTGCATATGACATGAAAGATTTTTAAGTAGAATAAGTAAGCACTAGCATTTGTAAATTCTTGGAAGATATGTTTGGTAAGCAGTCACACTCTGTATATCACTAGGGGATCTGGTAAAAATTAACATGCTGTAAATCAATGGGAAGAGAGTTACTAAGCAGTAAAATCTGAGTAAGTCTGAAATTAAACACCAGAAATTTTGAAGAAAAAAAAATATATATATATATATAATCTAACAATGTTACTAGCAAACCATTATACAGGTCTGCAACCTTTTGTCTGAAACCTTTGAGGATCAAGTGTGTTTCAGATTTGGGAATTTTTCGGATTTCAGAATGGTGGTACAATATATCTCCCGCATATTACATTAACACCCTGCGACAGCACCGTCTGCGCGTAAGTACAGTTTTCCTATTTGTCATTAGTTTATGGGCAACTCTGTCAACGTTAAACTTCAACTGTCTTTCTATTTATTTCAGTCATATAAGGTAGCAGATCCCACGCCATATTATTCTGTAAGATGATATACACACAATCAAGCTTCTGCAATAACTTCGCTTTCTGCACAATTGATAATGAGAGATGCTTCCTTTTCTTCTTCTCACTATTACCCATAGATATAAATGATATAGTACCCTTTGCAGTATCTGTAGCTCTTTTTGACACTGTTGTAACGAAATGAAGCCAAAATTCGCTGAACAAAAGTATAAAATCATCTGTGATCCACAGATGTACGTGCGGCTGTTAGCAGTTCAAGATGGCAGAATAGTAGACAGATGTGATACTGTACTGTAATTTATTTTTTCAAAAGGCCCCATGTCTCTTCTCCTTGCATTATTTACACTATTTCTAGGAGGGATTAAATGTAATCCACCCCAGATTTCTTCTCCTTCTATTAGTTTCGTTTTTTTCAGAAGGAGGGATTATGGTGGAGTTTTATCTTATCTGCACTATGTTTCTTCTCTTTGAATAGTCGTGGAGTTTAGTCTTGTTTTGTAGGGAATTTATTGAGTTTTTTAAAAATAGGGATTACTGTAGTTTCAGTACAGATTTGCACCAGTGCTTTTCTCTGTAGTATTTCGTTCTTGTAGTCGTATTTCCGTTGTAAAATAATTGCGGTCATATTCTGTACGCCAGTACATTCTTTGTTTAAACGGGGGATGGGGGTATTGACCTCTACCCATGTATGTTAAAACTGGCACTCAACGAATCAAGTTAATTTTGCTCACGCCAACAGGTAACATTATTTAATATGACGCCATTTTTGGACGCGCTGTAGCAGTAATAATATGAGGGAGAGTTGTTTACTAGTTTGATTGGCCGGGGTCAAACTTTATTGAAATGCAGAGCGATCATTGGTCTTAGAACAAAGCCAAACTATGACGTAGGGCTGGATCCACGTGGGGTTTTTTCGTAATATATACTCACGTAGATTCATAGTCGTTCTCTCTGATGAAAAATTGCCAGCTGTGTAAACCACAGTCATTTTTCGATTGTTCTTAAAAGTGGGAAATTCGAATTTGGTAAGCCATAAGTTATTAGCGTGGTACTTTTATTTGATTCTTAATAGAGTCTTAGCTCGATTCAGTAAGGTTTTCTTCGGGAAGAAAATTTAAAGCTAATTTAACGTGTAGGGCCATCAATTACGATCTTAGAGAAAGTATTTAATGTAAGAGGTCCATATAATTCTTTCTATGAGGAATAGCAGTATCTAGGAGGGATTAAGATTTTGAGATATTAAGTGTGTGCTCTGTTATATTTAAAAATAAGTCTGTAGAAAATCACGTATCTTTGATTTATGATAAATTACAGAATATACGGGAACAGATTGGTGTAAATTGAAGCACGTGTATACTGTTATTTAATTGAGGATTAATTCGGGATTATATTCAGATGGTTGAGGAGGAGTGAAGTTAACTTTGTTGAGAATGCGGGAGCACGTGTATTTAACGTCGGGGGTTAAAGTGATAACTTCTATTGTTCATAAATTTTGCAGTATATATATATTAGCGTCATTTTGTACGGTATTTTATTGTGCATTTCATTGTGTGAAATCAGAAGATATGAGATGAAATGTATATTTCTGATAAGGAAATAATTTTTATTACATTTTGGATGTAATTAATTACGGAACGGGAATTTAATGATTCCTAGAGTAGGTCTAATTTTATTTGGTGTTAATCATTGAATCAGCAAGGGTCAGTGTAGAGTAGCCCAAAGTATGATGGATAGGAGTTGAATTGTTTTGACCCCTGGGCAGCCAGGCATAACTAAAGATTTAGGTCAGCCGATCTGGGAGTTGATTACCAGACAGAGGGTATTACCTGGGTGATGTTTACTTTGAGAATGGGGAAGCGAGAAGAGCAGGGAATTGTACGGAAGGCTGACTCTTTGGGGCATAAATAATTGTTTGTCGCTTAGTGCGAAAATAGAGCAGGGGATAGACAGGGAAGTTAGGAAGTAAGGGAGATATTTGTTTAATAGGAGTATATTATTGATGTGTTGTACAGCTGTTGCATTTCTTTGTCTAACAGCAGGTCACGGCACAGTGGGAGAGAGAAATTTGGCACTACAAATTACCCACGGCAAAGTTTAGGCATCTCAGAAGCGCAGAGCTTGAGATATTGCCAGAGGCGTAGGAAGAATAGAAATACGTTTTCCCAGGCAGGGAAGACATTCTTCAGTTGGAAAGGGATTTGTCGGAAAAATCCAGAGCTCTGAGCTCGTTATTGTTACGCACGCAAATTGGCATGCAGCCAGCGTTGTTGTAATTTCGCTTTTTCACGACCACAATAAAGTCGTGGCTCTAAACCCGAAGAGGGGTAAAGGGGCTAATTAAGAAGTAGTCCCTCATCAGTGAAGCTTCTACAGTTTGATTCAAGTACATTGTGCTTGACACCCAAGTCATCAGTGCAGGAGTCAGAACAGGAGAAAGGGTTACCATTCCTGGTTCTGAATGTTAACGAGAGAAGGGGCGAATGGAGATGCCACATCAGCAGATGGGGAGAGGAGAGAGAGAGAGATAGAAAATAGCCAGGACCAGTAGGGTCTTGTATTATTCTTAGATGATAGCCTCTGAGCCATACCTGTAATAAAGTCTACTAGCGTAGCAGTATAAGTGGTGTTAGTTAGTGAAGTGCATATCGCCTAAAAAGCTTGAAAGCTGTGTAGGTAGTCTTTTGGACAGTGACAGTAGTAATAGTAATAATTGTTGGTTAGAGTGGTGGCTCGAAATCTGAGACCCCACCAAGTTCAGTGTGGTTTGTTTAATCTTAAATTCTTTTCCCCATACAGGTTTCAATTGTGGGCGAAGGGTTGGGGTTGATGATAAACCATTTTAATTGTGCTTGTTTGTTTTCCAGGTGTGCGAACACGCACTTTATTTCTTTGACAAGTATTTGATTTTTGTGTGTGTGTAAATAAACTTTAAATTGTAGTCTGGATCAGTCACTTTATTTACGTACAGTAGCTATATGTTGTCTGTATCGTGGTGTATGTGATCTTTAATTTAACCTTATCCCCCTTAGGGTAGTAAGAGGCGGTTGAGGCTATAGCTATCAAAGACGTCCGGAGTGGCGAGGGAGAGTCAATCTCGGTTCTCACCCTCGGAGCCAATAGTCTCATCTTTTCACATTCATTTTCATCTTAATCTATCTTTTCAGTCTTTCTCATACTAGGGTCTTGTCTATATACTCAGACACACTCTAAACTTAAATCCACTTCGTGACAACAGAGTTGGCGATATTTGGTGATGTCTCCCAAATGGCTATCTATATATCGACAGTGTTGCTTACAGTGATTAAAATATCATTGAGGGTTTCATTACGGATTATTATGAAGGTCAAAAATGCAACAGGTGTATAAGTTTGGTTGAATGGAAGCATGTAAGTGATGGCTTTTCATGCATTTGAAGAGTTCAAGGGTGGTAGATTCGTAGTTTCTTCTTGTATGGCCAGCTCGATTCAGGGTTATAGTTAAGGTTAGCAGATATGTTTTTAATAAGTGAAAACAGCACGGTCATGTGTCAGTAGGCAGCTGGCCAACGTATTTGCGTCAGTCTACTATTCTTTAGTTTCATCATGCCAGACACCACGCCATGTGATATGCTCGAACATTTTAAAGTGCTGTAGGGTTTACATCTACTTGTTTAATGTACTGCACATGCGCTAGTATCCACAAAAAAAAAACGTTTAGGTCTTTACAGATTTTGGAATTTCGGATAAAAGGTTGCGAACCTGTACCATCTATACACATGTTCGTCAATTAAAAAAAAATAAAAACATGTAACATATTCCCATTCCCTATGTAGTATAAAGCTTTAATGTGTTTCTTCAATAATGTGAAGGTCTAAAAATGACCTCTTTCATTACACCCAATATGTTAAAATTATTGACATAAATATTGTACAGCTTCATACTATGTCTGAAAAATTATAATCCCCATACAACTTGTTACAAAACTATGTGTAAAATTTATTGTTAATGTTTTATTACTAGTAGGAAATATATCCTGCTACCACACAATTACTTGAGAAGAAGACGTTGACGGTGGATTGGTCACACTATTAGGAAACCTGTTGATAGCTTTACAAGGCAGTTGTGGAATTCCCAGAGGTAGACGCAGCCCAAATAACACAAAGAAGAGAACTGGAGGCAGACATGAAAGGATCAGGAAGACATGGAAAGACTTAGAGCATCATGACCATGAGGCAGTGAATGAAGCTGGCTACCTCATCATGTCAAACATATTGTCACAGAAACCACTGCTGCAGGAGCCTGTTAAGGCTTGGGTGTAGGCTTTGTGTAAGGGGATGGGTGTAGGCTTTGTGTAAGGGGACCAGCTACAAGTCAGAAAAGTGACTTGGGTGAATCACATCAGTTTATAGAAGATAAACTAACATCTGTGAAACTATACCAAATTATAGTAGACATTGTGCCACTAACATATAACTGATCGTGTGTCTCTGCGACACATGTAACAGAAGTACAGATCAAATCTAGTCTGAAATATTTCACTACAAAAATACAATACTTCATGCATATAAATAAATATAATACAGCAGAAATGTTGCTTTGTGAGAAGAGTATTTGTGAGATAACCTCTTTCCTATGTACATGTGAGATTACTGAGTATCAATATCAATGGGAAAGTTCTGGCGAAACAAGAGCTATTGAAAGAAAATAATCTTTAAAATTAAAACAAAATAATGTTAACTCTTTAAGGACGAGAGACCAGTATTCGAGGCCAGTTTTCCTAGGAGCATGTGACGGGAGGCGACTTTCGGGGCAGCTACATTTGAACAAAGTTTTGGTTTTGTTTTATCCCAATTTTGTATTTTACTATTCCACATTTAGTTTCCCTTACAACGATACTTATACAAAACTTGAAAAGAACTGACCTTTAAACTTTAATACTCTATGAAAAGTCAAATAAATAATGGGGTGCTGTAAAAATGGTAAGAAAAGTTATATATATATATATATATATATATATATATATATATATATATATATATATATATATATATATATATATATATATATATATATATATATATATATATATAAAAGAAAATGGTATAGAATCAGTTTTGCAAATTAACATATACAAGAAACACGGAACGTTTCGGGATTCACCCTTCGTCAGCCCCAGCCACAAATAGGCGACACAGATAAATATAAATAGGTCAATAGACCAAAAAGGCAATGGACATGTTAATTTGTAAAACTGATTCTATACGTGAAAGCTCAAAGCATCAAACATGGGAAAACCATCACGTCCTTAAAGGGTTAATAACCCCTTCAAGTAATTACACGATTCACAAAAACTGATTTGTTTCTTTTGTTAAATGAGTTCATTATTTTGACATAATTTTTATTAATGAATTTTTCAGCTTGGCATTATTTATTTTCATTCACATTTTTATTTTACTGCGACAAAGTACCTACATTTACATTTATGAATAAGGAGGACTTCAGCAACTAAAAGAGGTGAACATGTAGCTACAGATTTGACAAGAAGTGAAAATCATAATGATAATTTAATGTTTAAAAAAAAGAAAAAGGGAAGACTAAACACAAGTGAAGGAAGTGGAAACTAGTAAGAAACAGATAATGGGTCATGAAAAATTTGCACAATCATGCACACAAATTAAATAATCAACCATATGTTTATATAATCACATACTAAGTTTACAATTACTACACAGACGTTTTTAACAGTCAGTCACATATGAGCTTCTATAACTACTTACGGAAAATTTCAATTCAAAGAGTAAGATAATCACGAATGAGGAGTTTATGTAGTTCAATATATAATAAAGTATGATGATTAACAATCATGGATGAGGCGTTTCCATTTTTAGTAATAATGTGTGAAGATTTTACAATAATGAATGAGGAGTTTTTATATTTCAATAATAATGTGTGAAGATCTTATAATCACAAATGAGGGGTTTCTATAATTCAATAATAATGTGTGAAGATTTTATAATCACAAATGAGGGGTTTCTATAATTCAATAATAATGTGTGAAGATTTTATAATCATGAATGCTTAGTTCCTACAAATCTGATAATAAAGTGTCAATATTTTATAATCATGAATCAGGGCTTTATCTGAATGATAAAAAAAGAAGATTTTATAATCATGAATGATAAGCTTCTATAACCACAAATAATGTTTCTATAATCACTATAAAGCATTTATAGTCACATATAAAGAGTTTATAAAATCACAAATATGGCATTTGTTTTTCAAACAGAAGCTCATAAAATCATGTATGAAGTGTATATATAACAAATTTCTACAACCACATATGAAGTTATTAATAGTTAAATATAAAATCTCTACATTCACCTATGAGGAGTTCCTAAAATCATGTATAACAAATTTCAATAATAAATGTTGAATTTACAAATAAAAATTTAATTTTCAAAAGTTCTATCAACCCAAAAGTGAAAGATAAAAAGCAAAGACATTTATATGTGACAAAGTATCACCTTTGAAGATCCACAAATTGTGAATTACATCTGTAGTCACAACACTATACATCAAAATTTGAAGCTAAAACGAAAAAAAAAAAAAAAAAAAGTAAAAAAATAAACAAACGAAAGCAATGTGTATAAACCTGCCTGTGGCAACTCAATATGTAGGCCTAAATACAGGCTCATAAAACTATAAAGCAAATGCTTCTAATCAAACACCAAGCAAATGACTACTAAATTAACTACTGCAAATTTTAAAAAATAAAGCTCTGGAACAACAATAGTCCATCATTGGTCATGTCTGCTACCTGAAATCACTTTTCATTGGCTTAATAAATTATGTGTAAGACCTTCAGAACATCAATACATTTTTGTTTTTAAAAATAGTATTGTTCTTGTTGTTCTTCTTCGGTCACCCTCAGATGTCAACTTGAATAAGTTCAAAGAAAGCAGTGGTCAGCCTGAGGCTGTTGATATCTCCGTAGATTTTCTCCAGGAATGGTACTGGTGATGGCCATTTGCGTTTTCTGTGTTCCTCATATGTTGGGCACCTTTGAAGCAGATGTTCGGCAGTCATTTTATCGGTGCCACAGTCACACTCATCAGTAGTTCCTATCTTTAATTTGTTGAATAGATGTTGAATATATGTATTGTTCAAGAACCACAAAGATAGCCTGCAATTTGAAAAATGCTATACCACCTCCTGAATCCAACATTTATGGACTAACAAAGGTCACACACAAAACAACCCTTTCATAAATATTTTTGAGACTGGTGTCAACATTTGAAAATGTAAAAGTCTGGTAGTAAGTTAGACAGCTTGAATGGTCTTTAGTATTTACCCCAATTAAATTTATACGGGTCCTTCAAGAACTCATGTAAAAATATTTCAAGATATTTGCATTTCAGGTCCTCAACCCCTTACACTAAATTCCGAAATTCAAAAAGCTCTGAAAACCAAAAGTATTTTTCCTGTAGAATCACTCGTGTGCATGACATGACACAAGCAGGTTTGAGGTGTCAGTTGCATAGATAAGATACTTATACTCTGTTATATTTGGGGTCACAATAACACAAACAATGCTATATCGTTCTCTTTTACATCATCAGTGTGGCCACATTATGATGACAATAAATTGGTGACATTTTCAAATATTTTTTAAGTACCCATTTGAGAGATTTGTACAATTGGGACTCTTTTAGAATTTAAAAATTGTGGTGCTAAAACCAGTTTATTAAATATAAGTTAGGCTCTAATGATTATTTTAAAATATAAACATGAATTTTAGAAATATTAATGTGTTTCATTACATGGTGCTGCCACAGACCCTGCTAGAGTGTTACCATTATATATATGGTACTTGTACCGTACTACCGTTCTGAAATCAGAAAAATTCTGAATTCTGAAACACACCTGACTCAAAGGGTTTCGCGTAAGGGGCTGGAGATCTGTACACAATTTTACTCTGTGATAAATAAATCTTCTCATGATGTTATATCACAATCAAAATATCAGACATATGAATTCAATGTAATATTGCCATTCTAACATAGAACCCTTTTGTGATAATACAGAATATTTCAGAAGTAAATAACTCTTTCTTGATATGAATTATCTGTGAAGACGGCAAATGTGGTACCCATAACAACAGTCTCATGTTAAAACATGTTTATGTACACAAGAAAATGCCCCAGCCTGAAAAATAAGTTAAAGTAAGCTTTCACACTGTTGTTCTGATGCAAATTAATATTTCTCAGCTCTTCTATAGCCAATTGTCTGATGAATTCTATGTCAGTCATGGTGGAGACGTCAGCACAAATTAGACCGGTGCTCAAACCAAGACAATCTCTTGGCCAACTTCAGGCTCAATCATAAAACGAGAAATTGCCCCATCATACTCCCACTGTCGTGGACTCTCTGAAGAGACAAAAAGAAAGAATAGAACTGCCGCATGTCCCACAGGCCAACTACTATGAGGTTGTATATGGAGCGGGCAACCTCATCATGTAAAACAGCCACATAAACTATTGCTGCAAGAGCATGTGACTGCTCTATGCTCTGTAAATGGAAATGATGAGCTCTTCTATATTTTACATATATAACACTTGCTAAGAAGACAGACAATTCTCTGTAAGAGTAATATAACGGGAAGCAATCCCGTTATAAGAAGAAGAATCCTCCGCCTGTGGGTGTTTTGGCTGTTTGTCTCCTGACGCACAAATAGACAGCATGCCCAGTTGGGTCATAACTCTTTAGCATCTGTCATGAACAGTTTTGAGAGTAGTTGTTAAGAACATGAGCTCCATGGGGAGCTGTGCTGTTTTGGGTGTAGTAGTTTATATAAGTAGTCATTTTCCTGTTATTTTTGGGAAAGACAGTGTTAACTGCTTTGGTAAGAAGTTGTAAGCACTCAGAAGAATAATACTCACAAGGCAACAGAAAACTGCGAGAAATAACAAACTCTGGACATTCAAACTCAGTCCCTGTGAGTGATAAAACTGCAAGAAATAGACTTGTTACAGCATTCAGGTAACTCAGCCCCCTAAGATATTTATATTAGCCTACCCCTTAACATATTAAAAATCACAACAATGAAAAATAGGGGGCCTAGTTCCAGAACCGGCTCCAGGCAACAGCCCATGGGACCATCAGCTTTGAGTGCCAAGGCTAAGGGATGCCAAAACTGTCCATATAGAAAACAAAAATTAAACATGATGAATTAATCATTGGTCAGGACTGTAATATTTTTTTCTTGAGCTCGAATTTCTGTCCATATAATTTCTCTTCTGCGGTTTTCTTCACTGTTAAAAAAAATAAGATGGAGCAATGGGTAATAATATTTTAAAACCATGTCTTTTCCCTACTCATACATACAATATAAACATACATGTAGGGCCAATGGGTAGTAAATAAACAGTTGGCCGGGGAAGTGAATGAACCCCTGTTAGCTTGGGGCAGCTGAGCCCTGCCTGGTTCCATCCAGAAATTTTTATAAACAACTTTTACTTCCCAATTTCCATTATTCAAGAGCAAACAATAACACACACACATATATAAACTCAGGCCATAATGCTCAAGAATACTACACAACAAAAGAGAACAGGTAGACTAGATCAAGAAAAGTGGTTTTGAAAGAGGTGGGTTTAAACATACAAATATTTTCCAAATTTTAAAATATAATATAATAATACACATGGTCTGCCAAAAGTTGTGTAAAGATTTAAATGACATAAATAAAAGAACAATTATTTAATTTACATCTGACACATAGAGAATTAAGTAGCTTATGTGTGAGAAACAACATCACTCAAGTGTTGACCCAGAGATGCAATACATGAAAGTTTTCTCAAAATAATGTTGCCCATGATAAAACAAAGTTTCTTGACATTTATGTTCTGCTTCAAAGCATCAACTGTCCGTGATTTACTGATATAGACCCTCTCCTTTAAATATCCCCAGACGAAAGGTGCAGTTAAGTCGGGTGACCTTGGTGGCCAGTTAATATCACAACCATATGAGATAATTCTGTTTCCAAAAATGTGGTGTAAAATGTCCATGCTTTGTCTTGCAGTATGACAAGTGGCACCATCCTGTAGAAAACATAATGAATGGTGATAATCAATGACCTTTACTGCTGGTCCAAGAAACGTGTCATTCATGTAACTGGTGACAATCAATGACCTTTACTGCTGGTCCAAGAAACATGACATTCATGTAACTGGTGACAATCAATGACCTTTACTGCTGGTCCAAGAAATGTGTCATTCATGTAACGGATGATTATCAATGACCTTTACTGCTGGTCCAAGAAACGTGTCATCATGTAACGGTACCTTTCACCATTAAAAGTAACTGCTTCACATTTGACATTTTAGAAAAAATAAGGTCCAATCATCCTATCATACATTTGTGGCCACTGTTGAATTGTCCACCTTTCCGTCTTCATTAAACCCTCATGGGTTATGAAAAGAATTTGAGATAAAAAATCATTAATGAATAAAATACTCCATATTCCAGAATTGAGTTAAGTTGTTTTAGCCTCACTGATATGTTTTTTGCCCCTCACGATAAACTAGAATTCCTACACTACTTTTGGCAGACCCTGTATAATCATGACACACTCAATAATAACAATTATTGATATATAATACCATATAATGTACACATCAAAATGCTACAAGTAATACTACCATTATCTTCACCCAAGCAGCAGTTACACGTTTAATAAAAAAGCAGCATTATCTAAAACAATGACAAAACAAGGTTGCATGTTCCCATAAACCTGATTATCTGAGTGTTGGTTACATTATATGTATATAGCATTATCACTGTAATATTCCACAACCCATATCAGGCAGGTATTATTGTGAATGTAATACTCCATAGCCCATATCAGGTGTTGTCGTGAATATTCCAAATATAAAATCAGACAGAACTCACTTGTCAGTTCATGTCTTGACATCATTTTGACTCCTGTTTTTCAGCTATTCCAATCTGTCATAATATATGCCCACAACATCACATCTTTCTTAAAGCCATAGTTCTTTTTTTTCTTCTTCTCCACAACAACTGTCAGAACAATTATTAAAACTTAAAAAAAGTGTACAATTAATTAAAACAATCAAGTACATTGATTTTCTTGGAGTTTTCAAGGCCTCTGAAGTTACTTGAGAATTTTCCTGTTGCCACGGACAGCACTTTTTTTTTTGTGTATCAGTGCTTCAGCTCAGAAAGACTCCTCCACCTCCATCTTCTGTTGCATTTGTTGCTGATCCATCTGTGTATGCACGGGTCCAGATGTTGCTTGGGTTATGTTTCTCGTTGCATTTTGTCATTATGGCTTTGCCCTCTTTTGTAGTCTGGCTCTTTTTTTCTTTCAATACTAGATATGAACAGTTCTTATGTAATACTAATTAACATTACAAAATGATACCAGATGTACAGAAAGGGACTTTAAAACAAAATGGCACCAAATGACACCCTATGGCTACAGAAAGGCGGCATAAATAATTTAAAAGCAAAATACAGAACATGTTCCAGAAATTTTGCTAACAAAAGAAATAACTGAATAGAACAGTCCCAATTAAGATGGTCTGGCCATGTCTGCAGAATGGGAGAAGATCGGATACCACGACAAGCATGGGAAACAAAGAGCCAAGGATCCAGACCCCGAGGATGACCCAGAGTCTGCTGGGAGGACAACATTAAACAATCTTTGAAGACCGAGGACTAGAATGGAACCAGGCCAGGAGGAAGACAGCCGATAGGATTTTTCAGGTTTAAAACTCACATGCCCCAGGAAACTACATTATACCTCTGGGTATAAGAGAACCACGAACTTTAAGACATGGGCACCGGAGAATTTCAGTAGAAAAAAAAAGAAGCAGATACTCTGAAAATATCCTTACATAACCAGTGATGACCAATTTTTGTTGTCCTAGTACAATAAAATAAAGAAACCACATAATGGTTTGTTTGCTGTGTCAGGTATGATATAAGATTAGCATTAGTAATAAATGAAAGACAACATTTTTATTTTTCTTAGTTTTGTTGTTGTTGTTTTCTTGTTTGTTCGGCTTCTTGTTACTGCACAAGTCCAACAACATGCCACAATAAAGTAGTGGCAGTTGTGTGACTCACCATAAATATCACTTCAATACAGAAATCTAACATGAAAGACAGGAAAATGATATATATAAAAATTTTCAAGTTAGATGCCATGGGCAGAGTAATTATATTATTCCGACATTTATAAGTGGAACCATATATGTCATATTAAAACTTTTAGAATCGTGTACATCAAAGAATTATTTCAGGGATGAATTAAGGATCAGTTTCAGAATCAGACATCTGTTGAAATATATTATCAGTAAAGGCCTGAATTATGTCTTCACAGTAGTCAATAGTGAAGGGGGTGAATTATTGCTTAAAACCAAAGATCAGTATAGGATCTGGTATTACTTAAAACTAAAGATCAATGCAGGATCAGTTACTGTTTAAAACTAGTATATAGGATCTGGTATTACTTAAAACTAAAGATCAATACAGGATCAGTTACTGTTTAAAACTAGTATATAGGATCTGGTATTACTTAAAACTAAAGATCAATACAGGATCAGTTACTGTTTAAAACTATTATATAGGATCTGGTATTACTTAAAACTAAAGATCAATACAGGATCAGTTACTGTTTAAAACTAGTATATAGGATCTGGTATTACTTAAAACTAAAGATCAATGCAGGATCAGTTACTGTTTAAAACTAGTATATAGGATCTGATATTACTTAACTGATTCCGTACGTAATTATTTTCAGCTCTGGACGGAATTATTTTTAAGCCCCAAAAATTTACACATATATAATTTACGTTTACTGACAATGTGTGTCTAATCATGAGTTAAGTATAACATATTATACATCAAATTAAAGTACATTGGATGAACAATATAAATCCATATGCCTTTCTAGCTAATTTTATGTTATGTTTATGTTATAACAGATAACATGTACACGGAAAAAAGAAAACTTGAAATTTTGAACAAAAATTTTCGACTTACGTAAGGCTTGTAACATAAATTGTTATCACAATACAGTTTCACTGCTCTCTTTGTGCAGGTACTCCATTTAGAAACACAGAAAAAGTAAGAAAGTTATGGTTGATCACACAGTTTGTTCACTGTTCACATATTAGTAACATATCCTGTGTGTTTTTCGGC
Organism: Oreohelix idahoensis; assembly: GCA_024509875.1. Classification (NCBI taxonomy): domain Eukaryota; kingdom Metazoa; phylum Mollusca; class Gastropoda; order Stylommatophora; family Oreohelicidae; genus Oreohelix; species Oreohelix idahoensis. Next base: position 399,595 of record JAMPIV010002460.1, read on the forward strand.
CATTATGGCGATACGACAAAACACGATTAAAGATGAAGATAAATGTGAAAAAATCCGTTCAAACGCAAATAAAAGACGTTAAAGCTTGTTGAAATTTGACCAGTTTTGTGTTTACTTCCGTTCGAGATAAATTCCGGGCAGTATAAAATATCAGAATCGAAAGAAACAATGAAATAAATCAGCGTCTTTTAAAAGATCTTACGTCTACAGCGTTCGGCCTTTGCGTCTATTATTAGATCTTACGTACGGAATCAGTTAAAACTAAAGATCAATACAGGATCAGTTACTGTTTAAAACTAGTATATAGGATCTGGTATTACTTAAAACTAAAGATCAATACAGGATCAGTTACTGTTTAAAACTTGTATAGGATCTGGTATTACTTAACACTAAAGATCAGTATAGGATCAGTTACTGTTTAAAACTATGGACCAGTTCAGGGATGAATAATTATTTAAAACTAGGGATAATTTCAGTGATTAATTAGTTACTTTAAACTAAGGATGAATAGTTACTTAAAACTGAGGATCAGCTAAGAGGTGAATTATAACTTAAGACTAAAGATAAATATAGGATCAGTTACTGTAAAACTAAAGACATTCACGGATGAATAGTTACTTAAAACTGAGGATCAGCTAAGAGGTGAATTATAACTTAAGACTAAAGATAAATATAGGATCAGTTACTGTAAAACTAAAGACGTTCACGGATGAATAGTTACTTAAAACTGAGGATCAGCTAAGAGGTGAATTATAACTTAAGACTAAAGATAAATATAGGATGTTACTGTAAAACTAAGGACATTCACGGATGAATAGTTACTTAAAACTGAGGATCAGCTAAGAGATGAATTATAACTTAAGACTAAAGATAAATATAGGATCAGTTACTGTAAAACTAAGGACGTTCACGGATGAATAGTTACTTAAAACTGAGGATCAGCTAAGAGATGAATTATAACTTAAGACTAAAGATAAATATATAAGATACTTTGGTCATGGACATCCACAACAAATGGGTGTGGAAGACTGCCATATTCCACAACCAATATAAGTGTGGAAGACTGCTATATTCCACAACCAATATGAGTGTGGAAGACTGCTATACTCCACAACCATTATAAGCATGAAAGATTGTTATATTCGACTAATATACTAAATACATCAACACTTTAAAAAAAAAAAAACTTGCAACAACCATTCTGACAGTAACAAAACTATTTTAAAATTAATATCAACAATTTTCTAATCTACAAAAAAAAAAAAACGCAGCTAACATATTAACCTCAGAACTGCTATCAAACTTCAAAAATGTTCTGTGTGATGAGTGTAAGATTGGTAATGCTTTAAAAAGAAAAAATATCTAGTTGGTCAGTGTGTGTTGGATGGTTAACTGGCAATCGACATAACTGATTTGACAGACTGGTCAGTTAAGTGTAAACAACTTTACACATCAGACTCAAAGGATGCCGCCTTGAGACTATTTTCTGGAGTCAGATCAAACCTGAAACAGAAAGACAAAGGAAGTATAAGAAATATCAAAATTACAATTTAAAAGAAGTGAGATCTGAGATAAGGTATTCAGTAAAAAGATCAAAATTGATATAAACAGTAAGATCAGAGTTATGGTTTTCAGGAGAAAGATCAAAACTGAAATAAATAGTAATTTCAGTTATGGTTTTCAGTAGAAGGATCAAAACTGATATAAATAGTAAGATTTAAGTTATGGTTTTTAGTAGAAAGATCAAAACTGATATTAAAAAGTGAGATCTAAGTTTTGATTTTCAGTAGAAAGATAAAAACTGATATTTAAAAAGTGAGGTCTGAGTTAAGATTTTCCATAGAAAGATAAAAACTGATTTTTTAATATCAGTTTTTATCTTCAATAGAGTTTTCAGTAGAACTAATATTTAAACAAATGAGATCTGAGTTATAGTTTTCAGTAGCAAAACCAAAACCGATACAAAAAAAGTGAAATCTGATAAAGAATCTCTGAACAGGAAAGACTAAAAAGTTAAAAAAAAACAACTAATCATACAAATGTATCCACACACATCAATTAAAAGTATGTAATGTGTATTCTAGATCTCATGACGAGAACATGTTATTTTTGAAGATAAACGTATACCTTGACAGCGCCCATAAAACAACAGGTGTAAATTATAAACAATCCTCGTGTAGTTCCCAGGGGGGATGTCTGAGGAGACAAAGATAGAACAGAACTGCTGCTCACTCAGGTATGTCTTTCATCATCATTAGCTACCATCTCCAGAACAAAGGTTGGCTGTCATGGATCTCCAATGTCTTCTGTCTCTTGTCTTGGTGGTGCACTCTGATAGACTCTTTCTTGTCCATCACTTGATGTTATCTTCCCAGTTATAGCGCTGTCTTTCCCTTGCACATTTGCCTTCACCTCTCCCTTCTATTATGGTCTTCTGCAAGGTGTTATGTCTTTTTATGTGGCAAAAATATTTTAGCTGCCTAATTTTTATCTCCTTCATTAGTTCTCTTTTCATACCTAGATTTTCTAGGACCTCCTTATTTGATGTCTTCTCTTTCCATGAGATGCGCCGCATTCTTCTAAATATCCACATCTCAAGAGTCTCCATTCGTTCTTCCAATTGCTTATTCATTGTCCATGTTTCTACACCATACAGAAATGCAGAATATATATAACATTTTATGATTCTCAGTTTTAATTTGTGAGTTAACTGTTTAGATGTCAGTATATGTTTCATGTTGTTGAATGTAGCTTTGGCCATTCCTATTCTCTTCTTGATTTCTGTTTCACATCTGCCATCTTCTGTTATTATTTAACCAAGATATGAGAAGCTCTTGACTTGTTCCAGGATTTTCCCATTTATGCTTATCTTTAATGTGGGCTTATCGTCTGTTTTGCTAATTACAATAGTTTTTGTTTTATTAATATTAATGTCCAATCCATATTCATGACTTATACTGTTCACATGATTCACTAGTTCTTGTAAATACTGTTCACTTTCAGCTAACAACACCGTATCATCTGCATATCTAAGGTTGTTTATTGACCTTCCACTGATGTTCAGTCCTGGCATTTCCTGTTTCTGTTTGAAACATTTTTCGGTGTATAGATTAAATAGGCAGGGGGGACAGCACACAACCTTGTCTGACACCCCTTTTTATGTCTATGTTTGGTGAATAATTGCCTGGCAAAGGGGCGACCGACCCCAACCAGGCGCGTCCACGGGTGGCAGATAGTGGAACGACCTCCAGATATGGTGTGTCAGCTGCGAATAAAGTCAGCATAGCTGGACGAATAAGCAGTCGCGGACCAAACGGCGATGTCCTCCCAGCAGGACGGGGAGGGGTAACAGGTGGCACTGATACCCCCACTGAAATCCCCCATATGTCCTACGACGGGTGCATCAAGCGAGTAAGAGCCGCTATAAGCTCTAGCCACGGGGAAGGTAAACCTCGGTAAACAAACCAATCTGCTGCCTTGCAGCTACCACCGGGAGATGGAAAGGCTATGGGAGACAACCCTGAACAACAAACACAACCCGGCCTGCCGAAGACGGAGTGTGTTAGCTACGGCGCAGACACCGGGAAAAATTAGGACACACACGCTTTTGCGGTATGGAGTCATGCGACAATCTCGACTTACGTCATGGCGTCGCTCCTATCAGCTACAACCGGGGAGGAGCGGAGCCGGGCCCCTAGCCTCGAAAGGGCCCACCCAAGCAACCGGTGCCTTTGGCGACCTGGCCAAAAGGTGATGAGCTCCAGCAGAAGCTATGGGGCTGCCGCGCCGACCTGGAAAAGACTGTGGACTTCGTCCTGGCGACAGGCCTGCAGATTTAGCATGACTACAAACCGAACGCAGAAGAAGAAGAAGAAGAAGGTGAATAATTCCTTCCAGATCTTACTGTAGCAGTTTGCTCCCAATAAAGGTTACTGAGTATTCTTATGTCTTTTCCATCAATATCTACGTCTTCGAAGCATTCAATTATTTTCTCGTGATGAACTCTGTCAAAAGCCTTCTTATATTCAATGAACCACATGTACATACTTTTTTGGACCTCTTTCTGCTGCTCCATCTAAAACCAAACTGCTCTTCTTGGATTTTGCTGTCTACTTTACTTTTTATTCTTTCCTGTATGATTTTCTTCTTCTTCCATGATTTTGTACATTTTAATAATAATATAACAAGAAATATGAAACTGGAAAAAAAAATCACGAATGCAAGGCAAATTTATATCTTAACCCGATCAGAGCCCCTGGGAAACTTTTTTTGGAGTTACTTCTCTTCTAAGTTTTAATTTCCTTTCTTTAAAATCATTCTGATTTTCCTATGGTGGATATATCATTATTTCGATCATCCAGTGAGTTATTTAATTAAATAATTAATTACTATCACTGGTTGTCGTATTGACGGTTGAAACTAGTCATATTGGGGTATTTAAAACTGCCAATTAGGGTGAAACAGCTATTTTCATTTTTGAAGTTTGGTAGAGAACAAATTACGCTAGCGCCAGTTTATATTCTCATAGCAAATTATGAACTTTTTATTTTTTTTTTAAATTTATATGATAGGGCCTAACGTGATTTTATTATTTTTAAAATTACATCAAATATTTATTGAACTAATTCTAAATCGCCCAAGAAACTTCCCCATTCCATTTCATATAAAAGGACAATATAGTTTAGTTCAATTTTTCTTTTTGCAATAATAATGAAGTAGTAAAATTAGTTGTGAGAACAGTGGAACGTCTACTTCGATGTCATCCTTTAACGTTGTTAGGGTTAAGATTAAGGTTTGGGTTCAGGGTTAGGTTTAGGATTTCTAACTCACACCCCTTATTATTGTGTCTCAGAATTCTTTTATAAGGTCCTATCAAACACAGGATTTCCTGATCTGTTAGTGATAATTAAGCACAGAAATAGACTAAATGATGACACGGTCACATCATTTTTACTGTGTCAAATAAACTCAGACCTTTATTGTTTAAGTTTTAAAGTAAGTGAAGACTTGCTTTAAAAGGCAAAGTCCTCATGCCTCAATTATAATGCAGCCGTAATTGAAAAATGTTTTACACGAATTAACTCTTTTGATACGTTTTTTTTCGTTTTGCATAGGTTTTGCAGGTCTTTGTACAGAGTTTTTGAATTTTTTGTACAGGTTTTTCATCTCTGAGGTGTGGCATGTATGCAGCCTCATCACATAGAACACAATGCTACAGAGACTACCACTACAACAGCACATGACTTCCTGCAAGAGGACCAGTGGCAGTGGTGGTTCCATTCAGGAGTTAAAAAATAGAAGAATCTTATTTAAGATACTAAATGTTATCTACGGGGAATGTGCTCTGTCACCGATAACCTCTGCTAATGGTAAGAGCACATACCCTTCGACGTTTACTGAGGGAGACTGAGCACCTATGGGTTTGCCTGGAGTGCAATGATGTCAATTCTGAACAACATTAACAACGATCGAGATCCAAAATGAGAAAAAACATCTGATGACAAGGAAGTTTAGATACAGTTTTTACAAATAAAAAAAATAAAAACTTAAAATTAAGTTTTAAAACTATAAACCCAAAGGTGCTCAGACTCCCTCAGCAAATGTCAAAGAGTATGGATGCTGATTGTTCTTGTATAACAGACCAAGGAAACACAAACCATTCAGTGATTGCCCTAGATAAGTCTAGAGAGCTGAGATCCAACAACGCCTGACCCATCATAGCCTCTGAGCCAGAGAACATGCCGACCTCATTTTTCACAGAGACCCACAGCTGTCTCTTTGGAATTTCAAGCTGGGGCACAGGGTATTCAAATCTGGAGAAAACATAATGGCTGCAAGATTACATTATGTACTGGACAGAACATACAGTGACAGTTTACTTTAGGACATACAGCGACAGTTTACTTCAGGACATACAGTGACAGTTTACTTCAGGACATACAGTGACAGTTTACATCAGGACATACAGTGATATTTTACATCAGGACATACAGTTACAGTTTATATCAGGACACAGAGTGACAGTGTACATCAGGACATAGAGTGACAGTGTATATAAGACATACAGTGATATTTTACATCAGGCCATACAGTTACAGTTTATATCAGGACATAGAGTGACAGTGTATATAAGGAAATACAGTGATATTTTACACCAGTACACACAGTGACATTTTACTCCACAACACAGTGACATTTTATTCCCCGACACACAGTGACATTTTATTCCACGACTCACAGTGACATTTTACTCCATGACACACAGTGACATTTTACTCCATGACACACAGTGACATTTTACTCCATGACACACAGTGACATTTTACTCCATGACACAGTGACATTTTACTCCATGACACACGGTGACATTTTACTTCATGACACACAGTGACATTTTACTCCATGACACACAGTGACATTTTACTTCATGACACACAGTGACAGTAGCATTCGAAACTGCAGAAAAAAATGCAGTTGTAAATTTAACATTTTATAATGAATGTTTTTTGTCTGCTCCTTACACAGCATCAGGCTATCACTACTGGTCCCCTTGCAGGAAGCCTGTGCCTAAGAATGTCATGCGCCCTTGCAGGGTGACATCTGTAGCAACTTGTTTTACATGATGAGTTTGCCAGCCCGTGCACAACCTCACAGCATGCATTAAAGGAGCAGTGGTTCAATTCTTTCTTTGTCTCCTCTAAGACCCTCAGAAGCCACATACTTAACACTTTAAACTGGAGGGTGAAAAACTGGATTAAAATATGGGACCCAAAGATGCAGCAATAGAGAATGCAGTCAGCGACCCATAGCTTGACTGCTTGTGTCAGGGAACCAGAGCTGACCAAGACCCTACTCCACCTCCACGTGGTGGTCCTGGAAACAGGCTGCATCACTGCAGTCTGGCTGAGAGAGTAGGGATCGAAGAGGGAAGGCAAACACGGTCCCAAAAAATGCCGTGCTGAAGTCAGATGTGTTGGCCGAAAGGCGCAGATATCACAGCTCCGGTGTAAACAGACACAATGCAACCAACGTCCTTTTCAGGACGAACGAGGAAGAAGAAGAAGAAGGATTAAAATATAGCTGAAAATGTAATATTCTAAACTGGGAAAGAAACAGAACCGACAGTTTAACATTACAAAATTAAAAAGACAGAAGACAACTGAGAGTCTAACTTTCAAAGTGGGAAAAGATACAGGTTAAAGATTAAAATTTAAACTGGATAAGAAGTATTGCTGGAATTTTAGCATTCCAAGCTGGATAAGAAATACAGCTGAAAGATTAACACTATAAACTGGGTAAGTGGAAGTTGAGCATTTTGAACTGCAAAAGAAATTATAGTGACAAGCATAACATGTTAAACAGAAAAAAAAATTAGTTAGAAGGTTAATATCCTAAAGTGGATAAAAAGTAATTCTTTGTGTGTGCACAATGGTGACATAATGCTTCCTTCCACTCAGCTTGTCTGTTCTGTCATCACTTTCACCATTCTTCATTTCTGACATGGTGTCTCTTCCCTTAGTGTTTCTTGGTTTGACCCATATCTTCATTCTCTGTGGGTTGGACGACAGTGTTTCAAAAGTTATGCTTGAAGTGTTACCTAATCGTATGTCCAATCCATTTATTTTAATTGCATTGCTTATCTGTTTGGTGGCCTCTTCTTTAGATCTGTCTCAAAGGACATTTCTTTTTGTTCTTTCTTTTGCCATTTAACATGCTAGATTCTTCTTAAGCATCTGTTTAGAAGCACTGACACAATAAACATTACATTTGCGAACACACACAAAAATGACAATAATTTAAGAACAAAACAATGCCATTAACAAGATATCTTCACAATAAAAGATAAAATATCTTACGTCTCATCAAAGATTGGGTTGAGATTATCCTTGAAAACCTTTGTACGCCTCTTGGAAGAGCTCGACTTGTCTGGCAGCAGGTACAGCTTGACATAGGGGTCTGCCAAGTTCTTGCTGTCTCCCACCGCAGGCTTCAAGTTTCTATCCAAAAAAAACAAAACAAATCCATCCACACATGAGAATTAAGCCTTTTGATGCTTCTTTCACTAAAGTTGCATTTAGTACAGTAATTCTTATTTATCTTTGCTCTTTGTTTCCTCGTGTATCTTTGCAACTGGGTACCTGTTTTATTAACCTTTTCCCACCAATTAACAATTTTCATGCCTGTTCTGGTACTTTCAATGTTTTTACAGCTTTGTTTGACCTAGTTTTTTTTTTTTTTTTTTAAACAGCAGTTTTTGGTTTTTTTTTTAGCCCACTTCTTGATTCCTTACAGTTATGCGAAATTATTTGGTTTGGTTCATTTGGTTTTAAGGACTATCTTCACTGCACACGGAAAAACTCCATCAGTGCTCCGATCTCCTCCCTTTGATCACACAAGGAGGATCTCAGCACAGTGCATGAACTCCATAGCACCAGCGAGGATCCCAATGTGTGTATTCAGGAATCACACATTCTGTAGAGGGTTGGTTTCCTAATTTTAAATTTTGCCAGGGCAGTGGCCGTGTAGCCTACTCTTTACGATTTTGACGAGAAATTTTTAACGTGTGCAAAAATTTTTTTTGGGGTAAAAGAAGTAAAGGTTGTTGTTGTTGTTTAACTAGCGCTGCTGAGCTTCTCACTCTTTAGCAGCCAATACCAAGTTTAAGATTCCTTAGTATTATCTACACTATAGATCTCGGCTTTTCCTGTGGCTTTTCTGTCATTCCGAAACGTGTTGAGTTGAAGTCATGAGCTCCAGTTTCTCCAGCTTGGCTTGCATTTAAAGAATCGTCACATCTGGTCCCAAGCTAGGAGTAAGAAGTGCATGGCATACTGTGCATTCCCCGCCATTCAAGGGGGCTCTCCAACAATGCAGAGCTAACATGCTGTACTCTGGTTCTTTATTTACTCTGGTTCTGGGCTTTCCAAAGGAATTGTCACATCCTGCACAGAGCCACTTCTCAGCTTTCCCTGCTTATCACTGGGTCCATAGTGAGATCCTTCTGCATGCAGTGAACGAGTCAAAGCCAAAGAATTACACCTGGGGCTCAAGTGATTTCTCCAAGCTTAGTGTGCAATGCTGGGTTCTCAACAAGTTTCACCACAGGTGGAATCCCTGAAAGTGTGTGGATGATTTCAAAAGTCAATGAGGATGTAATTAGCCTCACAGACACAGGTTCACTTCCATGTACATATATTGTAGCACTGTGCATAGCTGGCTGTCATATAAGGATGACTCCAGCTATGCCTCCATGCATAAGAAGTAAAGGTAGACAGAAGAACACAGAAGAAATGAAAATGATGAGAAAGACATGGAAAGACCTTGAGCTAATGGCATGTGACAGGAAGACTTGTTATGTGTTTGTTGAAGGAATATGATCCTTGGGGAGCTAAAAGGTACAGGTGAAACCCGCTTTATGGCGTTTTGCTGATATGACACTTCTCAATTATAACCCTTCTCCAAATTTTCAGCGCATTCTTCGCTCTTATGGTGCTTTTCAGCCAACCCGCGATCACCAATGGATATCTCTGAAATCGGAGTCAGACGTCATCTTAATGTTGATCAGTCAGTTTGATCCTGCCATTTGATCGTTCTGCATCTCTCAGTGTTCTCTAACTTTTTAAACGTGTTATATTAAATGCAAAAGTGAATTTTTACTTAAATTATAATGGCATCCAAGTCTACTAGTGAGAAAAAAAACGTCATAACCCTCTTAATTTAAATGTAAAGTTAGAAATGATAAAACTAAGTGACCACGGTTCTACAAATACTGAAACAGGCCAAAAGCTAGGTTTGGCTAGTGAGTATAGAGAGTACAACTACTAATGTTAAGGCCAAAGTGTTGAATGAAACCCATAGCTGTACCGCTTGCATCAGGACCAGCGAACCAGAGCTGGTCAAGACCGCACTCCACCTCCACATGGTGGTCCTGGAAACAGTCTGCAGCAGTGCAGTCTGGCTGAGCGAGTGCGGATCGCAATAGGAAGGCAAACCCGGTCCCTAAAAAATGCCGTGCTGAAGTCGGATGTGTCGACCGAAAGGTGCAGATATCACAGCTTAGGCGTAAACAGACACAACGCAACCACCGTCCTTTTCAGGGCCAACGAGGAAGAAGAAGAAGAAGAATGAAATTAAAAGTGCTACACCTGTGAACAATAGTGATTAGAAAGCATGATAGCCTTATTGTGGATGTGGGAAAACTTATATTGGTGTGTCGCTGTTGTGACAGATGAAAATGGGAAACCCTTATCGATTCTCTTTAATATCATCGGGGCCCTCACTATTTGGACTCAAGCAAGATCAACACATGGATTTCCCTCGCTGGCTAATTAAGCATGCACAGTTAAACACGTGGAAGCCAGGGGTCTCTATTGCCAACTGTCCGATTCTTAGTTTAGCCATGCCTCCTCTCTTTGTTTTCAAGCACTATTAATACAAATATTCTTATCTCTAGTGATTTTCCTTTAAACAGGGGGAAGGGCAAAAAGGGGTCTGCCAGCTGTCACATTACGCCATCACGTCAGCGCTTGATCCCTGAAACACGGGGAGGGCGAGGCCACGGGGGTTGTAGTTTCTAAAGAGAGAACAGTTCGTTAATTGCAGTATCAAGGGGCGTTAACCACTCACCGACTGCAAGTCCTTTGATCGCGCTCTAAGGGACGAAAATTACTCACCAAGTGAACGGACCTTAAAGGCACCATCATGTTGGGAAAAAGGCGTGAAAATAGACTTTGATTCGCGAAACGAACAGCTAATATCCCCCAAATTGAATGAAGGATCTACAGAGGTGTTAAATTCCGCATAGGAGATGAAAGAATAGCCATTTTAAATATATAGTCGGGAGCATCAAACTCAGTTGTCAGTTTGCTAATCAAGATTTCTGGAATGGTCTAGCGCGCATTTTCGGAGTCAAAATTTATCAGATTTCCTACAGAAATACGTGGAGAATTAATTATAGTTTTTGTGTTGGCGGTAAATATATAGTTATTAGCATCTAAGTGATTTAATCGTTTAAAGTTTCATTTTATTTCACTTGGATTTTTGTGTAAATTGAAAATGTATTAAATAAACATATAGTAAAATTCTCCAGCTAAAACGTAAATTTAATTACCCGCTTGTTCCCCAGTGAGAGATGCTTAAAATAATTTATAAGCCGCTAAGCGATTGATAACACTGGTATACACACATTTTGGTGCCTTAAATTTTATAGCTGTTCTTGGGTAATTTTGGTTGCTGATTCCAAAAATGTAATCAGATTTTTTCTATCAGCTCTAGCTTGCTCCTCACTAAAGTCGCCAAGATTCTCCGGAAATAAATGTAAATGGTTATGGAGGTAGTGCAATTTTATGCTCATGTTGCATCCAAGTTCACAAAAACTCGACAGCATGTTTCCAACTAATTCAGAATAATTGTCTGCTTTAAAGTTACCCAAAAAGTTTTGCACAACTAAAACAAATGATGACCAGGCTGTGGACTCTGTTTTGTTCATGGAATCAATAAAATTTGGATCGTTTATTAACTTTCTAATTTGAGGTCCATCAAAAATTCCAGCTTTAAGTTTGTCTATGCTCAATTCTGGAAACTTTCTGCATAAGTAATTAAAACAGGTACCATCTTTGTTCAGTGCCTTAACAAATTGCTTCATCAAGCCAAGCTTTATATGTAATGGTGGCAGTAGAACTCTTTTTCGATCAATGAGAGGCTTATTGACAATATTTTTTTTCTCCAACTTTAAATTCATCCCTCAACGGCCACTGTTTCTTTGTCCAGGGAAAAGTCGCCACTCATCTGGTGTATGGGACCCCAAGATGCAGCAATAGTGAATGCAGTCAGCGACCCATAGCTTGACTGCTTGCATCAGGATCAGCGAACCAGAGCTGATCAAGACCGTACTCCACCTCCACATGGTGGTCCTGGAAACAGTCTGCAGCAGAGCAGTCTGGCTGAGCGAGTACGGATCGAAATGGGAAGGCAAACCCGGTCCCTAAAAATGACGTGCAGAAGTCGGATGTGTCGACCGAAAGGTGCAGATATCACAGCTTAGGCGCAAACAGACACAACGCAACCACCGTCCTTTTCAGGGCGAACGAGGAAGAAGAAGAATCTGGTGTATAACTTACACCCATTTTGTTAACAAGACCTCCTACATTAGTACAAAACACAAGGTTGTTTTCTTTACAAAAGAATGGAATAAAACCTGGCTCTCTGCTGCGATAAAATGTAACCTTTGTTTCAGCAGTCAGTAATTTTTTTTCTTTCAATCTTGAAGCCAAAAGTTCTGAAGATTCCTTGGAGAGATATAGATCTCGGATTAAATCATTTAGTTCAAGCTGGTCGAAGCGTTGAGCATCTGAAAAATCATCTTCGAAATCACTATCACTGTCACTTGTCGTTCCACATGCCACTGCTGTCTCATCTTCTAGCAGGGAATCCGAAATGCCTAGCAGAATCTAAATCTGGATATTTCCACTTTTTGTGATTTTTTTTCCCATTAATTCCCTTAATATTCATAACACAGAAATAACAGTCATCATAGTGGTTCTTGGGCTCTCTCCAAACCATTGGAATTCCAAATTTTAAACATTTTCTTTTCCCACAAGTCCACTGTTGCAGGTGTTCAACACATGTTTTGCAAACAATATGAGGAGCCCAAGACTTGTCCTGGTCACCTAGTTTTACTTTAAAGTAAGCAAAGTATGCCTTTTTCACAAAAACAGTAATATGCTTCCTATGTTCTTCTTTGAAAGTGTACTCTCCACAAATATAACAAAATAAATGCGGTGAAAGAAAACATGCTCTTCTTGAAGATGATGCCATTCTCTGTTAGAAATGTAATAAAATAAGTAGCATACTAACATGCATGCAGTGGCTTAAAATCTAAAAAAGGCAATTCTGGGAAGATTCTTGGAAAACTGAAACTGAGAGTAAACAAGCAGTTTTCTTTTGTAAAGGACTAGACAGCAATAGTTTTTTTTACATAGCCTTATATAGAAAATATTGTAATAAAAGTGCGCGCGGGCCCGTTTATTTTTTTTTTTGGGTCACCCTGTATTAATGAAATACAAAAATGTCTGTATCTCAAAAACTAGTGCTGCTACAGACAAGTAAATGTGATATTTGGATTGAGCAGGCCTCATTTATGTACAATCAAGAGTAAAATGTTTGGCACCAAAAAATGTTTTTTTTTTGTAGGGCTGTGTAATTGATGTAATGCAGTTTAGTTCTATTTATACGTGTGTATTTTCTAACGACTACACACTCGAGGGGAGTTTTTTATATATATATAATTAAATACCAGAGTGGTTAAAATAGTCTTAACTGTAAAATTAACGCGCGTCAGAATATGATTTGTATTTTTTGGTTACGTTTTCTATTTTTTACATATAGGCTGGACAAAACCTTTGCGTCCTAGCATTTCATAGGGTCCTACTGACTTTGGTTCTTACACCATCCAATGATTATTGAACAAATAAAAATCTTCGTGTTGTGACCCATATGCGGTCCACCTCTCCATTCATGAGAGTAGTCAAACCAAGAACTTTAATCATAATCATTTCTTTTTAAAGTATAACTGAAGAAGAACATTGCCAGAAGTGATTCTATAATTATTACTACTCTGCTGTGGCAGAATTTATATAATCATTTTACAACTGACAGTAAACGTTTTTTTCTACTGGATTAACCTCTGAAAGGAAAAACTCACTGGTCATCATTTGCCCTCACTCTTTGTTCATCACGCCAAAGAAGTCTCTTAGCCACCAGCGGTGAGACCCCACCGGACCACGATATTCTTATATATATCTGTTAAATCCCGAGGACAGTGCCATCCCATAGAACCATTAGGAAAAAAAAAAAAGACACTAAGGCTTCGATTTTCAGCGACTACGGGAAAATAGCTGAACGCAAAATCCGCTAGTCTGGGGCTGAAAAGGGAAGAAAAAGACTCAGAGTATTTTGAGTACTTGCTTGATTTTTTTTGTTATTCCATGGAATACCTACTTCAACGATCGGTAAGTGTGAATGAAAGTGGCCACTGTGAGCGTGGATTGAATGAATGAAAGATTAGATAACCTTAAATTATCTTATTTCTTGGTAAACATCAGTATACTTGATTTCTTGTTATTTCTCTGTGGGTTTTAATTTTCTTTTCCCCCTCCCTTAATCTGCTTAGTCAAGGGATAACATTGAAAGAAATAAGAATCTGTTCCTATACCCCATACTGATTATTGTATACCCCCATCAGTTAAAAATTGATCTCTCTTTGGGTTAATTACCTCTGATAGAAATTGTCTTTGGATTGTTTTTTCCTATACAAGAGGGGAGGGCCTATTGAGATACTATTCCCCCCCCCTCCCCCGTCTGTAACTATGATTTTTTTAAATGTATCAGGACAGATGTTGTGATTTTGGTTTAATGATAATAAGCCCCATAAACCTTTAATTACTGTGTTGGTCGACCCATTACCCCATATCTGTTATACGTAGTTTGTATTCACGTTTGTATCACCAAATTGGTGTGTGTACATGAGTGTAGGGTAACTGGCAAAAAAATTGTTTAGTTAGGAGAGTAAGGAGTCTGCAGGTAAATAAATGTCGTAAGATAGGCTGAATTAGAGCAATTACTCGATTCAGAGACTGTCCTTCCTCTTACCCCAGCACCCTTGTGAATCAACTATCTATTTCTTACCCCTTACTATCACAGAGTCTTCACTATCATCCTCCACTCGGACGGGACCACTATTTCTAAGACCTATCTCAGTAAAATTTACGACAGATGTAAGCTAAGGATTAAATATTTTAAGGTAAGTGCTCTAAACTGTAAATTCTTATTAGTATTCTATGATTTTTATGTCTAGCTCTATTGCTAACTTAATATAAACATGCTGTATCTAAAAGTCATCTGTATTCTGCCAAGTCCATGCTTCCCAGCACCATTGGTACTGTAACAAGAAATAAACAGAGAAACAAATGTGTACTTTCCTGCTTGCAGCAGTTATGTTTGTTAATAACAGCAATATAGCTTCAGTAACACTGAAGTTTATATTACGCCAACCATCAATGTCAAGAGAAAGATATAGCCTACACCAGTGCTCCGCATCCTTTTTTACTTCATGGCACACTTAAGTGCCCTTTAAAATTCCATGGCACACTTAAGTGCCCTTTAAAATTCCATGGCACACTATGATATTTCAGTAGGTTGTTGTTGTTGTTATTGATCCAGCTGCATTTGGGCTCTCGCTCTTCGGCCCAATGCCATGTAGTGAAATCTACATGTTTTCACAATTTGAATTGTTTCTCCATACAAGGTGTTCCACATATCTGGCCTCGGAGGAAGAAGCATTTTCCGTATGGTGAATTTAACAATTCGCTGCAATCATAAGACAACACTCCCTAATTTTTTTATGATGGATTGGTGGATGATGATAACCCAACTTATTATTTGCAATATTTTACCATAACATGCAACTGTGTATGCTGCCTGGTGTCACGGAACGCCAGGCAGAAATCTGCGGCCCAGTGGTTGCAGACCAACGGGCTGATCACCCGTTTGCCAGTCACTTCGATTACGGAAACAACAGCAAATGGATTGATTTGCCGTTGCCCTAAAGACGCCAATAGGCGTGATGGGAAACAATGGCAAAGAAAACCTATCTGCTGTTGCCCTAAGACGCCACTAGGCGTAATGGCCACTGACTGCTTTGACGGTCGGTGGCTAAGGACGGAAGAAGAAGAAGAAGAAGTGGTTGCAGATGATTGACCTAGATAACACTGCTTACTAGGACAAGAAACACTGAGAAAATCCTCTGACAGCATTACAAGGCAGTCCTTGTTTTAGAATCCCCAGGGTAAGGAAAATACAGGGAGATAAAAAATACAAATATTTTTCTCCGTAAATTTTAATCAATCAATCAATACCCTTTAGCTCCCCGAGGAGCATATGCCTTCAACAAACACATACCAAGTCTTCCTGTCTTGTGCCATCCGCTCAAGTTCTTTCCATGTTTTCCTCATCATTTTCACCTCTGTATCCAGTTCTCTTTTCCATGTGTTTTTTGGTCTACCTCTGCCTCTCTTTTCATGTGGATTCCAGAACAAGGACTGCCTTGTAATGCTATCAACAGGTCTCATCAATGTGTGTCCTATCCATCGCCAGCATCTTCTTCTCAGCTCTTGTTTCACTGGCACTTGTCTGGTTCTTGTCATCAGTTCCACATTTGTGACTTTATCATACCATTACAGTCCTTCTATTCTGAGCAAGCACCCGTACATAAAAGTAAATTTTAAGCCTCCCTCTTTTTCTATTACCCTAGGGATTCCAGAACAAGGTCTGAAAGCCCTGTATGGCTATGAGCAGGTTTCCACAAAGTGTCCTGTCCAACATCTATGTATTTTTCTTCCCCTCTTGTCTCTTGGTTAAAAGGAGGCAAGCCAACAGTCCAGACTCGTTTTGGTTGTCTCTGTGTACTGTGACATTGTCCTCACTGATGGAGGGCCCGCCTTCTGACCTCGACAGGTGAGCTAAATTAACTACCAGATGATTTGGTAGATCTCTGAGTCTTCTTTCACCTTTCAACCCCCAAAGGAGCATAGGTCTTCAACAATGTCTTCTTCATCCCCTTCATGTCTGTCTCCAGTTCTCTTCTCCATGTCTTCTTTGGTCTTCCTCTATCTCTTTTACCCTGGGGGTTCCAGAACAAGGATTGTCTAGTAATGCTATCAACAGGTTTTCTCAATGTGTGAACTATCCCTCTCTAGCGTCTTCATCTCATCTCTTGTTCCACTGGCCCCTGTCTAGTTCTTGTCATCAGTTCCACATTAATGATTTTGTCATTCCACTTCAATCCTCCTATTCTATGCAAGTATTTATGAAAGTCTGTAGTTTTTTTTCCTGTTTTTGTTGTTCTCCATGTTTCAGAGCCATACAATAGTAATGACTTGACATTTGAATTGAAAATTCTGATTTTTGTATTGGACCTGATTTCTTTTGATCTCCATATATTTCCCAGTGCAATGAAAGCTCCTTTAGCCCTTTGTGATCTTATTGTGATATCATTGTCTGTCCCTCCAACAGTGTCTATACTGCTGCCAAGGCATATATATGTTTATAAATCTCTAAGTGATGAAAGGACAAAAAATATTTTTTAACACATTAACTACCGCAAGCCGCTGTCAGCGGCTCACAAAATAATCACATTTGGACCGCAAGCCGTTCAGAGCGCCAATCTAATTTTAGTAATAAAACGAATGAAAAATGTACTGAAACACTCTCTGATCTGGTTCAAGATTTTTAAGTTGCCACCGGAAAACAAATTCCCAAAGCATGGTTGTTGTAGAACACTGGAAAATTGATATTATGTTCATATTTTTCAGCGTTTTTGGGTTAGTTACCAAATCGTGTAAAACTGTTTACCGTGGCAACTAGTGATAGGACTACAAAAAATGCGTGTACATCTCGTCTAACGGCTGAATAGGATAGAAACGTGTTTCAACAATTGACTGATAGATCTAACGACGAGGACAAGAGTTAAAACGGTGTGCACATTGATTGAAATAGTGATTTTGATAGAGATGGGGTGCAAGCAGTTATAATTGTGAAAATATTGCAAGTCCTCGGCCATCGGAGGGCCGTTAAATAGCAACAACCTCTATTAGAGTTACAACCAGTATTTATTGTAATAGTACATTCATTTATCTTTAAAATGACGTGTAATTCATAAAAATCCGTAAAAAATTACGAAAACTACAGCTTACTTTGTGCAAACACCTACAGGATGAAAATGGGAAAAAAATTTAATTCGGCCAGAGTGTGTTTTTCAATTCGGTAGTTAATGTGTTAAGCTAGAGAAATGATGGCCTAGCTCTCTCCCACCAGCATTTAAAAGCTCTGTAACCCCAGGATCAAAGGAACTTTGTCCAAGCGTTGAGTGAAAACCCATGCACTAGTTTATTCACACTCACTTTGTTCATGAGCTGCATAAGATAGGAGCACTATCTCTTCTTTGAAGTGAATTTAACATTAGATAATATATCATTCAGTCTAAATCAGTGGTATTCAACCTTTTTTGTTCACATACCCTCAGATATATCATTCAGTCTAAATCAGTGGTATTCAACCTTTTTTGTTCACATACCCTCAAATATATCATTCAGTCTAAATCAGTGGTATTCAACCTTTTTTGTTCACATACCCTCAGATATATCATTCAGTCTAAATCAGTGGTATTCAACCTTTTTTGTTCACATACCCTCAGATATATCATTCAGTCTAAATCAGTGGTATTCAACCTTTTTTGTTCGCATACCCTCAGATATAATTTATCTTTAACTATGTACCCCGAAGGTTATTAGTGCATAATTCCAAGTATTCAATTTACCTATACATAAATAAAATTCTAGGGCATAGGGCAAGCATCTAAAATAAATTACATACTTTACATCCAATATAATAAATTAAAGTTATCTTTTAAAAAAAAAAGTTTTCAGTACTCAAAGTAATTTACTTAAAATAATGAAAAATAAGGACAGTGCATTGGCTTTTTTTTTTTTCACGTACCCCCTCAGATGTCTTCTTGTACATAGGGGTATGGGTACCCCAGGCTGAATAAAACTGGCCTAAATTGTCCATGCCTCTACTAACAGAATTGCAGGAATCAGATCATTTAAAAAAAAAAAAAAGTTAATTACATGTTGTATTTATTCTAAATGCTCTGAAACCTGAAAACAACTAACATGATTTTCGTCAAGATAAATCTTTAGAGTGCTCAGCATTTCAAAAGTAGATGCCTACAGTTTCTAAGTTGCCTACTGCTGTACAAGATGATTATCCACACATAATTTCGTGTGAGAAAAACAAAATATTAACCTGGCGACCTTCCTTTGTCTCAACTCTGACTCCTGATCAGTGGTCTTACTGGCAATAAGACCAGACTCATTTATAGGTGTTGTTACAGGAGTGGTACTATTCACAGGTGAAGCTGCCCCATTGGTGGTCTGGGAAGAGATCTAAATAAACATAAAAAATTATGAAAAAAGTTCTTGTTATTTAGAATTCTGGTCTATTTGGCTGAGATGTATTGTTCACCGTAACGTTTTTCATCATAGCCAATCAGTTAAGAAATTTTCTGTGACATTTTATGAGATGAAAGTAAAATATAAAATAGCATATGTTTCAGTGTTACACCGTACCAAAATGAACAACTATGAAAGCGGGTTGTTAAAACACACAACCAAATCAGAAAGCTCAAATAAAAAAAAAATAAAAAAACGAAAAACAAACTAAGGGATTGTTTAAAAAAAAAAAAAAAAAAATGTTTCAGAACTGCCTATTTCGAGATTTCCCTTTACCAACCACAGTCACAAACAGATAACAAAAATGAGAAATATGGAAAGGCTATAAGACAGTAGGGAGCCGCAGTAGCACAGTGGTTAGTGCACTGGCTACCTAGCTCTGTGTTCCATGGTTTGATCCCCAATTGAGGTGGGATTTTTTAGACCACAAACGGCTCCGGGGTCGACCCAGCCTCATGAATTGAGTACCAGAGCAACTTTGGGAAGGTTAAGGCGGTCGGCATGATGCTGACCACATAACTCCAAGTGTGCCGATGGTCAAGAAAATATGGGCCTAACACCATATTCCCAATATGCCTCTATATGCGTGTAACGGAATCCTTTACTTTTACAAGAAAATAACACATGCAGACACAATAAGGACCAGCAGACAAACAGAAACAATAATGATTAACAGATAAAAATACTCAAAAATGAAGAAATATGAACGCAAAAAAACTA
Organism: Oreohelix idahoensis; assembly: GCA_024509875.1. Classification (NCBI taxonomy): domain Eukaryota; kingdom Metazoa; phylum Mollusca; class Gastropoda; order Stylommatophora; family Oreohelicidae; genus Oreohelix; species Oreohelix idahoensis. The sequence continues at coordinate 419,382 of JAMPIV010002460.1, forward strand.
ACTACAATAACACAGGAAAGAATATTTAAAAAAAAAAAGAATGAATGAAAAGAATGGTCTGATGTAAACCAAGGGTAGGACAAAACCCTAGTGTGAGAAAAGTCTAAGATAATAGATTAATTATGAGAAATGACAGTGAATGTAGTAAGGTGAGTCTATTGGCCCGAGGAGGATAACCGAAATTAAATCTCTCCTCGCCAAATCGTGACTTTAAGGAATGCTATAAACTCACCACCTCTGGCTACCTTTAACAGACTAAAGGAGATAAGGTTAAACTAACACTACAGACACCACTGTACAGACAACAGTTAAGGACTATACAGTGACGAAGCTGATCCAGTGAACATTTAAATAAGTTTATTATACAAATCAACAGAATTTTCATCACATAGTAACAAATAAAGAAAAGCATATATCGTGCAAGGTTGCACCGACCTGGAAAACAAAGAAACTCAAATTTGATTATAAGCACACCAAATTTAAAACTCCAACCACTTTCACTCCTTCATACACCCTGCTGGGGACAAAAATTAAAAAAAAATGATAAGTGATCTTAACAACAGTCTAATTTGGTGGGGCGTCAACTGTAGCCACGCTCTATAATTTACTATTTCTAATGTCAAGGTTCTGCTGGTACTGCCGAAGACTATCTGCACAGTAGCTAACTCTGTCAGCGATATCCGCCACTAAGTCACACTCTGCACTGCTATGTAATAGACTTTTTCTAACTCTAAGGCTCAGAGGCTATCCTCTAAGAATACTATGAGACTCTGCAGGTCCCTGATCTATTTTTCACCATCTCTCTCCGCTTCTGCCTTGCTGCTCTCGTTTCATTTCAGCAACCGGGAAATGATATCCCTTTCTTCCTGGTTCTGACGACTAGGCACTTGCCGTAGACTGTAGAGGCTTCTCTATTTGGCGAAAAGAAAGCTGATTCTCCTTTGCTATATTACCCCTCATTTGGGTTTAGGCCCTTCGGTAGTTACCGAGGCTAAAAAAAAAAAAAAAGACACACCAACCCGCTTGCTTGGGTTCGATGGGTGTGTATGAGCTTAGAGCTCCGGGTCTTAAGAAAACCCTTTTCACTGAAGACTGCGTCGCTGTCTCGACCTGCTCTTCCTCGCTCCCTCTCTCTGGGGCCACAATACTCAGAGCCGATACCCCTCCACGGTACAAGCTCTTACGCCTCTGGCGTTTTCCTCGACTTTTTTCTCTCTTGAGAAGACTGGCTACCTTTGCCAGCTGTCAGGAACAAGATTTATTGGCAACCCCCGCTCTTCGGGCCGTGACCACTGCAAATATTGCGTTCAGCGTTAGAAGCCGACAATATGCTCAGAACCAGGAAGAAAGGGATATCATTTCCCGGTTGCTGAAATGAAACGAGAGCAGCAAGGCAGGAGAAGTGGAGAGAGATGGTGAAAAATAGATCAGGGACCTGCAGAGTCTCATAGTATTCTTAGAGGATAGCCTCTGAGCCTTAGAGTTAGAAAAAGTCTATTACATAGCAGTGCAGAGTGTGACTTAGTGGCGGATATCGCTGACAGAGTTAGCTACTGTGCAGATAGTCTTCGGCAGTACCAGCAGAACCTTGACATTAGAAATAGTAAATTATAGAGCGTGGCTACAGTTGACGCCCCACCAAATTAGACTGTTGTTAAGATCACTTATCATTTTTTTTAAATTTTTGTCCCCAGCAGGGTGTATGAAGGAGTGAAAGTGGTTGGAGTTTTAAATTTGGTGTGCTTATAATCAAATTTGAGTTTCTTTGTTTTCCAGGTCGGTGCAACCTTGCACGATATATGCTTTTCTTTATTTGTTACTATGTGATGAAAATTCTGTTGATTTGTATAATAAACTTATTTAATGTTCACTGGATCAGCTTCGTCACTGTATAGTCCTTAACTGTTGTCTGTACAGTGGTGTCTGTAGTGTTAGTTTAACCTTATCTCCTTTAGTCTGTTAAAGGTAGCCAGAGGTGGTGAGTTTATAGCATTCCTTAAAGTCACGATTTGGCGAGGAGAGATTTAATTTCGGTTATCCTCCTCGGGCCAATAGACTCACCTTACTACATTCACTGTCATTTCTCATAATTAATCTATTATCTTAGACTTTTCTCACACTAGGGTTTTGTCCTACCCTTGGGCATAACTCTAACTTAAATCCAACTCGTGACAAAGTGGGTGCTATCGTCCGGTGAATCATCTTTGTTACGTTCAATTCTGTGATCGTGACAAAGTGGGTGGCGATCGTCCTTGGGATCAATTCTGGGATCTTATCTAGATTGACAGATTGTTTTCTATAGGGAAGTCTGAGAATAGATTCTTTCAATATCCCCTAGACAGAGCTAGTAGAACTGATCCAGTAATAAGTTTTTCCACAGAAAGTTTTTCCACAGGTTGCAGGCAGTTGGATTGTAGTGATAGGTTAGTTATAGAACTTAGAGGTAATTGATGGCTAACTGATTTTTTTCTTAACAGGAAGGTAGAATTTTTAGTAGCTGCATAACAATATTTTTCAGGTATTTATTAGTCAGACTGGTGCTAGTCTGAGTTCGGGTTTTGGGACAGAGGTTATAGAGATAGCATTCCTAGTAGGTAACGGGAAGTTATGGGGCCTTCACGTCTCTATATTTGTGAGCTTATGGCAGAATTTGCAGGTAACATGGCTGATCTCGATAAAGTACATAAGATTGCACTTGAGGTAGCTAAGTTCATGGAGTACGGTGATAGCGAAATTCCACCCCTTCTGGAATATGCAGAAAGCCTGCAGAGGCAATATGAAGTAGACAACTTATTTGGCAATCGTCTAGCCTTGGCATGGACCTGTGCAAAAGCTGGGGACAGCGAAGCATTCATCCGAGAGTTGGTAGACGAAGCGATGGAACAGGACCTGGAATCGGAAAGAAGACGACAACAGAGGGAAAAGGAGCTACTAGAAAAGGACAACCCCTCTGAAAAACTTGCGCCATTAAATGATAACTTGTCGGCTCAAACTGTGCCCCAACTCCAGGAAAAGGACTTTCCGTTGGAAATGGACCCGAAGCCCAAACAAGGGAGGGGGTTAGGTAAGGAAAGCAGCCCTTACAACGCTGGGAAGATTACGAAGCGATCCCAGGCGTGGAAACTGCATAACAGGGGGAATAATGCGAGCAAGCATTATAAATCGGATGGCTACCGATTCTCCCATGCTCGTGAGACAGCACAACATACTCGACACGGAAAGTCGAGAGCAGGGTTCGAATCCCTAATAAGGCATGTTTCGCCAGCTCCCCAGCGGGACAGCGAAAAACAACAGGCAGAGGCGCATTCGCCTGACATCCCTGTGCAGCCTAATGGCAAAACAGTGGTGATTGTGGAAGTACATTCTTTGTCGTCGGGAATGAGGCCCCCGATGGTATTAGCTCCTTCAGGAGAGGGACATACTGACAAGAACTGTATTCAAGGAACAGTAGAACAAGTCACTGAGAGCTTTATCTCAGATTCTCCGCGATCAAACAGGATCTTAAACCGTCAAGTGTCACTGCAGGACACATTCCAACTGACGCCAGTAACTCTCACAGGGGAGGGCAAGGTTGAAGGTAGAACCAGGGTGTTAGACGGAGAGCTCCCGTGGTCTACAGGTTCATCTCACCAACTTTTCAGGCCAGAAAAGAGTGAGGAAAGCGGCCTTATGAATTTGCAAGGAGCTATGTTAGCGAGCTCTGTCCCTCTTCATGTTGGTAGGGGAAGAGCGATCACAGAACCACTGCCAGGGGCAGATATTACCTACCTTTCTTCAGAGGTAGAAGCTATTGAGATCGATCAGGATTCAATAGAAACACAGCAAGCAATCGGAGGCTCGACACCAGAGGAACCTGAGATGGGGCATCTTTTTTGCACTATACCAGCGGTCACAAACCCGCTGATGCGCAGCACTGTAGTCGCCGTCGCTAGGCCTCTACAGAGCCAGCCGGTCAGTTCAGCTGACCAAGTCAGTCTTTTGCCAGACAAGGCAAGGGAAGTTCCAGACCCACCATTGGAGGGCACAGGTCTGAAGAGAGGTCAACTCTCCCACCGGAGCATGGGAGTAGTTAAGGAGAGGAAAAAGAAGAAACAGATGCGAGTTTCTTTGGCCAACAAACTTTTCCAAGTTCGGAACAGTGATTCTCGCTCGTGGGACATTACAGTCAGCTGCAGGTACCTCAGGTCAGCTAGGTACAGGCCATATAAACGTAAACACCCAGCGGATAGTCTTTGTCGGACAGCACGTAACCCGCTAATTACCTGTTCAGTGGTCAGGGAGTTGTGCGGGAGCTGTACTCCACCAAGGCCAAGGACACTTATCAGGAAGAAACCCTGGAGGAGAAAATTAAGTAAACAAGGCCAGGTGCACATGGGAAGGAGGTATGGTTTGGGTGATTGGCCCAGCCGCCTGCCAGTTGCAGAGCGACTCAAAGACAGCTCGGGAGACATAGATAGGGACCAATCTGAACACCAAGACCACAGTAAATTAGATCGGCAGGCTCCGACCTCGAAGGGTGGGGTAATGTGACGGAGTTACTGTGATTTAGTCTTCAATAGGCCCCATTTCGTTTTCTCTTCGTAACTATTGAGTTTGCCATTTTTGTCTTCCCTCTATTAAAGATTGGGAAGTATTCTTTTTCTCTCTGAATAATAGGGGTGTTTAGATTTTTTCTGTAGGTAAAGTAATTGCGGGGTTTTTTCTATAGGGATTAATGTAGGTTAGTACTGAAATGGCACCAGTCGGCCTTTTTCTAATTATCGCGATCTTGAAAATTCCATTTTTTGCGTTGTTAAATTTATCGCGGTCATTTTTCGTGGGGAAGGGGAGATGACCCCTACCCAGGTAACGTCCAACTTTCTGCTCACGCTAGCGGACGACGTTAGGTAACGTTACGTAGCCGGAAATACGCGCGCATTTAAAGTAAGCACGAATACACTGGTTCTAAATTTAGAGATGAGCGCAAGGAAAATTTTAGAGAATCTTTAATTCTATTGGTTGTAGGGAGACGCCTAGCCTCAAGTAGGTCGGGGGTCAGAGCAGGAAAATCTAAGATAAAGTAGCGCTTTTCGATTTAGCGGTCTCTTCCTGCAGAAATCCTGGGCCGTGTATCCAAGCTTATTGTCGGCTTCTAACGCTGAACGCAATATTTGGTATGTCTATAATTTAAAGTAGCGTGGTAATTAAATCTAGTTCTCTAATAGAGCCTTAGTCCGTTCTAATTTAATTTATTTTTGAACTTTATAACTTGTAACGCCATCATTTATTTCTACAGTGTCTATGAGTGATAAAGAGATATTACGTAGGTGTGCTCCGTAGATTTAATAGAAAATCTGTAGACATACACGCATCCTAGATTTATATTAATTTACAGAATATTCTGAAGCACGTGTATTTTATTTCATTGAGAGATTAATTCTGATAAGTCTCCTAATGAAATACGGGAACGGATTTTTTCGGGAAAAGTTAATCACGTGGTTACCGGGATTTATTGGAGTAGAAATTCTGGATGGATAGAGTAGATATTAAATATTTTTCTATCGGGGGAGTTAAAATATAATTTCAGGGAAACCACGTGGGGTAGAGGTGAAAGGAAAATTATGGTGCCTTAAGTGGTTGTGTAATTAAATATTATGCAGAGTAGTATTTGATTTGTGTGTTATGGAATTTAATGAGTTCTAGGAAATATAGTCTATAGAGATAGATATATTTCTGTGTATAGAGATGTAATATATAAATGTAATGGTGAATTTTAAACATTTGATGTGCAGTTAATTGTTGTGCATTTTTATCATAAGGGGGAAACGATGATAAGGTCCGGTGACCGCTTACAGAGTTAAAGTAGGCCTAAGTACGGGAGGTTCCCCTACCTGTTTTTAATGTTTTAAGGCCTGAGGCAAGCTGTGTATAATTAGTATTGATCAGTGAGTCTGGGATTTACTAGACAGGCAGGGAGTTGATGGGAATAGCTGACCCAGGGTCAGGAAATATTTATGTATTGTCGTGCACAAGATGAAAGGGGAAATGGTGAAGCAGTCTGCGTTTTGGGTGTTTACATGTTTGTGCTAGATTGGAGTGTGACTGAAGCATCCACTGTTTACGTTTTATATGTAAGTTTATTATATGAAAGTATTTTGGTATTGTAGTACAGAGTGGCATGTCTTTTGTGTCCACAGCAGTGGTCACGGCCCGAAGAGCGGGAGTTGCCAATAAATCTTGTTCCTGACAGCTGGCTAAGGTAGCCAGTCTTCTCAAGAGAGAAAAGTCGAGGAAACGCCAGAGGCGTAAGAGCTTGTACCGTGGAGGGGTATCGGCTCTGAGTATTGTGGCCCCAGAGAGAGGGAGCGAGGAAGAGCAGGTCGAGACAGCGACGCAGTCTTCAGTGAAAAGGGTTTTCTTAAGACCCGGAGCTCTAAGCTCATATACACACCCCAGAGTTAGCAGCTGTGCAGATAGTCTTCATGAAGGGTCAGCAGCCATTGACTTTAGAGATAGTAGTGTAATAGAGAGTGGTGGCTACAGTTGAGGGCCACTAAATTAGACTGTAGTTAAGATCACTTATCATTTTTTTAAATTTTGTCCCCAGCAGGGTGTATGAAGGAGTGAAAGTGGTTGGAGTTTTAAATTTGGTGTGCTTATAATCAAATTTGAGTTTCTTTGTTTTTCCAGGTCGGTGCAACCTTGCACGATATATGCTTTTCTTTATTTGTTACTATGTGATGAAAATTCTGTTGATTTGTATAATAAACTTATTTAATGTTCACTGGATCAGCTTCGTCACTGTATAGTCCTTAACTGTTGTCTGTACAGTGGTGTCTGTAGTGTTAGTTTAACCTTATCTCCTTTAGTCTGTTAAAGGTAGCCTGAGGTGGTGAGTTTATAGCATTCCTTAAAGTCACGATTTGGCGAGGAGAGATTTAATTTCGGTTATCCTCCTCGGGCCAATAGACTCACCTTACTACATTCACTGTCATTTCGCATAATTAATCTATTATCTTAGACTTTTCTCACACTAGGGTTTTGTCCTACCCTTGGGCATAACTCTAACTTAAATCCAACTCGTGACAATTACACCAAGCTGAGCAATACTTCTTCTTTATGCATATATGATCAATCTGATTTTCTGTTCTGTGGTCTGGTGATATCCATATTACTTTATGTATTCTTTTATAAGGGAACATGCTACTGCCTATAGCCAGTTGATCTGAAGCACAGACGTTTATGAATAGTTCTCTATTATCGTTACTGTCCCAAATCGCCCCCCCCCCCCCCCGCCCCACCCCACCCCCACCCCACCCCCCCCCCCACCCCCCCCCCACCCCCCCCCCCCCCCCCCCCCCATGATTTCTTCAGTCACTATTGTCTGTTTCTATATTTGCATTTAGGTCACCCATCAAAATTGTGATTGTTCTCTTTTGTTCATTATACTTAGTAGCCTGTTGTAAATTTCTACTTTCATAGATTATTCTTTGTCATTCAACAAACACATGCCACATCCTCCTGTCATGCGCCATTATCTCAAGTTCTTTCCACGTTCTCCTCATCATTTTCACCTCTGTTTCCAGCTCTCTTCTCCATGTGCTTCTTGGTCTACCTCTGCCTCTCTTGCCCTGGGGGTTACAGAACAAGGACTGCCTTGTAGTGCTATCAGCAGGTTTCCTCAGTGTGTGCCCTATCCATCGCCATCATCTTCTTCTCATCTCTTGTTATTCTTTGTCGTTGGTTAGTGTTATTTTAAGGAAATTAGAAGTCTCAAATTTTTTCTTGTAATCCTGTCATCTTTGTAGTTTCTGTTTTTTGTGATAAATGGTTTTAATAATTTTTGTAGTACTTGTGAGGATTTGGTGCCAATTAAATTTTCTACATTCAGCGATTTTGCAATTTTTAAAGTAGCTTTTTATGCTTTGTTAGTACTGATAACATTTCTTGCATTCCAACAGAAATTGTTAATTGTGTTGTTCTTTACACTCTTCACAGGAAGGTTCCTCTATTCTTTAAAGTATTTGGTTCCTAATTTGAGCCAGAGTAAATTTTTGTTGTGGAAATGGCAGCTGATGATGATGATGCTTTTTTTAAATTTACTGGCTGTATTTGGCATTTTTTAAACTAGTTTTTTTTACTTTTTGTAATTGTAATTTATATGCATGTATTCCATCTGTTCTCTGGTTCCATGCTTCTCTCTATTCTTTGGCTAATGTCTTTGCTATTATACTCCTGATTTCAAATCTCCCTAATCCTGTTTCAATTTTGTTAATGCTAGTTCTTCCCTACTTGGCCTTCCTGTCAGCGAGTTCATTTCCCATTATGCCTGCATGTGCTAATATCCATTCGAATATGATTATGCATCCTGCAGTGAGTGGCTATGTGTTTATCTGTTGTATTTCCTCTACAATATCTAGCCTGCTGCTCTCATTTATGTTACTGATTGCCTGTACTGATGAGAGTGTCAGTTAAAATAGTTACTGCCCATGGTGGGTTCCCTTAACTATTTCTCAAGCTTGGTGGTCAGTTCTAGTACACTCTTATAAATTTTGTATCTGTATGTTATTCACAAACAATGGGAAATAAATATTAGACAAACATAAAGGTATGTTTTCAGGCACTTGTAAGAAATAAAGAAGTAGAACACTAGACAACAGAAAAACAACAGACGTGAGTGGCTTACCCAGGACTCAAACCCAGGACCTTCCGTGCGACAACCCCGCCTAGCTATGCAAACGAATCACACTATCCTCCCTGCCATCTAGGTATCATCACTTGTTTGTCTAATATTTATTTACTGTTTACAGGCCTCGGGTTTCCCTTCCTTATGTGTTATAAATGTTTATACAAACAATGGGACTGGACTGAAACAAATTTACAAACCTTATGACAGCATCATGCTCCATGTGCTTCCCGGGGGCCTCTAATGAGTCACAGACAGAATAGGATTACTGCTACCTCTGGCACGCCGTAAGAGGCGATTGACATAAGGTTGTCCAAGGGGCTGGCAACCTTGCCATGTAAAACAAACTGCTGCAGATACCACTACTGCAGGAGCACATTTCTGCAAAGGGCAGACTTTCTGCAAAGGAACCAGATGCAGTGGTAGCTCCATACTCAACAGACATAAAAATCAGATTATAAAATTTACAGACCAGTTTTGGCACTAGTGAGAAACCAAATTACGAACCAATAAAAGGTTAATGAACTATAATAAAAATCAGTCTACAAACCTGTGGTGCAGCTTGTGGTTTCTGAGATGGTGAACTCTGATCATTTTTTCCATCAACAGATGAGCCTGTAGCAGCAGTATCTTCTACCAACATGTCATCATTATCTACCCAATCAGGGTTGACATCACGAGTAAGAATCTGGATAACAGAGAATTGTCTTGGAAACAGTGCACATATACATATACGTTCATTCATTCATCACCTTTCAACTCTACAACAAGCATAGGCTGTGAACAAACTTATGTCAAGTCTTCCTGTCCCGTGCCATCAGGTCAAGGTCTTTACATATCTTCTTCATGTCTGTCTCCAGCTCTCTTTTCCACGTCTTCTTTGGTCTTTCTGTTCTTTGGTCTTTCTGTTCTTTGGTCTTTCTGTTCTTTGGTCTTTCTGTTCTTTGGTCTTTCTGTACCTTGGGGATTCCAGAACAAGGACTGCTTGGTAATGCGATAAACAGGTTTCCTGAAAGTGTCCTATCCATTTTCAGCGTCTTCTCATCTCTTGTTCCCCTGGCATTTGTCTGGTTCTTGTCATCAGTTCCACATTGGTGATCTTGTCACAACAATTAAATCCTTTTCTTTGTAAGCATCCATTTATCAAAGTCTTGGTTGTTCTTTTTCTCCAGGTTTCAGAGAAATACAATAGGACTGACTTGACATTTGAAATGAGGATTCTGATTTTTGTGTAGGACTTGCTTTCCTTTGATTGTTGGCATAATATAACATTTCAGTAAAGCTAAATTGCTGTTGTTGACAAATACAACTGTGCTCAAAGTATAAAAGCACATTTAATTTTTTGTTCTAAATTTTTTTGGTTACAGTACTATAGTATCTTGTCATAAAAATGAAATCCTTTTCTACGCAAGTACCCATTTATCAAAGTCTGTAGCTTCTTGGTTGTTGCTTTTGTTGTTCTCCATATTTCACAGCCATACAATAAGACTGACATCTATCCACTCAGCACTGACATCACGAGTTAGTCAGTAGCCTCCTCCAGTCATAACTGACTATGGGGATGATGGGCCCTTGAGGTGAAATCCTGTAGCTGCTTTTTTTTTACCTCATGTTGCTTTCGGCAGGTTCTTTTCTCTTCTGCTTGTTGTAAGAACTTCTGTTCGCCTTATCTAAGGTGGCGATGTAGGGAGCATTTCCACTTGGGGCGATCAGCAGAAAATATCTTTGAGGACGCGACCATCTTACACGTGGCAGACACGTCCAAGCCAGCGTAATCTGCGCTGTCTAAGCCCCAACTAGTAAGAATCTGGATATATATATATATATAATAAACTAAAATCTAAATGCTCTAATCATGAGACTAGACTTTTATTTTCACTCAGAATGCTTGAAACCTTTAACCCACACCGTTCTGTCATTATGAATATCCTGATACAAAACTTGGTCTTCAAGCTTATCCCAAGACATGACAGGAAACTATAAACAGAGCGTTACAACAGGAGGGTAATCTGATCATCAGATGTAGACCCGAACAAGTGTTTCAGCTCTTTATCTTCTTTACACTCTGAGGGCTCACTTAGGTCATGGCTGGCTCTCAAGTGTCTGCCTCCTGTTGTCTTTTTCCGCCTGCGCTGGGGATTGAACCCATTTCACCTTGGATGCGACTTTCAACTTCAATCCTGGTTTTATCCATGCTGCCAGCTTGAGGCAATTGTGAAAATAACCATTACACTGCATATAAATTATTGTCCTGAATTCCACAGCCCATTGTAGTTGCTCCACAGCCAACACAATGTCCTTTCTGTAGTTTCACAGAACCTCTTAAGTGCCCTCGTTCTTGACTGTACTTTCACACCCAATAGTTTCAATAGATCATACGCTGAGGCAGCCACTAGACCTCTTGCACCTACCTCTACAGCTATGACTTTTGCTATGAACTCGTCATGTCTCAAGTCCATAACCAGATAATTATACTTATCAATTTGAATGAGTGTGAAAAGATGCAGAATCAAACATATACTACTGGACAAAAGTTAAGGGCCGCCATTCAGTTTAGACAAGGTTTATATAATTCTTCGTGAGCAGGGTCGATTTTCCAAATGTCCGGCAGCTTGAAATCTCTCAAGAAGTCTCTGAATGGTAGAGTGGGACACTGCTAAACATCTTGCAACATGACGAACAGATTGACCATCCTGAATCCATGCCATGGCTCGACCACGGTCTACAGTGCTGAGACTTCTCCTTGGTGGCATGGCTAATGCAGTGATCATTTCGACCACTTGTCATACTGATGATCATTTTCCACGTGCATTCAAATTCAACTCACTTTTTCACCTTTTGAACTAGTGGGGCTTGTTGCAAAAACCATGAGTTTTTGCAGCAACAATGGCAATTTTCACGTGCGGGTTAAAGTGACCCAGTTTTTGGACATTTAAAAAAAATTAACCTAGTGCACACAGAAATGTATACACATTTCTCTGAGCTCAGTTTTAATGACATTTTCACTTGTCTTTACAGTTTGCCAATCAATAATTATATAAACCTTGTCTAAATTGAATGGCGGCCCTTAACTTTTGTCCAGTAGTATATATCTTAGCAGCAATATAGACACAGTTGGAGGGACAGACAATGATATCAAAATAAGAACACTGAAAACCAGAGGAGGTTTCATCGCATTGGGAAACATATGGGGATCAAAAGATACCAAGTCCAACACAAAAATAAGAATCTTCAACTTAAATGTCAAGTCAGTCCTATTGTATGGCCCTGAAACATGGAGAACTACAAGTAACAACAACCAAGAAATTACAGACTTTCCAAAATGAGTGCTTGCATAGAATAGGACTGAAATCATATGGCAAAGAACTGATGACATGTGCCAATGGAAGAAGAGATCAGAAGACGCTGGCGATAGACAGGACACACACTGAGGAACACAGCAAATAGCATTATCAGACAGTCCTTGTTCTGGAATCTCCTGACAGACTAAAATACAACTGGAGATAGAAATGAAAATGGTGAGAAAGACATGGATAGACCTTGAGCTGATGACTTGGCATGCATAGTTGAAGGCTTATGCTCCTTTGGGAGCTGAAAGAATGACTAAAATATTATCACCTACATAGACAACCTCCAGCATGAGAATGGAGGTACAAGCAGTTACTGCTGCCTTAATATGGCTGTCTGAGACTTTATTAACAAAGGCAGTTATTGTATCAGACTCACAATCCATGCTTCGAAAGGTCCAAAAGGCTGGCTTCGACATGAATTGAAAACCTCCATAGATGCATTGAATCTTCAAGAACTGATATGGATCTACTGTCCTGGTCATGCCGGGGTACATGGCAATGAAAGAGCTGACAGACTAGCTTCAAGAGCACCCATAAAAGGTGAACTGAACATGGATAAGGAAGAAATACTGAAGGCAATTCATGTTCGTCTATTAGAGAATGACACTGCAATCGATGAATCATCAAGGCTAAGACTGCTGGAATTTGGCATCAAACATAAGACCAGCAGGGATGGATGTATGAGAGGACGCATCCGCAGTGTATACAACCAGTGTGCAACAGGAACAATTAGCATTCATACCCTTCAACATTTGCTGAGGGAGACTGAGCACCTATGGGTTTGCCCGGAGTGCAATGACGTCGATTCTGATTAACATTAACCTACATAGACACAATGCATCACAGGCCAAGATTTAATCTGGCAGATGATCAGAAATCTCAAGCTCGTATTTGTCAGCTTTGAGACACACAGAACCATACACGAAGACGTACCCTTAGACACAGCCTCATGTGCACGCTGCTGTTAGTTTCCCTGGTCTTGATGAGAAATTTCTGGTCCATAACCATGTCCTCAGCAACCAGCAAGTCTTTCAACTTTATGAGTGTTCCTCCAATTACCTTCTTAGTCTTGGCATCCCTCAGCTGTGACAAACACAAAAAGATATTTATAATAATTTATCATTCACATCTGATTGAAGATAATATTACAACTACAGACTAAACTAATGTCCTTTTTTTATTTGGGCCATTAACTCTCAAAAGACGAGAAGCTAGTCTTCAGGACCAATTTTCCAAGGTTCTCATGATGGGAGGGCAGTTTACCACCAGTAACTACAATTTAAGGGGCCCCCGGGCACAAATTAAGTGGAACTTTCCTTATATAGAGACTCCATCAGAGAGGTCAGTTGTAGGGAAATAACGTTCGGAATCAGTAATTAAGAGACTATTTATTGCAAGGCAAGAGAACATGATTGTGTCACAGGGTTGGCTATACAATTCGACAAATCAGAAGTTAAAACCTTTTTGAAGTACCAAGGAAATTTTCCTATATGAGGAATGAGAAACTGGGACATGAAATAACGTTTAACACATGAACAAAGAAAATTAAAAGGATATGTATAAGGGCGAGGGTCTATTCTGACCACTCGATGGGGCTCCCTTGATGACTGGGGCCCCCGGGACGTGCCCGGTCCAACAGGGCGGTAGTTGCGCCACTGAAGACCACCATGCCTTTTAAAGTGTCATCACTGCAGTTAGGTCCCCAAGCTAGAAGTCTGCTCCAATGCACTTCAAATGCTTTCTAATTGTAGTGGTCAATTCTACAGCAATTCGCTTTTGACATGCTGAGACTACTAGCTAGCACCATGCCAATCTCATCTACATGACCTATGACCTCTTTACAACATACTTAGTGGAGGTAGTGGCCTTATTCCTTTTGGTTCCACTGACAACTACCCCCCAGGCTGCTCCTGGTGCAACAGGTCATAAAATATTAGCTAACCAGTCCTGACGTACAGAAGTGCGTCATGGACAATCAGTAAACAAGTAGGAAACACACTAAAGGCCATAGAGATGTGGTTTTACAGAAGGATGTTAAAAATAACACGGACAGCTGAAAAGAGTAGTGAGGATGTCCTGAAAGAGTCTATGTGCAAAGGAAGCTTATGTCTCATGCCAAAAGAAAGCAATCCACTTTCTTCGGGCAGGTTTTCAGAAGAAGAAAGCTGGAATACATCATGACAACGGGAATCACTGAAGGAAATAGAGACAGAGGTCGCCAAAGAGAAAAAATACTGGACAGTTTGATGTGGCATAGAAAAAGGTCAGCGACAGAACTGAAAGACAGTATTAAATACAGGAAGTTGTGAAAAGATATGATCGCCTATGCCATTAGGCCCAGTATTTGAAGAAGATATTGCTGTACAGGAATGACACTTTTTCAGGCTCCACCTGGGTGACTAGTTCTCCTCCTCACTGCCTTTGCCTTCCCTAACTCATCAACTGAGTCAGATACCCATTTTTTACAGCTGGGTAGACTAGAGCACGTTGTGACCTGGTTTCAAACTTGGTCCCTTTGCTTCGAGAAGCATGTGATCTAACTACTCTGCCACCAATTGGCAGAGTGGTTAGAGCGCTGGCCTATTGTGGCACATGTGCCTGGTTTGAATACAGTGGTGTCAAGTTCCAGTCTTACCCAGCTGTGATTGGGTACCTGACTCTGCTTTTCAGTTAGGGAAGGCAAAGTCAGAGAGTAACAGAGCTGGTCACATTTCACTCTCCTACGGCAGTATCTGTTATGAGACTACCTTTACCTTTACCTTACTCTTTACTCTTGTTACCTAACATAACAAGAAATCGCTCTACTACAACAACAACTCACCTCCAGTTCCAGGTTCTGATAGTTGGGGTTATGTAGCATAAAACGAAAATTCTGCTCCCATCTGGGTTCAATTCCCCTGCTCTCACAGCGGTGGTCTGTGGCAATTTGTTTTACACAATGAGGTGGCCAGCCCCATGCACAACCTTATATTAGTGGCCTTGTAGGACATGCTTGAGGCTGCAGAACTCATAATTTTTCTTTGTTTCTACAGAGGCCCCAGGGAACTAAATGGGGGGGAAATTATGATATATTGTGCCGCTAATTCCAGACACCATTTTCTTTTGACGATATATGATCTTGGCATCATTTCTCCTTTCCAATTATTGTAAACTGAGTAAATTAACTTGTCAAACTGTGTTGATGTACATGTGTATTTTTTTCCTGTGACCTCCAATGGTGGTTTCCACATATCTGCCATGGTGTTAATTAGAGGGAGGAAAGGTGTGAAAGCCTGGGATGTTTGGGATGATACCTAAATCAATATTCATTTGTTACTGCCAACAGATGTTACAACAACATCACCGCCATCTGCCTTGTGGAATTCCCGGGGGGTGTCTCTGAAGGGACAAAGAAAGAATAGGACTACTACACTGTTACGGGCTTTTATAAATATATCGTAATAATTTCTGGATTTCTTCTCACTTCGATTATGTCTATTAAATGCTGCCATAACATTTGGGTTCGTTAATGTTTTCATAGATGTTGTATGAATGAATGTTTCTATTTCTCTTCTTTTGTGTTCAATTCGCTTGTGACGTTTTGTTTCATTCTATATTCGTATTGATGTAATGAAGATTAGTTCGTTCAATAGGTTAAATGATACTTAATTGTCGAACTGACAGAACTACGAAAACTTCTTGTAGTGAATCTTAACAAACTTGGCAATCAACACAAAGTCTTCTGAAATGACATTATCCATATAATTATCCAAAGACATATCACTTTATGGAAAACATGAACGAAATACGTGGTTCCCATTTCAAAATAAGGAATGACATCACAGTCTCATGCATTCTCAACTATTTGACCCTGAGCGGTCATATCAACCGTCGACCTTCGTCTAATTTTCTGTGTTCATATATTTCAGTTTGTCGCATAGAGATTTATGATCAATAAATTTTCTATATTCTTTTCTTTTCTACCCGTGTCCTCTACTTTATTATCGCTCTTTTATCCTTTTCCTGTTTTTCGCATTCGTTCGTTTGCGACAAAATATTACTTTCCCATTCTGACTTCTGCCGTTTCTTTTCTCATACTAGTAACGCATTTTATTGCGTAATATGTCAGTCCCTGGATGTGAACGAAATAGTGTGAGAATTCGTCTAGTCAGACATAGAGAGCAGACATTTGTCTACATTTTCATCTGACACGAGTTTTTCTTCGGCTAGTTTCTCGGCGTGAGGTGTGGAAGGCGCCAATCTGCATAGCTCAGAAATGAGACATGTCGCAGTAGGTGTGAAGACGCACTTTTGGCAGTTATGGCCAGCGTCTAAGTTAATGGGAAGTGTTAAGAGAGAGAGAGGGAGAGAGAGAGAGACCGGCGCTATTTCGGGTTTTCGTAATAGCGTGGGATCCTTTGTCTGTTTCATATATCTACCCCGCAGTTTGGACTTGATTTCATTCAGTCATTCTCCAGTTGCAGTAGACAGATCGCTAGTGCTAAGGAAATAAGCTTGCATAGCGAAGTTCTTAGTTTGACTCGACATTTTGCCGAGCTTCTAGACTAACTATCATCATCATCAGTTGCCATCTCCACAACGAAGGTTGGCTGTAATGGATCTCCAACGTCTTCTGTCTCTTGTCTTGGTGGTGCACTCTGATAGACTCTTTCCTGTCCATCTCTTGATGTTGTCTTCCCACTTATAGCGCTGTCTTCCCCTTGCACGTTTGCCTTCAACTCTCCTTTCTGTTATGGTCTTCTGCAAGGTGTTATGCCTTTTTATGTGGCCAAAGTATTTTAGCTGTCGAACTTTGACCTCCCTCATTAGTTCTCTTTTCATACCTAGATTTTCTAGGACCTCCTTATTTGTTTTCATCTCTTTCCATGAGATACGCCCCATTCTTCTATATATCCACATTTCACGAGCCTCAATTCTTTCTTCCAACTGCTTATTCATCGTCCATGTTTCTGCACCATACAGAAATGCAGAATATATATAACACTTTATGATTCTCAGTTTTAATTTGTGAGATAACTGTTTGGATGTCAGTATATGTTTCATGTTGTTGAATGTAGCTTTGGCCATTCCTATTCTCTTCTTGATTTCTGTTTCACATCTGCCATTTTCTGTTATTATATGACCGAGATATACGTAGCTCTTGACTTGTTCCAGGATTTCCCCATTTACGCTTATCTTTAATGTGGGTTTATCGTCTGTTTTGCTAATTATCATAGTTTTTGTTTTCTCAATATTAATGTCGAGTCCATATTCATGACTTATACTGTTCACTTGCTTCACTAGTTCTTGTAACTCCTGTTCGCTTTCAGCTAACAACACGGTATCATCTGCATATCTAAGGTTGTTTATTGACCTTCCACTGATGTTCAGTCCTGGTATTTCCTGTATCTGTTTGAAAATTTTTTCGGTGTATAAATTAAATAGGCAGGGGGACAGCACACAACCTTGTCTGACACCTCTTTTTATGTCTATGTATGGTGAATAATTCCTTCCAGATCTTACTGTGGCAGTTTGCTCCCAATAAAGGTTACTGAGTATTCTTATATCTTTTCCATCAATACCTATGTCTTCAAGGCATTCAATTATTTTCTCATGATGGACTCTGTCAAAAGCCTTCTTATAGTCAATGAAGCACATATACATACTTTTTTGGACCTCTGTATATTTTTCTGCTAATATTCTTAGGCAAAATATTGCCTCTCTTGTTCCACTGTTCCGTCTAAAACCAAACTGTTCTTCGACTAACTATATGAGTGAATAAATTCTAAGTTTGTGCGATCGCCTGTAGTTCTGTCTGGAGGTAAATATATTATAGATCTAGTAGTATTGAGTGATTCAGTGATAACCGCTTATTTCATTTTACTAGTTAGATTTCTGTGCAGAAGAAATTAAATTTATAAGTCTGTTATATTCTCTAGTGACGTGTTTCAGTGGATAGCAAAATAAATTATATTTCTAGCTTAACTCATGCAGCTATAAATAAATTTAATTAAATTGCTAGTAATTAGTCTAGAATATTTTAAACTAACTTATAACTGCACTGATTCATCATTGAGTATTGACGAAATACGTATGTATTTCTAATTCATGATGATTGATTTTTTATGAATATAACTTATTTCATGGGAATTTTAAACGATAAGTCAAGCTCTCCGCTTGCAGTTTATAATGTAAGTTATCACCGAAGTAAATAGTATGTATAAGTATTTTATATGTTGTTTTTCTTTATTCAGTGAAACTGGGGTAGCTCAACTTTACCAACGGTTTTAGTACGGAGAAATATATGTGAAGAACAATAACATTTTTTTCTTAAAGACTTGGGTGTATAAAGTAAAACCTGTCTGGCATCCAGAACAACATAGTACCCATTACATGAACTTTAACCTTTAGCACGCTGCATAAAAATTCAGAAAACTTGCCCAACCACTGCATTCTTTTTCACAGCATCCCGTTTTTATAGTGGGTGACTTGTAATGTCTATAGTTTTTGTGTTTCTTGGTCAACTGCTATCATTTTTGGAATTTCTATAAATAAATGAATGGTGAATCTGATGATATAAAATTTGTTTGTGTACATGTTAGATGTGATAGGAAGAGAGGAAAGGAAAGATGAAAAAAACGAAAAAAAAAATTAAAATAATAAAAAATAATTTTTTTTTAATTTTAAAATTTAAAAAAAATTTAAAAAAAATAACCAACACACGAAGAGTCCATATCCCTTGCATCTCAATGAAAGTCATTTGACCAACAGACCAATACAAATCAAATGACGATCTTTTCGTTACACCCATCATCAGTAGCAAAGCAACAAACACTCTCGTCAGCAGTGACATTCGGCCGAAATTCTAAACCTTTCCGATATTTCTAATCCTAATCCCTAAAATTATACATACTTGAAAGGCCATTTTACTTTCGTTTCCATCTCGGCCATCAAACATATTCTGAGAACCAATATCAGCGCTTATAAAGACAAAAATCTCATCCCCACCGCATGGCGTCAGAATCAAATAAAATTAGAGCAAAAATGGCCGCATGTTGATGCCGATTCATTTCGATTTTAAAAATTTACAAAAAATAAATGCGGATACACCCATCGCTTTTTTAAGATTGGAAACGGAAGCTAGCTCTCTTGCAAATAACATTAGAACTTAACATCCAGGGCTGAAATCACGTGTACACAAGTCCTCATGCTAGAAACGGTGATATCCGTAAGGCGCAACATTGCGCCTCCAGCATGGAGAACATAGGTTACGTTCGGCGCAATGTGGCGCCCGCAGCGTGCTAAAGGTTAAGATTAAATGAAGTAACGGGCCCATCAAGCCAGATTTAATTCTTCCTGAGAAAAACCTCAAGTACACCCTTGTGGCAAGTAAAATATTACTATCTGTAACATTCCGACGGAGTTCTGACTAGTTGTGGTGTGACCAAATAAAGTCCTATACTGAGAGAAGGCACCGACCTGACATTCCTAGGTACTAGAAATCTAAGCTATTGACACTTTGCTCGCTGTTAACGTTCGTGCCTGGACAATTTTAATGTGACAGAAACAGATATCTTAAAATAAGAATAACCAAGGAAACGTTCCCCGAAGTAGTGAATTCAACCTATCTTTGTGGAGCTGGGGTTCCCTTGGCCAATGACTAACCCTGGAGATTCTGTACGTGCATGTCCTAAAAATTGTTTTTCCAGAAGTTGCTACCAAAGCTGTAAGTACGAATGCAAGCTAGTGATCACGGCTGACCGAATAGAGTGAATGCAGGACTGAGTGATTCCTTTATTGTTGTATTTTGGCACACATTTTGCTGTCTTAAATTTCTTTATGCAAGTTTTTGTTGCTAACAATATTTTCCTTAGGATAGATTAGAGTATCAAAGTCTGTTCCTACCTTTTTTAAAGGGAAATCTTAGACTATAGCGTATGCATCCGTGACTCTTTGGGGCTATCACTTTTCTTCTAACAGGACTGTGGGCTATACATCGAGGGAAAAGATCATACCAATGTGTCTATCATTCTTGTAGCAATTCATTGACTTTATGACTATTTGTATATGCTTTATGTAATTTTATGTGTTGTGATGGAATTTTCTGATGATAATTAAAATTCACTTAAACTTAATCAGCGTGTCGGTCAGCTCGTTCCAAAATATCTATATAATCATTGTTATAGTTTTTCCACGTCTGTGCGTCTAACTGTCATCACTTGTGTGGGTGTGCACGTGAGTGGTATATATATATATATATATATATATATATATATATATATATACAATATATATTTTATAGACTGTCTGACTCCTCTAGATCTGTTGTAGAAGATAGGCTGAAAGAGAGAAGATTCTCGGTTTCAGGGACAGCCTCTATTAATTTCTACCATCTCACTCGTGGAAATCTATTTCTATTAGTATCTCTCACTGTGGATATCACTTATTCTAATCTATTCAGAAGGGACCAACCCAAGTCTTAATTCCCCTATCAAAAATCTACTACACAGTTGAATACTATTCTATTCAAACTGTCTTGACATTATCACGTGACATATTATGCCTAATCATTGGCTTTATATTTCTATTAAGACATCTTGTCTATTTCATAAAATCACAGTTTAAATCAATTATTCAGTTTGGCTGTCCACGCCACAATTTAACATTATCGCTTTCAATAGTGCATTTTATAATACACCGCGTTCCATCTAGAATATCGCGGTAGATCTGCGTTTTAATATCAACGCCTTCACATGTTCTCGGGACTCAAAAGTCCTTATTTATTACTTATTCCATTAACTAAGAAGCCTGCACCCTGACGGTTGAATATACGAGTTAAGACTCAACATATATTAGTGGACTCTGCCACACATTATCTAGACACTGCTATTAGCCCAAAGGCTACATCAATACTCTCTCGTTAATAGGCTTAACGCGTCATCCAACGTTTTAAACGTACCCTTTGAAGTCTAATAGGACTACTACACCCTCAGGCATGGCGTACAAGGCGACTAATATGAGCCTGTGTATGGGGGCTGGCAACCTCATCATGATAAACAAACTGTCACAGAAACCATCACGGCTGCAAGAGCATGGTGCAGGCTTCATGGAAGGGGACCAGCTACAATGGCAGCTCCATGCTCCATAAGGACGGCAGAGGAAAATAATGATGATGATGACCACATCCACCCATCATACTGGTAAAATATGCAGTCTGTCTCATCAATCTATCTTATGCTTCTCTCATCATCATCATACAGTGTCTCCCTGGAAAAAAATGTGGCACATCTAAACTGTCAGTCAACTTCTATTATGAGGCTGGCATTATTGTAGTACATATTCTACTGCTACTGTTTCCCCACATGGACATAATCTATCCAATTTTCTATTTGTTTAACAGAATATTTCATTCCATCATAACATTTCAGTGCTGTTTTTGCAAGCAAGGACATTGGAAAATTTTTCAAAACAACTGTAGGAGTTCGCCAGGGATGTATCCTGTCACCAGTGCTCTTTAACATTTATCTAGAACATATTATGCAGGAGGCTCTCTACGATTATAAATCAACCATATCGATTGGAGGCCGACCTCTGTGTAATCTACGTTTTGCTGATGATATTGATCTGATAGCTGGAACAGAATCAGAACTTCAAGACCTTACCTCTAGACTGGAGAAAGTAACAAGAACATATGGGATGGAAATTAATATAGAAAAAAGCAAGATATTGGTGAATAGCCATAAGAAACATGTTCCAACCAACATTACGTTAAATGGGCAAACGTTAGAAGAAGTTAACACCTTTAAATATCTCGGGTCCACTATATGTAGTGATGGAAGATCAAATAAAGAAATCAAGACAAGACTTGAGATGGCCTCAGCTGCCATGACAAGGTTGAATGTGATCTGGAAAAGTAACATCAGTTTTCCTGTGAAGATCAAATTATACAAATCACTTGTATTATCTTTTCTCTTGTATGGGTGTGAGGGCTGGACACTCACTGCAGATACGGAGCGAAGGATTCAGGCTTTCGAGCATAAATGTTTATAGAAGAATTTTGCGCATTTGCTATAAAGAGCACAAAACAAATGTCTATGTTAGAGAGAAGATAAACACCTATGCAGGCCATCAAGAACCACTTTTGTCAATAGTGAAACGTCGAAAGCTTGCCTGGTTTGGGCATGTAACTCGTCATGACTCCCTTTCGAAAACGATCCTCCAGGGAACAGTCGAAGGTAAACGGGGAAGAGGAAGGCAAAGAAAATCCTGGGTTGATAACATCAAAGAATGGGCAGGACACGGTTTCTCCACACTTGTACGCATTGCTGAGAATAGAGAGCAGTGGAGGACCCTGTCTGCTGATGCTTCCACCATGGCACCCCTACGACCCATGACGGGTTATGGGTTGAGATGAGAACAGAATATGATGGCTGGTTCAGAGATTAATCACATGAGAGAGCAAAGTGTCATCAAAAGGTCAGTGACTGAGGGAGTCATGCCAGTCCTGTACAATTATGATGATATGATAGGAAACTTTATATGGAGCGGAGCGTTAAAACAGAAGGTAATTTGTCTCCAGTTCTCATCTTTTGTTTGTTCAATGTCTGAACATTCCAGGTGCCAAATCTGGACGTTCTCCTAGAAGAATGTTACTCAGCAACACAGACTCCTTTTGGCTTTCTCTGTGTTGCGTAATGTGCCTCCCTGTAAGAGGACTTTCTCCTGTCTTGGTTGGCTGAGTTTTATTTTCCGCAGTTGACCTGTCCATGTTGGTCAAAGTTTTCTTGGTTTAACACTGTTCTACACAATGGGGGAACCGGCCACATACTCAACCCTCCTAAGACGCATTTTATGACGTGCTTGGTAGGGAACATAATTACTATTCTTTGCTCCCCTTTTGGACCACGATAACACACGGGTGCTCCATCCCAAATTCCCTCCATATTTCCTACTGTTATCATGTAGTCCAATATTCCTCTTTTCACAACTTTTTCCTATAAATTCTGACTGCCTTCTCCTTATCTATGCAATGAGTTGTCTCTTCCTTAGCCTTCCCCTCAAGACATAATCTTTACATTTCTTTGCTGTTCATAGTATTGTAATCTTCCATCTAAAAGGTCACATCTCAGTAAATTCCAGAATCATTCCGCAGGGACAGGGCCGGATTAAGCCAAGGAGGGCCTCTTGGCTTTTTGGTGTTTGGGCCCACCTTCAACTAATAAGCAATAATTTTAATATTTTTTTCAAACCCCTAAGCATAATTTTTTTAACTTATGCACAGGCTCAAAGAGCTGTGGGCCCCTAGGCTTCAGCCTTCTTAGCCTAATGGATCATCCGGCCCTGCGCAGAGAGCAGAAGAGTAAGGAATAAAGTAAATGTAAATGATTTCTTCTTCTTCGTACACTCTCAGACGTCTACTTGAATGTTTTCAAAGAAAGCAGTAGTCAGTTTGAGGCTATTTGAATCTCCGTAGAGCTTTTCCACGAATGGTACTGGTGTCGGCCATATGCGCTTTCTCTGTTCTGCATATGTTTGGCAACTTTGAAGCAGATGTTCAGTAGTCATTTATCAGTGCCACAGTTAAACTGATCGGTAGTTCCTATCTTTAGCTTGTTGAATAGATGGTATCTCAATCTGTTGTGGCCAGTGCAGAGTCTGAAGATTACCACTTGTTCTCTTCTGTTATTATTTCAGTTACAAGAGTTGTTTCAAAACTAGCCATTTCAGTTATGTAAAAGGATTTTGTAAACAAACACGCGAAAACGAGGGTGTAATTAGAAAACATGCTGTACTCTAAGAAAATATGGAAGACAATGCCATAATCAAAGAATGCCATTAACGTCGCTTCCTTTTTCCACAATGTTGTTATCACAGAAAATGTGAAAAGAAAATATGAGAAAACATTGAAAATGATGCAATCATAGAATGTGGGAAAAGAAAATATAAAAAAACGTGTACAAACTAATAAAATAGTGATGAATCTTTTTAAAAATTGTAGTCACAAAATATATGCAGAAGCAAAAGACTGTCAGGTAACAATGTGTAAACCAATGCTATAATAAGAAAACAATTAGTAAAACAATGTATAATAAGAAAACAGCAAGTAAATGAATGCTGCAGTAACAAACAAAAAAATCATAGAAAACATGTGCAGTCAGAAAACATGTGTAACATTTATGTAACCAGAAACTAACACACAAGTGTGGTGTAGTAAGAAAATGACAAACAGAAGGGTAATTTACTATCTGAATAACTAATAAATGGATGCTGTACCATCACGATGGCATTCTATTTCATTAAACGAGTGCAGCGTTGAGCTCATTTCTTCCACTAATGTTTCGACTGGTTTCACCGCCATGAAAAATATTTATGTTTACACAAGAATGCACTTAATCACATTGATGATTATAAATTTAGAATTTAAGATACTTCATCATCATGACAATACTTTTGTTTTCACTACATACATTTGATGTGATTTATTTATAATTCAAGATAGTTCCCCATCATGTGACAAATAGTTTTATTTAGACTACAATACATTTGATTACTAAAGATTTAAAATTCAAGATACTTCACCACCACACTGATTACTTTTTGGTTTTTACTTCAATACATTAGATCACATTGATGATTATAAATTTAGAATTTTTGAAATCCTTTACTGTCACGCAAAATTTTAAATAACATGTTGCCTCGTTTTGGAGAGAAATACATTTGCTTTAACTACAATTCATGTGATGATTATAGATTTAGATTTCAAAAGACTTCATTACCATGACAAATACTTTTTACTACAATACATTTGATTATACTGACGATTATAGATTTAGAGTTCAAAAGATTTCATTACCATGACAATTGCTTTTCACTACAATACATTTGATCACACCGATGATTATAGATTTAGAGTTCAAATAATTTCATTACTATGACAAATACTTTTCACTACAATACATTCGAACACACTGATGATTACAGATTTAGGGTTTAAAATACTTGACCACGATAACAAATACTTTTGTTTTAACTATAACACATTTGATCACACTGATGATTATAGATTTAGAATTTAAAACATCACAATGATGTCGACAGATTTAGAATTCAAAAGACTTCATCACCATGAGAAATAGCTTTTGTTAACTACAATACATCTGATCACATTGATGATTATTGATTTATAATTCAAAAGACTTTATCACCACGAAAAATACTTTAGTTTTAACCACAACACATTTAATCACATTGATGATTATAGATTTATAATTCAGAAGACTTCATCACAATGAGAAATTATTTTGATTTAACTACAACACATTCGATCACAATGATGATTATAGATTTAGAATTCAAAACATTTCACCACCATGAGAAATACATTTCACTATAATACATTTTATCCCATTGATGATTACAGATTTAGAATTCAAAACACTACACCCCCATGAGAAATACTTTTGTTTTAACTCAATACATTTGTTTGCATTGATGATTACAGATTTTTTATTCAAAAGACTTCACTTTATTTTTTTCTTCCACTCTTGCCGTTAAGAGTAGTGGGGAGCTGAAGCTTGTGTTCTTGAGCCAAGTGTGTAGCTCTGGCTGCTGTGAGCCATGTTGTTGGAGGACTTCTGTGATGAAGTCTATCAATCTGCATCTGGGTCTTCTCCATGCCCTGAAACCACAGCTTGCACTGCTGTAGGCACTTAGTGGTAATTTATCAGGCTCCATTCTCATGAGATGGCCGTACCACTTAATCTTCTGTCCCTCTGTATATACTTGATGCAGGATGTAGTTCCTACAATGTTTCTGATGTCATCATTTCTAATTCTGTCTCTTACTTACTTAGTCGTTCCCCTTCTACCGTGAGGTGTAGAGGTTTGGAAGAGAGAGCGCCAGACTATCCTATCGGCTGTCTTTTCATTCTGCCTCTCCTAGTTACATTAATGGCTTTTCTTAAGCATCTCTTCTCACTGGATGTGATTTTTCTTCTCCTGTGCTTTGGTCAGGGACCATGCTTGACACTGACAGCAAAGAACTGGTAAGAAAGTGCTATTTATCAGCTGTCATTTGGTTTCCTTACTGACACTCCAATTTTTGAGTAGTGGTAACATCTGTTAAGTTACAGCACTGACTTTTAAATATCTTGTTTCAATTTCTCTATCAAGTCTTCCATTTTCTGTTAAAATGCTTCCTGGGTATTTGAACTCTGGAACCTGTTTAAGCCCGATGTTGTTGACATGTATGTTAAGTGGGCCTGGTAATCTGCTGATCTTTGCAGTTCTATTCTATGCAGCAACAATTTATGAAAGTCTGTAATTTTTTTTGTTTCCATTTTTATTTGTTGTTCTCAGTGTTTCAGAGCAATACATTAGAACCACCTTCACATTTGTGCTGAAGATTCTGATTTTTGTGTTGGACTTCATTTCTTCTGATCTCCATAACAGCAGTTGGACTTACTGGGTTTAATTTTCTGGCAAAGTGTATCTCCCTGAGGAGACAAAGACAGAATTTGTCTGCCCCTTCATGTATGTCATAACAGGCAACTAATATGAGGCGGCTGTATATGGGACTAGCAACCTCATCAAGTAAACATACTGCTACAAAAATCACTAATGACAAGAGCAAATTAATGCTCTGATGCAGGCTTCTTGGAAGGTGAACAACTAAACAACTACACAGTAGTGGCTCCATGCTTCAGAAAAAGCAACCAAAAAAAAAAAAAGAAAAAGAATGGTGTCAATATTTGCTGTGTTTATTTCTTGCTATATAAACTTTTACAGTGTGCCGATAAAAGAAGGTTTGGTTTGATTTGGTTTTAAGTACTATTTTCATTGCACACGGACAATTCCATCAGTGCTCCGATCTCCTTTCGATCACATAAGGAGGATCTCAGCATAGTACAAAACTCCATACCACCGGCGAGAATCTCAAAGTGTGTATATAGGAAACACACCCTCTATGAATATTTTTATGGTGGGTAGGTTTCTAATTTTTAAATTGTGCCAGGGTAGCGGCCTTATGGCCTACTCTTTACAATTTCCAACTGCCATGGGGTTTTTAACATGCACAGCTTTCACATGAAACCTCCTATTTTGTCTCCCTTATCTGAGAAGGCTATACATTCGATCTCACTACCGGATGGGGGGGGGGGGGGGGGGGGGGGGGGGGGGGGGGGGGGGGGGGGGGGGGGGGGGGGGGGGGGGGGGCGGGGGGGGGGGGGGGGGGGGGGGGGCGAGAAGAAATATGACATCATTAGGACCACTGGTTCTGATAAATTTCCATAAATTATATTCCCTCTACTAGGAATTGCAACCGGTACATTTAGAAATCGAGGCACACGCCATAACTCTTAGGCCACCCCCCACAGAAGGTTAATGGGTGGGATTAAAGCAATGGCTAGTTCTGTGACAAGCGCTGAGGGGGGAGTATGACATCATCAGGAACACTGGTTCTGATAAATTTCCATAAATTATATTCCCTCTACTAGGAATTGAACCTGGTACCTTTAGAAATTGAGGCAGACGCCATATCTCTTAGATACGCTGACAACCCCCTCCCCCCTTCCAAAAAAAAAAAAAAAAAAGAAGGTTAACGGGTGAGATTAAAGCAATGGCTAGTTCTGCGACAAGCACTGAAGGGAACTGCTAAGCCAGAATGGGTCTCAATAATTTAAGCAAAGTAATGCTGATTATTGCAGCGAGACATAAACACCAGACAAGTTCTAATATTAAAGGTTATGTAGTTTTTTTTTTTTTCATTTCACCATCTCATGTGAGCTACATGCAGTTCAGGGGATGCGGCTGGGGGGCAAAAGGGGGGGGGGTGTCCCTTGTGAAAAGATAATAAGAATAGGGTTACTATAACCTCAGGCATGTTGGTTGTGATTGGGGCAGGTAACCTCATCATGTAAAACAAATGGCCACAAAGTGATGAATGCTTGGTGCAGGTCTCCAGCAAGGGGACCACCCAGCTAGAGTAGTGGCTTCATGTTCCGTAAGAAGTGAAAAGGAAAATGATGATGATCTGATGTTTGACTGACAGTAAAAAAAAAACTGCGCAATCACTGAAAAAATTAAGTTCTTGTGTTCCTATAGTGATGAAATAATTCTTCCATGTGTTGTCTGCTCACTTCACCACACTCCAGAGAGAATAACAGAACATTTGAAATTTATACCAAAAACAAAAACAAAACACTTAAAAAAGAGGAAATATAATCTTCAGAACCAAAAAAAATAATTTTTTTGTAATGTTTATTTTCCTGAAAAATAAACAAATACTGAGAAATATTACATAAAAAAAGATTAAAAGAAGACCAAATGCACATATGCAATGCAAATTTCTGCATATTACCTTGACCACATGCAGATGCTCATACAGTGTTCGACCTGCAATGTTACCAGCGGTCAGACATTACCAGAGAGGTCAGAATTAGCAAGGTCAGTCTTTATCAAAAGGTCAGAACTATAGCACGTTTCACTAGCTTTGCCCAACTTCAAAATGCTATATCTCAGCGAATATATAACGCATATAAGTGAAATTTTGTGTGTGAATTTGAAATGGTATAGACCCTATGAATTAAATTTTTCATTAAAATGCGGCCATTGGTTTCAATTTTCGTTTCTTTGCGATATAATATAAAATCCTACTTGCCAACACACATCACACGCACACATATTGAAATGTTTACAGTAAATTATACGACCTCATTTGCACATTTTTGGTTTATCAAGCAATTGGCATGATTTTTGAGTGAAATTGCGTGAAATCGCACTTCTTGAACATAAAACAGTTTATATCCGGTGCAACGCACACATTGTCAATCAGAGGTGTGTCTACAAAAATTATTGTGTGGTTAAGAAGGAAAAATGAGTCTTCGAGTACATTTTATGACATTACAGCAAATCACAAATAGGATTTTTAAGTATTTCTGCAATGAAGCTACTCGAGGAAAACTATATCATTCTATTTCAAACCCACAAAAGAGGACTATTCAAGCCTTGGGGATAAGCAAACGATCATTGCACCGCTGGATAGCGACATCTGAAAAGTCTAATTCCAGTGTTTTACACACGAAAATTAGGCCAAGAGTGGTGGATAATTTTGACAGAGAATTGATCCGCAGAGAAATTTGCAATATGTTTCACAATAATGAGGCAGTGACTTTAAGGAAATCAAAAATTTGGTTAAGAAAGAATAATGACATTGATGTTTCCAAATCTACGCTATGGAGGACTATTAGGAGTTTGGGATTCACTTTTAGAAAATATGTTGGTGGTAGAAACCTTATTTGTGAGAAGCCTCATATAGTTGCAATGAGAAGCAAATATTTACGCGAGGTCAGAGAAATGAGAAGAGATTGTTATGATTTTGTGTATTTAGATGAAACTTGGATCAATGCGCACCACAGTAATGAACGAGAATGGCAATCATCTGATGGAACAACTAAGAGACTAGTACCAAGCAGCAAAGGACAGCGCCTAATAATTGCACATCCAGGAAGCAGCCATCATGGGCTTCTAAATAATACTGAACTCATATTTGTTTCAAAATCCACAGATAATAGGGATTACCATGCAGAGATGAATGGCAAGATATTTCAAGATTGGATTGTGAATCATGTACTTCCTTCCTTGGATAGACCGTGGTGTTTGATAATGGACAATGCCTCATATCACAACGTTGTGGCACCAGAAGATAAAGTTTCTAATTCACCAAGTACTAAAGATGTAATAAAGATTTGGCTGACCATAAACAACATTCCATTCAACGAAATGTCCATGAACCTGAATTACTTGGAATTGTAAAAAAAAAGACACAGCATACAAAGATATTTCACATAGACAAGGCAATCCATGAACATGGTCACAGATGTTTAAGATTACCTCCTTACCATTCTCACTTAAACCAATAGAATTAGTATGGGCTAAAATTAAGGAACAGGTAGCAACGGAAAATAGAACGTTCAAATTAAAAGATGTTGAAATACTTATAAAAGCCGCCATCTCCAATATAGCCAAGGATTATTGGAAGAAAAGTGAGAACCATGTGTTACAAGAGGAAGAGGAATATTGGAAGAATGATGGTTTGTCCTTCATTCAGCCGAGATTGATTTTCAATTTCTCAGAGACATCTGATTATGATTCGGATGAAGTTTAATTTCTTTAAAGATGACCTTACCATTATTTACAAGCACATTAGAGGAGCAACGTTCCATTATGATATTTATGAACCGCAAAGAGATGATACCCATTGAAATAATTAGATCAAGGAAGGTCCAGTTTGGTAGCGCATTAAATGTCAATGACAAACAATGTCACGAGTATCTCGCATGCAGATCATTTAAGAAATCATCTTCAACACGTATTCAATTGCAAACGTGATGGCCACATTATTGTAATAGTAGACACGCCTATGCCTAATCAATTCACAGAATCTGTGCATGAAGTGGTAAAATTTCTTTTCTCGATACACAATAATTAGTATGCTGACAAAGATCAAAGGATTTCATCCGTTTATGGGAACTGGACAAGATGCACAGATATAAAGTATATATTTGTTGGGTCTAACCCAATATAACATCGTATGCAAAAAATGGCATTAATACGTTAGACGGTTAATCAGATAATTACATTTGTTTGAGGGCAAAGCTAGTGAAACGTGCTATAGCAAGGTCAGTCTTTATCAAAAGGTCAGAATTAGCAAGGTCAGTCATTACCAAAAGGTCAGAATCAGCAAGATCAGTCTAAACAAAAGGTCAGAATTAGCAAGGTCAGTCTAAACAAAAGGTCAAAATTAGCAAGGTCAGTCTTAACAAGATGAAGGATATCCTAGTATTTACAGACTGAACTATTTAAACAGGAACCAAACAAGTACAAAGTTATTTTCACCATTTTCCTTTGCGCTCCTTACCAAGCCCGCAGTCACCACTGTAGCTGGTCACCTTTACAGGAAGCCTGCGTCAAGCACTACCATGCTCTTACAGTGATGGTTTCAGTGGCAATTTGTTTTACATGACAAGGTGGCCAGCCCCACGCACAACCTCATATTAGTCACCTTATAAGACACAGCTGAGGCGCAGTACATTCTTTCTTTGTTTCTTCAGAGGCCCCCAGGAATTACACAGGGATACAATGAGAATGGCTTGCAGAAAGTAGTGACAATTTCATGATGACTTGAACAATCAATTCCAGCAGATGCATGAAACAAAAAGCAGTATTAACAAAAGGATGATGCGCATACATTACTGCACAATTCTTCAAGTCTGCTAAAAATTAACTCTGAGAGGACTTGGTTGCTTCCCCATATCTGACGTTACAACATTTCCTGTGGTATTAAGTTTTCTTATAGCATTACACGCCCATTGAGGCATATTGGGAATATGGTGTTAGGCCCATATTTTCTTGACCCTCGGCACACTAGGGGTGATGTGGTCAACATCACGCCGGCCGCCTTAACCTTCCCAGAGTTGCTCTGGTACCCAATTCATGAGGCTGGATCGACCCCGGAGCCATTTGCAGTCTAAAATATCCCACATCAACTGGGGATCGAATCATGGACCACCGAGCTAGGAAGCCAGTACACCAACCACTACGATACCGCGGCTCCCAAGTCCAAATATACCATCCACAAAAACTGGCCTTCCATAACAAATGCCTGTGAAAATTTGCCTTCTCATCCTTTAAGAGATAATGACATCATCAAGAACTACTAACCATAAAAATATACAGCTGTAATACAAAGCAAGAAAAGCACTTTAAAAAAAATAAAAAATCTATGACGACAACAAAAATGAAATGCTCAAAATACTGTGAGGAAATAATAAACTGCTTCTGCAGTGACAACAGTAAAAGCATCAATACACTTCTTAACAATAATCCACATTAAATGCAGTGCAGCCACTACCTTCTTCTTTTCCCATTTCACTTTTCTTTGGAGCCCTGGAGCCACCACCGCAGTTGGTCCTTTCGCAGGAAGCCTGAACCAAGGCATTCATGTGCTCTCAGTGGTGGTTAGCGTAGCAATTCTTTTAAATGATGAGGTTGATAACCACATATACAACCTCATTATTAGTCAGCATTTATGACAACTCAGAGAGAGAGAGCAGTTGCCCGATTCCTTGTCTCCTCATAGGCCCTCGGGAACTACTTGAGGCAGTCACTAACTTAGTATGGTCATAAAAGAATATTATTCCAGATGTACAAAGAGATGTGTATTCCTAAACCTTAATGTGTTCAGAACAGGAAATACTATTTCAACCACAGAAGGAATAGGTAATGTTCACCCTGAGCGCCGTCCAGATCATATCGTAACTTTCATTTACTTTGTACTTGGTATCGGAGTTTAATGTTCCGTCCGGAGCGTTTTAACTTTATTGGATACACCGATCGAGCACATAATTCCGAGCCGACTGCATCAGAATAGGTGTCCATCGCCGGTCGAGGTCATTTGTGCATCAAATGGTCATGATACCTACTTTCTTGTAAACTCCGATACCAAGTACAAAGTAAACGATATGATCTGGATGGAGCTCAGGGTGAACATTAATAATAATAATAATAAATTCTTTAAGCACCAAACACGGCGCATAAGGCAGAAACCAGTGCTCTCCAGGTTGTTCGTTGTGACGCCACTCCTCTTAGCTCTTGCACATTATTTAGGCCCAACGTTCTTCCTTCTCTTATTATTGTTCTTCTGAGTGTTTCTTTTGGTCTTCCTTTTTTCCTCTTACCCTCAGGAACCCAAGTGAGCACCTGTAGTGGTATTCTGTTGTTTTGCATTCGTAGGACATGACTGATATATGACCATCGTCTTTTCCTTATATAGTCGGAGACATTTTTCTGCCTAGAGTGTTCTCTGAACATTACCGAAGGGATATATTCAGCCAGGAAAACAAATGATATTATATCAAAGGGGATCATGTAATAATGAAGGAAGAAAATAATATGTTTAACAAAGTAAATAATTAATATTATTAATTATGATAAGGAAGGGAGGACCTGGATTTTAAAATAAAATGTAGTCCCATAGCAGACAATACCATACAGGAGACTGGAGCATGAAAGTACTCGAGGATTCAAACACAGTAACTCTGCCTCAAAAAGCAAATTCTCGAACCATTCTGCCTATCAATGCGAGTGGTTAAAGTGGTTGCCTCTCTTGGCAAAGTTAGCTGGTTCAAAACTTGGTGGTATCACACACAAGTCTATCCAGCTATTAATTGGTACCTCATGATGCTCTTGAGTTAGGGAAAGCAAAGTGCAGTGAGAAAGGGAACTGCTCACCCCCACCTCATAAAACTGGAGCTAGTACAGTTAAGTCTCTAACACTTCACTGCTCTATGGCAGTATTTGCTACAGGACTACCTTTATCTCTTCTTTTTTTTTTTTTTTTACAGTGTATTGCTCATACTCCGATGCCTAGCTGAGCCACAATTGGATGAAGCCCAGTGCGGATTCCGAGCAAACCGAAGTACTCAAGACCTAATCTTCACACTCAGGCAGCTGAGTGAAAAGGCCCTTGAGTACAAGAGTGAGATCCATCTCTGTTTCATAGATCTGGAAAAGGCGTTTGACAGGGTCCCCTGGAGCAAACTTTGGGACTGTTTGGCAAGGAAGAACATTCCAGCACCTCCGATTCATGCTATACAGAGCTTCTACAAGTCTTGCAGAAATTATGTGAGGACAGCAAACTATAAGTCAGAAGAGTTCAGGACCACCACTGGTGTAAGACAAGGCGATATCCTGTCACCTTATCTTTTCATACTCCTCATGGACGATGTCATCAAGGCATGTAAGGAGAGAACAAGAAAGTATTCAGTGGGGTACTGGAAGATGAGACAGGTCTGTATTTCAGAGCTAGCATTTGCTGATGATGTTGTCCTGATTGCTAAATCAGAGACACATCTCCAATCCAACCTGCAAGTCTGGAAGGAAGAGCTGGAGAAGAGAGGGATGGTTATAAGCAGCTCTAAAACAAAATCCATGGTGATATCACGAGAAGAAAGAAAACATCAGATTAAGTTGGGAGAACAGGTCCTGGAGCAGGTCGACCACTTTAAATATCTCGGAGCTATTATAGACCGAAAGGGGGGCATCAAAGAAGAGTTGGCCACTCGAAAAGCAGCGGCTGGGAGACTTTATCAGGCCATAAATCGAGGATTCCTCAGCAAGAAAGAGGTTGGTAAGAAAACGAAGATGGCTGTATACCGCTCCACCTATGTCCCAGTCTTGACATATGGATGCGAGTCATGGGCAATGACTACAACCCACAAAAGCCAGATTCAAACCTCAGAAATGAGGTATCTGAGGAAGGTGGTTGAAGTAACAAGAAGAGACATGGTACGCAACCAGACGATACGCCAAGGCCTGAAATCCCACCCCCTGCAGACCCAAGTAGAACAGTCCCAACTAAGATGATTTGGCCATGTCTGCAGAATGGGAGAAGACCGGCTACCACGACAAGCATGGGAAACAAAGAGCCAGGGATCCAGACCTCCAGGATGACCCAGAGTCCGCTGGGAGGACAATATTAGACAATCTTTGAAGGACCGAGGACTAGAATGGAACCAGGCCAGGAAGAAGACAGCCGATAGGATAGTCTGGC
The DNA here is from genome assembly GCA_024509875.1 of Oreohelix idahoensis. Taxonomy (NCBI): domain Eukaryota; kingdom Metazoa; phylum Mollusca; class Gastropoda; order Stylommatophora; family Oreohelicidae; genus Oreohelix; species Oreohelix idahoensis. The sequence continues at coordinate 453,984 of JAMPIV010002460.1, forward strand.
GCTCTCTCTTCCAAACCTCTACACCTCACGGTAGAAGAGGAACGACTAAGTAAGTAAGTAAGTATTGCTCATACATTTCCTGTATCACAAAAGTGCAACACACGCAAGCAGCAAGTTCACTCAGGGGAAGAGACTTCACAAAGCAGCCCCCAACACTAAATCACTGACGGACAACAAGAATCACTATGAAATAAAACTGAATGACTTACAGGGAGGTTCCTGGCAGAATCCAAGAACACCATTAGTATAGCAGCACTGCTGACCTCTTCAACCTTGTTCTCTTCCAGCACCTTTTGTATTGCCTGAAATAAATCAAACCAAAAAACATGTAAGAAAGCAAGTCATAAAACAAGTAAATATGAACTATTTCTGTTTTCTATAACTGATCTTTATTCCTTCAATAAAACGCAATCCTCATCAGACATGATGACATAATAACATAACAAGTACATGATGAAACAATTACCAAACAATTAGATGATGAAATAATAACATAACAAATATATGATGAAATAATAACATAAGAAATACATGATGAAACAATAACATAACAAATACATGTTGAAATAATAACATAAATACGTGATGAAATAATAAAATAACAAATACATGTTGAAATAATAACATAACAAATACATGATGAGATAATAACACATAAAATACATGATGAAATAATAACATAACCAATAAATGATGAAATAATAACAACAAATACATGTTGAAATAATAACATAACAAATACATGATGAGATAATAACACATAAAATACACGATGAGATAACACATAAAATACATGATGAAACAATAACATAACAAATACATGATGAAATAATAACATAACAAATACATGATGAAACAATAACAACAAATACATGATGAAATAATAACATAAATACATGATGAAACAATAACATAACAAATACATGATGAAATAATAACATAACCAATACACGATGAAACAATAACATAACAAATACATGATGAAACAATAACATAACAAATACACGATGAAACAATAACATAACAAATACATGATGAAATAATAACATAACAAATACATGATGAAACAATAACATAACAAATGCATGATGAAGCAATAACATAACAAATACATGATGAAATAATAACATAACAAATACATGATGAAATAATAACATAACAAATACATGATGAAACAATAACATAACAAATACATGATGAAACAATAACATAACAAATACACAATGAAACAATAACATAACAAATACACGATGAAACAATAACATGATGAAACAATAACATAACAAATACATGATGAAACAATAACATAACAAATACATGATGAAATAATAACATAACAAATACATGATGAAACAATAACATAACAAATACATGATGAAACAATAACATAACAAATACATGATGAAGCAATAACATAACAAATACATGATGAAACAATAACATAACAAATACATGATGAAATAATAACATAACAAATACATGATGAAACAATAACATAACAATTACTCTTGTATAATCATTCATCATCATCATTTTTCTCTGCTCTCCGTATACAGCACGGACCCACCACTGTATCTGATCCCCCTTGCAGGAAGCATACTCTTGCAGTGGTGGTTTCTAAGGCACTCTGTTTAACATGATGAGGCTGCCAGCCCCGTGCACAAACTCATATTAGTCACCTTACACGACATGCCTGAGGTTGCAGTAGTCTTATCCTTCCTTTGTCTCTTCAGAGACCCCCCGGGATCTACAAACAGGGGGGAGATTTCTGTAATATACCTCTAATAATTCTTGTTTCTGTTTACTCAAGCTATTTTTACAACTTTTAAGACTGTCACCGATAATAAGGTTGTATAAGGTGATTGGGAAGTCACCCCCCTATTTTTACATAGTTAAATTCTCACTTTTTTCTATTGGATGGATATACATGAACCAAATGTTAAAACAAAGGGGCAATAACTGCCATTTGAGTAATAAGTTTTATTTTTATGATTTTCTCTGGGAACAAAATAAAAATACAATAAAACATAAACTGCCCTATAACTGAAGTCTTTGTGCTGAACAGGCCGGATCTCAGGTTGAGCTATAATATTAATGTGACATAACTTTTTGTGTAATAAAATGACATTCAACTCTCTTTATCTTGATGTTTGTTTCACATAAATTAGTTGGGCAGGAGTGAAGAAATAACAGTTTAATAAAAAGTAGGATGTGACTTTTTAAATCACCCCATATATTTTTCATGTGCCATGATGAGCAATACTTTTCTGCCAGACCTCAGGGTTATAGCTGCATGTGTGTGTTTACGAGAAAGGGTAGACAGAAAACACAATGTGTGAATGAAATGAAAAAGACAAAGGCAGAAAAATAAGATTGGGTTGTGGAAGAAAGAAACTCAAACAGACAAAAAGGACGATTTTGGAAATAGATGGTGACGGTATAGAGAAAAAAAAAGGTAAGAACAAACACTAACACATGACAGATAAAGAATGCAGAAGATAAAAACACAAAGATAAAGGGAAACCGAAAGGCTAAAAAAAAAGAGAAAGAATAGGGCTTCTGCTCCCTCAGGCATGTCACACAAAGCAACTAAAATGAAGGCTGGCAACCTCCTCATGTAAAATGAACTGCTACAGACCCAGTGCTGCAAGAACATGAGAATGCTTGATGCAGCCTTCTTACAAAGGAATCAGCTGCCGTGGTGGCTTCGTGCTTCATAAGAAACGAAAAGGAAAATCATGATGATGATGAAAGGCAAAATGACAGAACGAAGATGCAACAGCGCTTTACCTGTTTCAATTTTTATTTACACTCACATATAGACATCCTAGCATGTGTAATGAAACACTACATGGAACCCATATGTGAACTACACATAACAAAACCCTGATACATGATTGACAGAAAACCTTATATTTACAAAGTACTACATAAAGAAAATGTTTAACTTTATAAAAAGTACATAAAGTAAACCCTTATGTTTGCAGAATTCAACAGGAAACCCTTGTCTTTTTTTGAGTGGTACATTTTAACACAAAAAAATCACCTGTTTCAAGGATATAAATGAAACCTTGACCTCTGTCGATGATATATTAAATTTGTGGGTGGTTACAGTAAAGAAAATCCTTAACTTTGTAAGTGTTTATGATAAAGAAAACCTTTAACCGTGTAAGTGCTCATATAAAACAAAACCTTTAACTTTGTTCGTTTTTATAATAAAGAAAACCCTTAACTGTGCGAGCGTTCATATAAAACAAAATCCTTAACTTTGCAAGTGTTTATAATAAAGAAAACCATTAACCGTGTGAGTGTTCATGTTATAGTAAACCCTTAACTTTGTGAGTGTTTATAATAAAGAAAATCAAAAACTTTGTAAATGTTTGTATTAAACAAAATCCTTAACTTTGTGAGTGCTCATACTAAAGAAAACCTTTAACTTTGTGAGTGTTAATATTAAAGATAACCTTAACTTTGAAAGAAAAACCATAACTTTGTAAGTGTTTAGATTAAAGAAAAACCATAACTTTGTGAGAATTTATATTTATATAAACCCTTAACTTTTTGAGAGTTTATATTAAAGAAAACCTTTAACGTTGTTTGAGAGTTTATGTTAAACAAAGCATTTAACTGTGTGAGAGTACACATTTAACTAAACCCTTAACTTTGTCAGAGTTAATATATAACAAAACCGTAACATATAGCCAAAAACCCAATAAGCCTTTCCATAACAAACCTCTTCAATGCATATTTCTTCATGAGATAAACTAGGCTCATTGTGTTCCAATATGGTTCATTGTTTAAAAAAACAAACAAACAAACAAAAGTGAAAAGAGTTTAAAAGAAAATGTCTAAGTTAGAAACCTTTTCATGAATATATGCAAAATTCAAGCTAATTATGGATTATTAGGTAAAGCCAAACTGCAATCTTAACCATCATTGCATCAAGCAGAATTCTTAGCAAGTATTAAAAACTATACACCATGTTAGCCAGATTTCGCCAAACAAGATTCCAAACCGAACAAAAAAAGCTTGAGGTGTTTGATTTGATACATAACTTTCATTTGTCATAAGTAATATGTTTTATAACATCACTAGACCTTCACTTTCCACACCAAATCCGCGCTAATCACCATATATTAATTTTTATTCTTGCTAAATACTGTCTGACTACATTATGCAGTTCCTTTCCTGAGATCTGTCTATTCCTAAAACCTGTTCTATATTTATGGGTAAACTTGAAGCCTGCAAATAATCTAATAATGGGATTCCCCGTTGTTTTTTGCCTCTTTCATTTTAATAAGAAATGCTCTATATTATTGTCTTGAAGACATTCTGCACAGTAAGGTTCTTCTGAAATATCCTATTCCCATTTGTAGTCGAAGAAGTTTCTTGTTTTCCCTTAGGTATCTGACATTTCCCTGTTGGGGCCTTAAAATATCTCAGGAGTACTAAGTTCAACTTTCCTAAAATTAGCATTCAGAGGCACACTTTCTTTTGTTTTGAACGAAAAAATATGTTGTGTCATAATTTACATCTAGGCTGCGATATCTGTGCCTTTCGACCTGGAGCATCCTATTTCAGCACTCAGGTACCATCTGTTCAACAAACTTAAATAAATTGGACAGTCATATAATTGCCCATGTGGGGAGGACGAGCAAACAGTACAACATGTACTCCAAAAACTGTCGGCTTCTTGAGAGGAGCAGGGTGGCTGCGTGGCCTTCTTCAACCCAGTTGGGGGGAAAAACTGAATGAGAGAAGCCTGAGACAGACGACCAGCTTTATAAGAGAGATAGATGTAGTTACTTGAGTGCAAACGATGAAGAAGAAGAAATATTTTTCTACCTGGCTTCTCCAATAAAAAAAATACAAATAAAATTATATATGACATATTTTTTTAAATAAAAGAATAGGCTCTACATGACTAAAGGCCTTTTATCATGAAAATACTTTCAACTATTAAATGACCAACAAAACAACAAGACAGATTTAGAAAGAGTTGACGAGTGAACAAAAAAAGACAGAAAATGAATGGCTATGCCTTGTTTTCCAAGCAGTACCAGTAAAACTTTTTTTGTTTTAAACCTTCAAGCTCTGGTAGATTCAATGAAGACTTTGTTACTACTACTGATGTGCCCCGTGTAGTTCCCAGGGGTCTCGGAGAAAACAAGGAAAGAATAGGACTACAACAACCTCACTGCCGGGTGTGATGACGATGGTCAAGAAAATATGGGCCCCCACACCTCATTCCCAATATGCCTCAATGGGCGTGTAACAGAATACTTTATCTTTTTTTTATTTTTACCTACTTTCTCAGACACGTCATAAAGAATGACTAATATAAAGATGTACGTGGGACTGGGAACCTCATTATATAAAACAAGCGACTATATAAATCACCATTGTAACAGCACATAAATGCTTGGTGCAGCTTCTTGCAAAGATTGCAGCAGTAGCTCCATGTCAAGCAAAACATGGAATGAATGAATGAAAAATTCATTAACAAAAACGTGCGTGTCTGCCAGTCACCTAATGTTATGTTAGTTCTATGTTGCTTCAATCATTAACCAAACATTAAAATAAAGGGAACCTCTTATAAATGTATGTTTAGATAACAGATAAAATGATTATCACGAATAATAATCTATCATATTAGTAGAAATATTTAAAACATTTACTAAGCAATGCAGCTAAGGCGAGTTAAATGTAAAGCTCAGACATAGCACCTGATATAAGGGGGAAGTATAACTTTTAGTAATGAAATCAAAGCAGAGTAATAGACAGGGGAGCAAAAAGTAAAGTAGTAGAATTTCATCATATAGAATGGCTATCCATGTTTTATTGATTACTTCTATTCAATTAATATCAGTAAAAATATGCATTTGCTGTGACCCTCATCATGTAATACAAAATTACTACAGAAATCACTACCGCAAGAGCATGTGACTGCTTGGTGCAGGCTTCCTGCAAGGGGTACCGTACAGCAGCAGTGGTGGCTACATACGGAGCGAAAAGGACAAAGATGATGAAAAAAATGTATTTTTCCCATGTTGTTCCCAGGGGTCTCTGAGGTGACGGAGACAGAATGGGACCACTGCTCACAAGAGGTGACTAGCATGGCGTCCGGAAACCTCATCACGTAAAACAATCTGCTACTGACACCACCACAGCACAACACATGAATGCTTTAGTGCAGGCTTCCTGTAAGATGGCCAGATGTGGTGGTGTCTCTGTGCTCCACCACAGACAAAGAACTATGATGATGATGATGATGAAATTAAAAGCAATAGAAAAAAAAAAAACTCTCCACAACTGGTAGACTACGGTTTCCAAAACTCCAAGAGTTATTACTGTGAAATCTGTATGTTAACGTTTTGTAACCAACATAAAAAATTAATATAATAAAAAGCAAAAATACAAAACACACACATATGCATGCGTGAACACACCCCCCTCACAATATACCGGATTTGCTATGTTTCTGTTGCCCTTACTAATAAACTGACATTAAATTGAGGGGAAAGTAAAGCGCTAACATCACTGGGACTATAAAAGCAGACACGACAAAGTTGGAACTGGATAAGGGACATAATGAGGAACCCCCTACAAGACAGCCCTTGATCTAAACACATTTAGATAGAAGACAGAAATGCTACACCAACAAAAATACAAACAAACTAACAAAACAAAAAGAAAATTTAAGACTAAAATCAGAGATAGAAAGAACCGGAGTGGACTGTCCAGTACGCGATGGATTGGAGAAATCTGGCTGAAGGGAACTGAAAGGTGAAGAACAATAATAAATTGAATCTTATGTAAAAATAAAGCTGTAAGTGAAGAAGAATCAACTGGACATTTATATCATTATTTGTCATATAAACGTGCGTGTTGGAGCAAAGTAATTTACACCTCCAACTCAAATATCAACTAAGTCTTATTGTATGGCTCTGAAACATGGACAACAACAAACACAACAACAACCAATATACCACAGACTTTCATTGATGAGTGCTTGCATAGAATATGACTGAATCCAGATTGGACGAGCAACACTCGTTCAAAGTAGCCAAGTATAATGATCTGGCCGCGGACATGAGACGCGATGGGTTCACTGCAAAGGGTCATGGCTGTCGAGGTGGTGCAAGAGCTCTCGCGGCTGCCTCAGTGTATGATCTACTGAAACTGCTGGTGCTGGGGGTTGAGGGGACAGTCAAGAACAAGGGCACTTAAAGAGGCTCAGCGAAACTGCGGAAAAGGCATCGTGCTGGCTGTGGAATAACTGCAACAGGCTATGGAACTCGAGACAGTAATTTGTTTTCAACACAGGAGTTACTTTCACAATTACCTCCGGACTGGCAGGAAATAGGAATGAATTTGAAAGCTGCAACCAAGGTGGAGTGGGTTCAATTCTCTGCACTAGACAACAGGAGGCTGACACTTGGGAGTCATGACCTAAGTCCCCCCCCCCCCCAATCCCTGATGGGTTATAATTAGGACATATAGTGTAATAAATTCAAGACAATAAAATCAGAAGGTATTTCTATTACCAAAAGTACAACAAAAGAAGTAAAAGACAATGTAAACATAACACCAAAAACACAAGGTAACACTTACACAGGGCGACGGAAAAGTCACTCATTTTTAAACTGTTGTATCCTGATTGGTATTTAATTGACATACATAAAATAAATGTCATAAAAAGTTCTGTTTGTTTTTCCAGAAACAAAATAAAATAAAATCTAAAATGGCCAATAAACAGAAGTTACACTAGACCAGTGGTTCCAACACGGTGCGGCACGCCACAATGGTGCGGCGCGAGAGGATGGCAGGTGTGGCATGTAGATTCAAAGAAAATCATGGATTTAGAGACAGTTTCAAAACAATCATATGCTAAAAATAAATATGAAGGTCATTTTCATATTCATTTTCTTACATGTGATATTTAATGGGAAACATATGTATAGAAACTCGTAGAATTTTCAAGATTTTATTCAGTAATAAAACTTATTTTATATCAAACAGATGCTATTAATAATAAAAAATAGTTAAAAAATAATGTAAACTATAAAGATTCCCCAACAAAAGCTAGCTCACACCTCTTATTGAATTTGCATATTTTGTGAACGAATCGTGTTTTTATGTAGCTGTTTTGTTTTATACTTTCTGGATGTCTCATGACCATTTTATAAAGTAGCTGTGTTCTATTTTCGGAAAAATTAAGTACTGCTAGGAGTTGATTTTTGCTTTTGAAGGTATTTCTTATTTTTTTAAAATGTGGAGCAAATCTAAACAACATTTGGAAATCTTCTCTGTTCAGCCCAAACACAAAATTAAGATTATAAGAGAGTTGCATACTTTCTTTACTTTTGTACGACGCGGAGTGCTGCAGAGTAACAAAAAGGAAATGTCCAAATTATCCTCATTCCACACAACCTGCCTAAAGAAAATTCTTTGCATTTTTTGCCGAATACCATCTCGCAACCAAGAACTGCTTACATGGTGCAGTTAAAAAGGCACGCACATCATCCCTGCAGGCAGATGCTAGAACTGGACTGGCCATGTCCTCAGAAGGGACCCTGATCCTATCACCAGAACTGCAATGCTACGGACCCCAGAAGAACGGCAAAAGAGAGGCAGACCAAAGACAGCCTGGCGGAGAACAGTGGAAGCTGAGATACAAAGCATGAACCAGAGTTGGGGCAAGGCACAAAGGATGGCCTTTGTCAGTCAGGGGCTAAGGATCCAATAAGAAGAAGAACAAATTTGGTGAAGCCCGAGCAAATTTTCATTCCGAAAGTGTGGCCCAGAGAAAAAAAAGTGTGGGAACCACTGAACTTGACAGTAAAAATTGCTGCCAGCTATGAAGTCATGTGTTGAACAGGCCGGATCTCAGCTGAGCTGTAACGTTAATGTGGTGCAGTATTGTACGAGTATGTAATAAAGTGGCAGTTTTTTTCTTTCTCTTTACATTTGTTTCACATAGCCGAGTGAAGAAATAACTTTTTAAACATAGGAGTGACCTTCCAACCACCCTATATAATACAGATGTGGTTCATAAAATTTACCATGCCAGACCCATTTTTTTGTCAGTAGTTGAAAAAGTTTCCTTATCAAAAGTATCAAGTTGGATGAAAGTTTAGTTTGCTTCGTGCATTTATTAATATTAATGAAACCTATAGATAGCATTACCAGGCAGTCCATGCTCTGGGATCCCCAGGGAAAAAAAGGTAGAGGGAGACCAAGGAACACATGGAGAAGATAACTGGCGACAGACATGAAGGGGATGAAGAAGACATGGAAATACCTTGAGATGATGTCACATGACAGGAAGACCTGACTGTTAAGAACAATTCGTTGGCTGTCTGTATGTTGTCTAGGGTTTTCTCTATTTAATAATTTACTGATGTGTTGACTCAGTACAATTGTTTAATAAAATTTCCGACTACCTTAAAATGGTTTTCTTCAACTTGTTTTTTAAAACTGGCTAGAACGTTCTTGTATAATCGTTCTTATGCATATTTATAGTCGTATTCATCAACCAGCTGGAACAATCTGTTAATTGTTGAATGTTAAAATAAAGAATCCAAAACTTTCAAAGATTCTCTGAAGACCTCTGTTTGAACGACTTTCATTTTTATTTTTCACAAGACTTTCATGAGCGACACATTGCTCCAACATAATTTAACATCTTGAAATTGAATACCGATTACTTCCTTCGATATTTTCTTTATAAATAGTTCCACGCTTCTGCAAATTTCTTCCTCCTATTAATAATAATACGTTTGTGCTTTTCTAGCACATTTATAATTTTGTCCATTTACTTTATTCTTTCCAGTCATTCTTGACATATTATGATTTTCATCAATGTTCATACTATTATAGTTTTGTGCCTTCGTGCGCACTTTCTTTTAGTCGGCAAATAAATTTATTCCTCAAATGTTTATGGCTATACATGTAGGTTATACTAACCTTGACATGTCTCTCAATACATACTTCGGGCAATCGTGCCTATTTCTTACCGTGGATTACACATATACCAACGGGCTGATCACCCGTTTGCCAGTCACTTCGATTACGGAAACAACAGCAAATGGATTGATTTGCCATTGCCCTAAATTATAATCTTATCTGCTGTTGCCCTGATGGCCACTGACTGCTTTGACGGTCGGCGGCTAAGGACGGAAGAAGAAGAAAGATTACACATATCCTGATGAAATGGGTTTGTCCCACATTGAATTATAATCTTACTTGATTTCTGAGTCAAAATCTAGACTCTTGAACACATTTTGTAAGTAGAATTCTCTACACATCGTGAGTGGACCACGCCACATAAGCCGACACTGTTCAATACTCAAAGCGTAACTACGGACCCCTTGTCATGCTTCGCTACCGTGCTTAGTCAGTCAATGACCACAGTTTTAGTGTTTTGGTGAGGCACATCATGGTGCACAGCGATCTCTCCAAATATACCTTTTACAAGATCGCTTCGCCCCATGATGCGCTCTCAACACTGGCATACGTTTGTTGAAGGCCTATGCTACTTGGGGAGCTGAAAGGTGATGAGGATGATGATAATGATGTACTTATGCTAATTACTAAACAAGTCGGGGAAGTTTCCCTATAAAGGAATGTAAGAATATGCACAAAACAAAGACAGCTTACAAAAATAAAGATACTTAATTGGTGACTGACAACTTCCTTTGCTTTACACTAATTTGTTCTTAAATACCCATATTAAAACTAATAATTAATGTATCTCTCCAGCTAAATTATAGTGTTTTTAAAAATGATTAATAAGCCCTAGACAAATTATAATTTATGATTTATGAAACCTAGATACGTGTTTTTTTTTTTTTTAATTTATGAAGAAAAATATCCTGTTCGCTCTCTGATGGTTTATAATTAAGATATAAAGTGTCTCAAATTCCAGATGATATGTTTAGTTACTGATACCTCCTAATAGCATCATCTCTCTTGTCCAACTATTTAAACAGAGTAAATGAAAACTTTTGAATTGTAGCTGTGTGTTTTTTCCCTCTGTCCTAAAACAGTATGTTATTCATACTTGTTATGGTGTAAATGGAAAAGGTGGGGTGGGGGATATGCGCAAGCCTAAGGTGTTTGGGTTCATATTTAATTTTCTCTTCAATTGACATTAACAGCATGTATTAATCCAACCTCACTAGACATTTACACTCCAACTAATCCCAAACAAACTACTATGTTTTAGTTTTTAATCTTGTTAAAAACTGTTTGACAATACTGTGTAGTTTTCTAGGTCTGTCTATTTTTAACATTTGTTCTATATAAATATTTATATATAAAATCTTTCTAAACAAATTTATATATAGAGAACAGGTGTTCCAACTAATTTAACCTAGCAATAAAAATAATTGCTACAAAGCGAAACAATTTTTTTTTAGAATAAGCTCATCATGATTATTGGTTCAAGAAGAATAGCTCATCATGGTTAAAAGCTAATACAGTTAAAAATATCAGAAGGGCTAAAAGTTTTTTGGGGAAGAACTTTTAAAAAGTCATCATAGTTAAAAGTTAATAAAGTTCAAAATATGAGCAGGGCTAACAGTTTTTTGGGGAAGAACTTTTAGAACGTCATATTAGTTAAAAGTTAATACAGATCAAAATATCAGCACGGCTAAAAGTTTTTTGGGGAAGAACTTTTAGAACGCCATCATGGTTAAAAGTTAATACAGTTCAAAATGTGGCCAAACTCCCTGTTACAAAAATATCAGCAGGGATAAAAGTTTTTTGGGGAAGAACTTTAAGAAAGTCATCATGGTTAACAGTTAATACAGTTCAAAATATCAGCAGGGCTACAAGTTTTTTGGGGAACAACTTTTAGAATGTCATCATTGTTAAAAGTTAATACAGATCAAAATATCAGCAAGACTAAACAATTTTTGGGGAAGAACTTTTCGAACGTCATCATAGTTAAAAGTTAATGCAGATCAAAATATCAGCATGGCTAAAAGTTTTTAGGGGAACAACTTTTAGAACGTCATCATGGTTAACAGTTAACACAGATCAAAACACCAGCAGGGCTCAAGTTTTTTTGGAGAAGAACTTTTAGAAAGTCATCTTGGTTAAAAGTTAATATAGCATACTTTAAAAAAAAATAAATGTCAGGGATAAAAGTTTGGGAAAAAAACTTATCAAGGTTTATAGTTAGTAGATTATACTTTCAACAAAATCAGGATTCAAAGTTGGGGAGAATAACATTTACAAAGTCTTTATAATTAATCATCATCATCTTCCTGTTCACTGCTTAAGGAGAATGGAGCCACCACTGTAGCTGGTTCCCAAAGTGCTTACATGCTCTTGCTATAGTAGTTCCTACAGCGATTTGTTTGGCATGATTAGGTGGCCAGCCCCATGCTCTCACTACCTGGTATTGGTCGCCGTGTATGTCATGCCTGAGGGAGTGGCAGTCCTATTCTTTCTTTGTCTCAGAGACCCCAGGGACTATACGAGGCATCTCGTAATTAATGGTCAAGAAATAGTTCACTTGTTAAGATCTATAATTACTTTTTAAATTTCTGCACAATTAATCATTAGTTATGGGACAGTGATCTTTTAAACCATTAAAAGGTCAAGGATTTAGGTCAGGGATTTTTAAATAAATCTCCTCAAGGTTAATGATGGAGAGAGAACTTACAAAACAAAACTCATCACTGACGACTGCAGAGGAAAGAAAAACAAGAAAAAAAAAAAGAAAACTGAAAAAAAAAAAGAAAGAAACTCATCCCTTTATATGTTCAAAACAACGTCCTTAAGAACCGGGTCATTATGCACAGACTAATCTGGGGAGACACTGGGGTGGGAGGGAGAGGCAGACAGCAAGTTCATGCCAACCAACACCAGGTTTCAACAAGGACAATTCAGACTTAACAATTAACAATTAAAAGAAATAGGTGAACTTTTTACATTTGAAATAGTTTTGCCTCCTTTTGGTAAAGCATGCTCCATTCAGTCTAGACATAAGGGCTATCAGTTATATGTGTCCAAATTTAAAAGGCCTTGTGGTCTGATACAACTGACTGCAAGTCAATTATTAAGAGCATTACAATGTATATACTGAATCATTTCAATTTATAATTTTAAAAAGTTATACAAAAAAGTTCTTACAGCAAACTGCTACACTATCTAATGATATGATCCATTTTAGATAATTAAAAAAAAAAATGGTCATGTAAAGATTTTTCATTATAAGTTATTATTCAATCTAATGATCACAGGAAAGTGTTGGGAGGTCAAAGGTTATAGTTCTTACACATTTCAGGAGAGTGGCTACACTGTGAGAAAAAATAAAATAGCGGATAACTGAAAACCACTTCAAACTTCTAAAGCTTGCAACTTACCATAAATATTTCAAATATGAAGAAGTGGCAGAGGTGATATTTCATGGTATATTCATGCCATTTCCAATGCAAATAAACAAGAACATATTAACAAAAACATGATTGTTTAGTTTAGCAACTTAGAAACAGAACAAAGCAAAATATTGGAATGACTTCTGGTCAATGGATGTGATTTATGTGCGATGTCGTTGTGAGGAACAAATGTACTATAAATACGAGGACTGATTCTTTTTTTTTTTTTACTCCTGATGCAGAAGATGATGAAGACTCATCATCTTTAAACTGTATATATTGTATGTGCTGTATAATGTAATAAGTGTGCTTTAACTATAAATCCTGATAAGTTTTTAAGAGTTATTCTACCCAACTGTTAGCCCTGAAGATTGTTTTAAAGTATACTGTATTAACTATACACACTGACCAGTTTTTAAAAGTTAATCACCCCACCTGTTAGCTATGATGATTTTTTTTAAATATACTGTATTTACCTGATAAGTTTTTAACAGTTATTCTACCCAACTTGTAGCTTTGAAGATTTTTTAAAGTATACTATAGTAACTATAAACCCTAATAATTTTAAACAGTTAATCACCTAAACTTTTAGTCCAGGATGATTTGTTAAAAATATACTGTATTTGTATTAACTATAAACTCTGATATGTTTTTAAAAGTTAATCTCTCCAACTGTTAGCCCTGATGACTTTTTTTATTTAAATATACTGTATTAATAATAAACCCTGATAAGTTTTTAACAGTTATTCTACCCAACTTTTAGGCCTGAAGATTTTTCAAAAGTATAATGTACATGGTTTAAGTGATCCACAGAAAGTCTTCCCTGTTTTTGCCTGAACCCCTTCTATAGCTCGTTTTTTATGTTTGTACCTTCATTTCTCTTTTCTCTAATTAGATGACCGATTATTGAGTATCATTTCCCTTTTTACTCCTTATGGACCAAAGAGCCACACCACTGCAGCTGGGCTTATTGCAGGAAGCCTGCATCCAAGCATTCATGTGCTCCTGTAGTGATAGTTTTTGTAGCAATGTTTTCCATGGTGATGTTGACAGTCCCATGCACACAACCTTATGTAAGTCACCTCTTCTGACATGTCTGAGGGAACAGTAGGTCTATCTTTTTATGTCTCCTTAGAGACCCCTAGCAACTACAAGGTTTGACTGGCTGATTGATTTCTGACCCATGCACAAAGCATGAATAGCCGGTTTAACCCCATGTGGGTTATATCTGGGTATACATTGTTCTTTATTATATATAGTATAAAACATTTGTTTTAAAAAAGAAATAGTTTTTCTTTTGTTGGCTTTAGTTATCTTCATTTTCAATTGTGCATCTTACGGAGCATGCAGCCACCACTGCAGTTGTTCCCCTTGCAGGAAGCCTGCACCAAACATTCTCATGCTCTTATAGCAGTTGTTTCTGTGGCAATTTGTTTCACATGATGAGGTTGCCAGCCACCAGGTCCCCCTTCCTTGCACTTTAATATATCCCTCTTAACACTGTAGTGTTTGAGTGAGTTTTTAGTCTTTGGTTTACTGTATCTTCTCCTACTTCATTTAGTGAGTTTTTAGTCTTTGGTTTACTGTATCTTCTCCTACTTCATTTAGTGAGAATTTAGTCTTTGGTTTACTGTATCTTCTCCTACTTAATTTAGTGAGTTTTTAGTCTTTGGTTTACTGTATCTTCTCCTACTTCATTTAGTGAGTTTTTAGTCTTTGGTTTACTGTATCTTCTCCTACTTCATTTAGTGAGAATTTAGTCTTTGGTTTACTGTATCTTCTCCTACTTCATTTAGTGAGAATTTAGTCTTTGTTTTACTGTATCTTCTCCTACTTCATTTAGTGAGAATTTAGTCTTTGGTTTACTGTATCTTCTCCTACTTCATTTAGTGAGTATCTTCTCCTACTTTTTAGTCTTTGTTTTACTGTATCTTCTCCTACTTCATTTAGTGAGAATTTAGTCTTTGTTTTTTACTGTATCTTCTCCTACTTCATTTAGTGAGAATTTAGTCTTTGTTTTTACTGTATCTTCTCCTACTTCATTTAGTGAGAATTTAGTCTTTGTTTTACTGTATCTTCTCCTACTTCATTTAGTGAGAATTTAGTCTTTGTTTTACTGTATCTTCTCCTACTTCATTTAGTGAGAATTTAGTCTTTGTTTTACTGTATCTTCTCCTACTTCATTTAGTGAGAATTTAGTCTTTGTTTTACTGTATCTTCTCCTACTTCATTTAGTGAGAATTTAGTCTTTGTTTTACTGTATCTTCTCCTACTTCATTTAGTGAGAATTTAGTCTTTGTTTTACTGTATCTTCTCCTACTTCATTTAGTGAGAATTTAGTCTTTGGTTTACTGTATCTTCTCCTACTTCATTTAGTGAGAATTTAGTCTTTGTTTTACTGTATCTTCTCCTACTTCATTTAGTGAGAATTTAGTCTTTGTTTTACTGTATCTTCATTTAGTGAGAATTTAGTCTTTGTTTTACTGTATCTTCTCCTACTTCATTTAGTGAGAATTTAGTCTTTGTTTTACTGTATCTTCTCCTACTTCATTTAGTGAGAATTTAGTCTTTGTTTTACTGTATCTTCTCCTACTTCATTTAGTGAGAATTTAGTCTTTGGTTTTCTGTCTCTTCTCCTACTGTATCTTCTCCTACTTCATTTAGTGAGAATTTAGTCTTTGTTTTACTGTATCTTCTCCTACTTCATTTAGTGAGAATTTAGTCTTTGGTTTACTGTATCTTCTCCTACTTCATTTAGTGAGAATTTAGTCTTTGGTTTACTGTATCTTCTCCTACTTCATTTAGTGAGAATTTAGTCTTTGTTTTACTGTATCTTCTCCTACTTCATTTAGTGAGAATTTAGTCTTTGGTTTACTGTATCTTCTCCTACTTCATTTAGTGAGAATTTAGTCTTTGGTTTACTGTATTTCCTACTTCATTTAGTGAGAATTTAGTCTTTGTTTTACTGTATCTTCTCCTACTTCATTTAGTGAGAATTTAGTCTTTGGTTTACTGTATCTTCTCCTACTTCATTTAGTGAGAATTTAGTCTTTGGTTTACTGTATCTTCTCCTACTTCATTTAGTGAGAATTTAGTCTTTGTTTTACTGTATCTTCTCCTACTTCATTTAGTGAAAGTAGTTTTTTTGCTTTTTGGACCATCTTCATTGCACACAGACAACTCCATCAGTGCTCTGATCTCATCCCTTAGATCACACAAGGAGGATCTCAGCACAGCACATGAACTCTATAGCACTGGTAAGGATCCTAATGTCTGTGTGTAGCCAGGACTCATACATTCTAAAAATAAACTTATGGTGGGTAGATTTCCTAATTGTTAAATTTTGCCAGGGCAGTGGCTGTGTAGCCTACTCTTTACGATTTCCAACTGCAGAGGGATTTTTAACATGCGATGAACACAAAAAAGATTTGAGAACAACATGGGTGCACGAAGTATCATATGAAAAGAACAATGGTATGTATGAATAGTTATGAGGTGCAATATTGTATGTGAAAGCGAAAAAAAAAAAAATAAACTAAACTATACATCAAAACAAATAATGAGATAATCAAATTTATCAGACAAGAATCAAAATAAGTAACAGAACAGTTGGGAAAAAAAAAGAATAGTCTTGTTCCAGCAACCTAAGATAAAATTTAAAACACTTCATCAAATTAAAAGGATTAGGCACTGTAATCAAAATCAGCAACATCTACTTTAATTAAAGGGGTTTGCACCTTGAACTTATGACGTAATAGCACAAGCAAAACAAATAAGGAGGCAATCAAATTATATGGATAATCCTAATCACAAATGATGGTGTTTTCCCATTAACCTTTCCTTATCCTGCATCCTTGAAAACCAACTATTAACAACTGTAGGAGTTACCATCATATAAACTTGAAAACATGCTGTTACTTTCCTTTTTTTTTGTTTGGGGGGGGGGGGGGGGGGTGTGTGTGTGTGTGTGTGTGTGTGTGTGTGTGTGTGTGTGTGTGTGAGTGTGTGTGTGTGTGTGTGTGTGTGTGTGTGCTTGCTTGCTATTTCCTTATTCTGATTTCCTATGGCAAGTATAATCGCAAAATCTACCCTAATAATAACCAACTGGTTGAACAGGGAGGGTATCAAAAAGGCGTTATTCAAACACATTGTTATTGTTAATCAGAATCGACCTCACTGCACTAATAGGGCAAACTCATAGGTGCTCAGTCTCCCTCAGCACATGTCGAAGAGTATGAATGCTAATTGTACCTGTAGCACGCTGGTTGTACATACGACGGATGCATCATCTCTCACGTCCATTTGTGCTAGTCCCATGTTTGATGCCAAACTCCAACAGCCTAAGCCTTGTTGATTCATCCACTGCAGTGTCATTATCCAGCAGGCGATCGTTAATAGCCATTAGTATCTCTCCCTTATCCATGTCCAGTGTCCCCACTATGGGTGCTCTCGAGGCCAGTCTATCAGCTCTCTCATTGCCACGTACCCCTGCATGACCAGGACAGTACATCCACACCAGTTCTTGAAGACTTGAGGATTCTATTGATGTTTTCCATTCCTGCCGCAGCCATCCGTTCTGAACTTTCCGAAGCATGGCTTGAGAGTCTGACAATATAACTGCCCTGGTTGATGAAGTTTAAGACAGCCACCTCAGTGCTGCAGTAACTGCCTCTACCTCCATTCTCATGCTGGAGGTTGTTGTCATGTAGGCTCCTCTCTGTTCAGCGACGACCCTGCCCTTTATTCTCGCAGAGAAGCCCCATCCTGATTTCTCACACACACTACAGACCCATCAGTGTACACAATGGTGTCATCTTCCCAAGCATGATCACTAATCAGCTGATTAATCTCCAGCTCTGCTTTTCCACTGCCTTAAGATCTGCACTCTCTGCCAAGGCTAATGATGACCTGCTGGTAGTTTATCCAGTTCTCCCGACTTACTCCACTCTTCCCCTTTGGATACATTTTCAACCCTGGTCACTTGACCAATCGTAGCCTCTGCCTGTGCCATCCATGACATCCCCCTCTTGATTCTTGCTCCTTTAATGTCAGCTACATTTTCATTTAAAGGGTGTCTTTTGTCGGTGGTTACCCGCATATATGCTTTTGCCTGGGCCATCGCAAAGGAATGGCAAGTATGTAAACAAAGTGATTAATTAATGGGATATTTTTAGTGCCACATTCTGACAAATTTTTTTTACACAATGCTCTGGGGAAAGAAAAAAAAACCTTTCTCACTATTTAATGTTTTTTAAACTTTGCTTTTAAAACTGCTTTCAAAGGTCAAAAACTGGCAAGCAATACTGCTTCTTTTAGATTTTCAGAAAGGCTTCAATGAGTTTTACTTCCTTATCAGTAATGTCTCAATATTGTTAGAGGATTGTAAGATTTCATTGTGATTACAGTAGTGAAGGCCCTGTGTTGTTAATGGGAGTCTCTGAAGGGACACAGAAAGAAGAATAGGACTACCACTCCCTCAGGCATGTCATAAGGAGTGACTAATATGAGGTTGTATCCCATGAGTAGCTCACGGGAGTTTGTGAGGAGACAAAGAAAGAACAGAACTACTGCTAAATCCGGCACGTTGTTAAAGACAACTACAGGACGTAACCCAGAATCTGAACACCCGAAAACCAAAATATTCTGAAAATCAAAAGTTTTTTCAGCCGACTTTTGGCCGATTTTCAAACCGTCCTGGGCGACTTTGGTTGACTTGGGCTACTTTGGGCGATTTTAGGCGATCTCTGAAACACGACTATCCCCAAGCATTTCAGATTCTGGGTTACAGACCTGTAATACGAGGTTGTGCATAGGGCTGCCAACCTCATCATGTTAAAAAAATGCCACAGAAACTACCGCTGGATCGGTTTGTACTTTGGCATAGGCTTCCTCACGGGGGTCATCTGCAGTGGTGACTCCTGGCTTCACAAAGGAGGAGTAAAAAAAAAGGATGATGATGATGAATATGAGGCTGCAGATGGGACTGAGAACCTCATCATATACAATAAACTGTTACTAAAACCACTGCTGAAAGAGCACAAGAATTCTTTGGTGCAGGCTTACTGCAAAAGGGACCAGCTGCAATGGTGGCTCGATGCTCCATAATGAGCAAAGCTGGATATGATGATGATGACTGCTGTGAAGATACTGAAGATATTAGTGATTTTGGAGCAGGAAAATCCTGTTGAGGAAATTGGTAGTGTAGATAAGGAGAAGGAACTATGGTGTTGACAATCACATAGGTAGCAGCATGTGATTTCCTCAACTCAGCTGGACCTACTATGGAAATTATACCCAACACTGTCTGAAACTTGGTGAACAACACAAACAACAACCAAGAGGCTACAGACTTTCATAAATGGATGATGGTACGAACATGGTCACTAATGTGGAACTGATGACAAGAACCAGACAAGCGCTAGTGGAACAAGAGATGAGAAGAAGACGCTGGAGATGGATTGGACACTCACTGAGGAAACTTTATAGCATTTCTTTTTTTCTTTGATCCTTAGCCGCCGACCGTCAAAGCAGTCAGTGGCCATCACGCCTAGTGGCCTCTTGTAGGGCAACAACAAATTGATTCCACTTTGCTTGGTCGGCGGCCATCCTTCATACAGTGCCCCAACTCTGGTTCATTCTTTGCATCTCAGCCTCCACAGTCCTCCGCAAGGTTGTTTTTGGTCGGCCTCTCTTTCGTTTTCCTTCAGGGGTCCAAAGCATAGCTGTTTTTGTGATGGCATTGTTGTTGTTTCCGTAACTTCAATTTTTTTTTACATAGACAGGGGTGTCAGCCCTATGCTAAAACCCCCAACCTGGAGGACCAGGGTGTTTGCTTTGGTCTGACCCCTGCCAGCGCAAACCTGTCCAGCTTTTATAGCATTAAAAGGCAGTAATTGTTCTGAAATTCCCAGGGTAAGAGAGACCAAAGAACACACTGAGAAGAGAACTGGAGACAGAAATGATAGGGGTGAGAAAGACATCGAAAGGCGTGAGCTGACATCACGAGACAGGAAGACTTGGCATAAGTTTGCTCTCTTACCCTTTGCATTCCAGAACAAAGACTGCCTTGAAATGCTGTTAACAGGTTTCCTCAATCATGTCCTATCTATCACCATCAACAACATCTTCTCATCTCCTATTCCACTAGCACCTATCTGGTTCTTGGCATCAGTTCCACAACAGTCATCATGTCGTACCATTTCAATCCTTTCACTCTATGTATGTGTCACAGCTTGATTAACACAGCTGTGGACTGTCTGTGCTCCGCTGGGAGCAGGTACGTAATGTCAGTCGTGTATGAGAGGTAGTCAGTAGAGTGGTGTGAACTTGATAACACGAAACTGCGAGGTCAGCAGGTCAGGGGTGAATGCAAGGAGAGTTCTGATTGGTGCAGGGATGAAAGTGGAACTGAGGAGCGACGAGGGTTTTTGGTGGTGATGGTCGACTTGAATTGTCGAGAGCGAGGACATATTTATTTGTGTAGATATAATGCATTTTTGTGATCTGGGATGTTCATGAATGTTATACACTTCGCTGACTTTATATATTGTTGTAATTTTGTGGCCACAGTTTTTGAATACATTGGACAGAGTTGGGAATATGACTTGTGTTGGTTATTACTTGAATGCGTTCCACTCCATCCCTCGCTCTCTTGTTTAGTATTTCGAGGACTAAGACATATGTGTGTTTAATGTAAAATATACTGTGTCAGTATGCAAGCACCATTTATGAATATCTGTAACAACTTGGTTGTTGTTTCTACCTACTATCGTTACCTATAAATAACCATGAGCTGCTCTGGGTTGTTCCTGATGTCTAATAGCCTGTCGATCTTTGTATATTATTCTATTATGTCTGTTTTCTTGCTAGATAAGATTAACATTTGTTCAAAATTACACACAGCAGTTAAGGAACTGAGGAGTGGGCACAGAAAGCAGCCTGTGTCAAAAAGAAATTATATATATATATATATATATATATATATATATATATATATATATATATATATATATATATATATATATATATATATATATATAACAAATGTAGAGATAGAAGGAAGCATTAACGAATTACATAATAATCACTAGGTTATATAAAAATATATGAGGATAACAAATTAAGTACGAATGCCCACATTAATGTAGGCAGAGCCAGGTTAGCTGAATGTGGATCATGCCATGTTTTACTTCCTCTAGGGGCAGCCACTGAAAAAAAAAACAACATGTTTGATGATTGGTCAGTAATATTTTGTGTCTATGATATCACTTAATCTCTGTGTGGTTCCCCGGGGGGGTCTCTGAAGAGACAAAGAAAGAATAAGACTACTGTACCCTAAGGTGACTAACAGGACTAGTGTTCATTACTTGCCCGATTCTTTCAGCGGAGAGTTTTATAACAGGACTTCTTGTTTTTTAATTCCATTTTCTGCTTTTGATTTTCGTTGATTGTTGAATTTCTTGTAAGGATTCATTCTTTTCGGTTGTGTAGTTTCCTTGCTTTATTATTGCTCTTCATCTGTGTTAATATATATTACGTGTTTGCAGCGTCTATAGTATTTTTCTTTAACACGTCTATATTTCTTGTCCTTGTTGCCTGTTTGTAACTGTGGCTGACGAAGGGTGAATCCCGAAACATCCTGTTTCCTGTGTACCATTTTATTTGTTTATATACTGTATATATTTCCTTACCAGTTTTACAGCAGCCCCTTAATTTATTTACTTACACTATACAACTAACAGCAGGTTCTGCGTGTAGCTGGCAACCTCAATGTGTTAAACAAATGCCACAGAAACCACTACTGCAAGAGCATGTGAATGTTTGGTGCAGGCTTCCTGTGAGAGGCCAGCTGCACTGGTAGCTCCGTGCCCCATAAGTAGGACAAAGGAAAATCATGATGATGATTATTTTCATTCCTTTGATGGCTAAAAATAAAACAAATTTTGCTAGCGGTCCTTGAAAGTAAATAAATAATTAAATTCATTACCCTTTAGTCCCCCTGTGCAGCACAAAACAAAAAAAATTCATGTTAAGCAGTTCTTTCCATGTCCTCTTTGGGGTCGGAGTGGCTAAGAGGTATGGCATCCACCTCTAATTCTAAAGGTACCAGGTTCGATTCCAGGACAGGGAATATAACTGATGGAAATTTTTTTCAGAACCAGTGGTTCCTAATGATGTCATACTTCCTCCTGATCTCCTGGGTAGTGAGATCGGATGCCGAGCCTTCTCAAATAAGGGCGAAAAAATAGGTCCAATGTGCAAGTTGCGCATGTTAAAAATCCCTCAGCAGTTGGAAATCATAAAGAGTAGGCCATATGGCCGCTGCCCTGGAAAAATTTAACAATTAGTAAACCTACCCACCATAAAATATTTATAGAATGTGCTATTCCTGTATACACACATTGGGATCCTCGCTGGTGCTACAGAGTTTATGCACTGTGCTGAGATCCTCCTAGTGTGATCTAAGGGAGGAGATCAGAGCACTGATGGAGTTGTCTGTGTGCAATGAAGATGGTCCTTAAGACCAAACCAAACCAAACGATGTCCTCTTTCAGGTCTGTCTAAAATTCCACTCTCTATGTGGTATTTAGGTCTCTCTCTACCTCCCTTACCCTGGGGATTCCTGATCAAGGACCGTCTTTTAACAGTATCAATTGATTTCCTCAATGTGTGTCATCTTATGACAACAGACTTTTCCTTACTTCATGTTCCAGTGGTAACTGTCTGGATCATTCCATTGTTCCACATTGATGATCTTGCCATACCATTTCATTCATTCTACTTTACCCAAGCATCTGTTTATGAAAGCCTGCTGTTTTTGTTGTTCTCCATGTTCCAGAGTCATACAACAGAACTGACTTGACACTTGAGCTGAAGATTCTTATTTTTATGTTGAACATATTTTTCTTTTCTTCCATACACTTCCGAATGCAATAAAGTTCTTCTTGCCTTTTACATTCTTAGTTTTAAATGACTGTCCATTTCCCCAACTTCATGTACGAGGTGTGTTCAAATGAAACCCGTCCCAGTGGCTTTATAACAAATATATGTAAGGTACATCAGCAGGAGTAGTAGAATGAAATACAGCAATTGTTATGAAGCAAGTACCCACTGGGGTTCTTTAGAAATAGTCACCATAGGCATGATACTTCAGTTTCTTCCTAACCACCATTTGAACTGTCCCAAGAGACACAGCAAATTCCTCTGCTAGCGAACGTAAGCTCCAACGACGGTCCACCCGTATTGCTGCATCATTCTCGGCAATGGCTTCTTCTGTCGCAACAATATGCACCTGACCTGGCCGCGGAAGATCTTTCGTTAACTAACGTCCTTCTCGAAACATTCGTGCCCAGTATTTCACTGTAGTCTTAGACACACTTTTGTCACCATACACTGCTTTCATTCGGTGATGAATGTCGACTGGTCGACATCCTTCGGCTGTTAGGAATTGAATCACAGCTCGCTGATCGACCTTGGACGGATTCCTTATCACACCGGCCAGTATTTTAACGGTCTGCAGCACAACCAATGAATACTAGGAGAATGAACACTTACACACTTGTACATTCGTATGTGCTTATTACGTCAGATGTGACGTCATCATGCTCCTCCTAGGAATGTCCACTTGGCACAGCCCGGTCGGGTTTCATTTGAACACGCCTCGTATACTGCTGCCAAAATATAAGTCCGCATCTTTTAGGGATTTTTCTCAAACTACAAAGTGCTATTAACTGCCATATTTATTCTCATAACCTTTGGGTTTTTTTTCCTCCATGTATATTCAGACCCAACTGCTGTGATTTCTCACCAATTATTCTAATTTTGTCTTGTATCTGGTTATGGGACAGAAGAGCCAGATCACTGGCAAAATCTAGATTGTTACGTTGTTTTAGTAAGAGTCCACTGACTTCCATTGCTGGTGGTTGATGTTTTCAGAATCCAATCTGCAGCAAGTAGGAAGAGAAATAGTGATGAGAGGGTATTCTTACCACACTTCAGGTCTTGACTTAACTAGTTCTGTGTACTATCCTTTAAGGAAAATTTTGCATTTCATGTCTTCAAATGTTTTTTCTTGATTAGGTTAATGAGTTTCAAGGCACTCAATCATGCTTCATCTGATATTCTTTGCTTAAACTGTCCAATGACTTTTTAAAGTCCACAAATCTAATGTAAAGTGGTGAGTTCAAGCCCTAGCTCTGTTCAATTATTATGCACAGTGTGGCCATTGGGTCTGTACAGGATCCATTTTTGGTGAAAAAATTCTGCTTGTTCATCATTCAACTGTTTGGGTAAGGCATCCCTTAATCTTTCAATTATGAAACTGTTTAATTAATTTTCCTCGGCACTAATAGTAACATTATTCCTCTATCATTTGTGCAATCCTGTAAATCTCTCATCTTCTGTAACTTAACCACATATCATTATTTCCAGTCAGCTGGTATATCTTCTCTCTTTCCCAGACTTTACAAAGTAATTTGTATATATCTCTATAGAGGTGCTAATGTTTGCTTTGATGGCCTCTTCTAGAATGCGACCCAAGCTGGCAGCTCATTTTCCATTTCTTAGTAGCTTTACGGCTTTCCTTATTTCTTCCTCATTGGGTTTTTCCCAATTAACTATTCCATTTATGCTGACTGGAGGCTTGGGGTACGGAACTGGTCTATTTAAGAGTTTCTCACTCTGGGAGCCGTGCTGGTGTAATAGCTTCGGCGTTGTACTGGCGACCAGGTGTTCATGGTTCAAACCCGGGCGTCAGCATTTGAAGAAATGTTTACGGCCGGAAATTTGACTGAATAACATGAACGGCTCCTGTGATAAACCCTCTGTGGATGGGAAGGAGCGAAGCTCCTGACCGGGTTGGAAGGAAAGTCCTCAGGTTCCCCAGCCTCGCAATGACATGTCATTGGGCCGAAGGGCTGAAAGCCCAAGTGCCGCTAGTTTAAAAAAAAAAAAAAAAAAAGAGTTTCTCACCATGCTCCATCCATTTATTTTGCTCTTTTATACTGCTAAGCAATGTTTCATTTTTTCCCCCCTTAACTAAACCATTTGATATCTTACATTTCCATATTAGCTTTTCTGAATTGTTGTACATAAAATTAGGGGGAAAAACTAAGATACACAGAAAATAGTATGAAAAAATAGTGCTGATATAATAACAGTTACTGTTGGAGGGACAGACATGGATATCAAATTAAGAATACAAAAGGCTAGAGGAGCTTTCACTGCTTTGGAAAATATACGGAGATCAAAAGAAATCAAAGTCGAATACAAAAATCAGAATTTTCAATTCAAATGTCAAGTCAGTCCTATTGTACGGCTCTGAAACATGGAGAACAACAAAAACAACAAACAAAAAGCTACAGATTTTCATAAATGAGTGCTTGTCTAGACTAGAAGGATTGAAATGGAATGACAAGATCACAAACGGGGAAATGATGACAAGAACCAGACAAATGCCAACGGAACAAGAGATGAGAACAAGACGCTGGTGATGGATGGAACACACATTGAGAAAACCTGTTAGCATTACCAGGCAAGCCCTTTTTCTGGAATCTTCAGGGTAAGAGAGATAGAGAGTGACCAAGGAACATATGGAGAAGAGAACTGAAGACAGACATGAAGAGAGACATGAAGACAGACATGGAAAGACCTTGAGCTGATGGAAAATTACAGAAAGACTTGGCATAAGTTTGCTGAAGGCATATGCTCCTTGTGGAGCTAAAGGGTGATGATAATGACAATAATAGTTGAAAAAATACTTCATATGCAACAAATACTGGAACAAAAAAATCTCAGATACACTAGTAACATTAAAAAAAAAAAAATACCCCACACACTTGAGAAAAAACAAAACATAAAAGTTAAACAAAACCTCTGATACAATAAACATCATACCTCCTTTCTGTTCCCCATCGAACATAAGGCTAAAACAGCTGCTCTCCATCGATTTCTATTCTGGGCTGTCTTTTTCAGCTGTGCCCAAGTCATTCCAATTTCCTTTGCTTCCCCACTCTTCTTTTTCCTTGTGGGTTCCAGTCAAGGGCGCCTCTGGCTATGCTTCATTCTTCTCTTCTGAGTGTATGTCCTATCCAACCCCACCTTCTGATTCTGATTTTGTTCTCTCTGGATATAGCTGAAGATTCCCATATTAGTCGAAGGGCATTAAAAGCACATCTGGCTTTATTTATGTTCGCACAGATGTCACCATCAGTTCCCCCTCCTTTGTCAATGTTACTCCCCAGATATGTAAAGCTTTCTACTTCTTCAATAACTTGACCATTGATCTTCATCGAGTCCATCCTCATTTACATTGTTTTATTTACATTTATGTAGTCCCATCTCTGCTGCTTCTGTCACTAATCTATTTGTTTTCTCCTGCATATCTTGCTGTCTGTGTGATAGAAGGCACAAATCATCTGCAAAGTCAAGATCCTCCAGCTGTTTGTTGAATGTCCTTTGTATTCCTGTTTTCTCTCCTTCTGTTGTTTGTCTCATAACCCAATCTATGACCATGAGAAAAATTGTTGGTGATAGCAGACACCCCCGCTGTGTACTGTGAAGGGCTCTGATAGTTTTCCTTTGTGCACTACTTTGCATGAGGCCTCCTGGTAGAAATCTTGGATGATTTTAATGAATTTTCTGATACAATAATACTTTACAAAAAGTGTCTGTGTAATCTGATCTAATTAGAATAATGAGATAATCTACATTCATTAACATACATAAACAGTTCACATTTCCATTACACAACATTTCTGTTTTAAATCATTTCACCACAGTCTATAACCTTTTATATGAACTTCCAAAATGTCAGTTTTGGAACTACTGAGTTCGTGCACTGTGCTGAGATCTTCCTTGTGTGATCTAATGGAGGAGATTGGAGCACTGATGGAGTTGTCCGTGTGCAATGAAAGTAGTCCTTAAAAACCAAACCAAAACCGAAACATTCTGAAAATCAAAAATTTCTTTGGGCTACTTTTTTTTCCACAAATTGGACGTTTTGACTATTATTGGCATTTTTTAACGCAGATTTGGAAATTTGGGCTATTTTGGGTGAATTTGGGCTACTTTTTGAACAATTTGGGTGACATTTGAAAACGGGGGGAAAAAAATTTGGTTTCTGAAACAAAGCTGTTCACAAGGATGGTGCGGAATGCTGGAGAGTGACAGAGAAGGAAATGTCAAAATTGTCCTCTTTTCACACAACATGCCTAAGAAAAATTCACCGCATCTTTTGGCCGAATACCATCACCAACCAAGATCTGCTTACTCGTAGCAAGCAAGAGGACATGCACACCATCATAGCTGGCAGACGCTGGAGCTGGGTTGGTCATGTCCTCAGAAGAGACCCCGATGCCATCACAAGAACAGCTATGTTTTGGACCCCTGAAGGAAAGCGAAAGAGAGGCCGACCAAAAACAACTTGGCGGAGGACTGTGGAGGCTGAGATGCAAAGAATGAACCAGAGTTGGGGCACTGTGCGAAGGATGGCCACCGACCGTGCAAGGTGGAGTCAATTTGTTGTTGCCCTGCGGGACGCCACTGGGCGTGATGGCCACTGACTGCTTTGGCGGTCGGTGGTTAAGGATCGAAGAAGAAGAGTTAGAGACCTGCATAAATTGATATTTTAAAATCTCTCCAATAATTACTAAGGTCACTTGTCATACTAACCTCATCTGCTAAACCAACGTCTTTAAGTTTTGACAGATCAAAGCTCACTCTGAAAAAAAAAAACAACAAAAAACAAGAAAATGTGAAGCAATGCTAAAATGAAGACGAGAAGTGTAGAGTGCTGGAAGCCAGATACTAAAGCAACCATAGAAAAGTGCTGTGAAGACAACAGTGCATGATATCATGTTCACACTGTTATTGTTGATCAGAACTGACATCATTTTATTTCATGCAAACCCATTGGTGCTCAGTCTCCATCAGCAAATGTCAAAGGGTATGAATGCTGGTGTAGAGCCACATTGGCCACCACTGTAAAGTGTTGGTTACCACTGTATTGTATTTCTGCAGTATTACCAGGCATGCTGTAAAGTACTGCTTTCATTCTCCTCACGCAAACCAGTGGTGAATATGATGGAGGCTCCAGGGGGAGCACAGGTCAACTCAACCGACGCAGGGTTATGCAAATATGGAGTGTGAGTGGGAAGTATGAATTAGGCGAATGGTGGACGGTTCGTGTGTTGACCAGTATAAGGCACTCATTCACTCATTACGATAAGTCACCAATGCAGACCACTGTAGTCGTTTCAATAGTTTAATTTGACGCACACACTTGACAGAATGGGTACAGTTACAGGAACATAAGTCGACATAAACAGCATAGTGTTGATCAATGGACTACCGTCATAAATTAGCATTCATGTAGAATAATCTTGCAATGGAACATCTGTAAACACCAAGATTTCCATTGTTTATAAATACAGCCAGTAGACCTTACTGACCGAGCATGTCAATTAAGCAATACTGTTCAAACTTGACTCCTAAACAGGACCTCTTTCTAGCGAAGATTCCTTTAGGTAAATTACAGCAAATCTCTGTGAAGATAATGTTAACCCACTGGTATTGGGTTTTCTTTATAATAGTGATCTCTCAATCATCACCTGATAATAAGGAATCTTCCCCGTTCTCTGATTGATGATTTACAATAAGTAGAATTCCAAAATCAATTGAATTCCACAATGGCTGCTGGTTCCCGGTTGAGCATCACTCACTATACGGACGTATAGCCAAATCTTCAATCGAAGCTTTGTTCATCAACAATAAATGATTCTACAAGGATTATCATATTCTGTCCTCATAGTTGCTGCATATAAACATATTTAGTGCTGCTGGATAATATGTCATCCCGACATATTCATAGGTAAATTCATGTAAACGTCTGCCCATCTTAAGCCTAGGAATGAACGAAGTCAGCAAAAGTACGTTTTTTTACCTTGACATAAGAAATACACTAGCAAGCACAAAAACGCTCTCCCGGCGTTATAGAATCACAACTGGGGAACTCATGGACTAAACGATCCTGGAAGAAACTATCTTCGTCCCCAGGATAACTTAAAGAGATCACAAACTCGTGGGCATCTCTACGGCATGACTTCCCGCCATAGGCTTTGACAACCGAAGGACCCTCTAACCTATCTTCATCCGCCGAAAACACCTGACCCCCTAAAGTACAGTACAAGAAAAAATAGTTCCACTTAAACATACTAAGATATCAAGATATAAGACATACTCGTCCTACATAGACTATAACTACACATAGATTCGGGCCATAGACATTCTGAAGCAAGAACAATCTATTCCTAACCAAACACAGAATAGATTCAAGTAAGTCTAAATTCCTCCGCCGAGTTCCATTTTTAAGAACGCTACAAAGAGCGATAACTCACAGAATGAATACTTATTGCCTAATCTGAGTTCCGTCCCTCAAGACCAAAAACATGCATTCAAAGATGAATATATCTTTATCAGACAATTAAAACATTTACATGGTATGCGTCAGGAGGTCACTGTGTTTAGTTGCCATTACAGAAACTCCGCATTAGTGAACATAATATTATGTCTATAGGGGAAATTTTCTCAACGTTTTTGCTTCTGAAAACTTCTGTCATACTCTAGATTACGTCATTCGCCGAAACATCTGCAGGAAATATGCAGGACATGTGTCCCGGGGGGAGCGTTCTTTTGTAAATCTATAAGAGTAAGACGAGGATTAATACGACAACACACGCGTTATTATTCCTGGCCCGTAGATGACCATCTGAATTTAGGCAGAGATTAGCCACCGTCAGTAGACTAGAATGTGATATAGCCTATGTTTCTTAGTCATTTTAGGGGTGGAGTTTGACCACTAACTTATAATTGATCATGATAATAAATTCCTGTTAGACTTTATTAAAAATCTTATACGATATTGGGACGTGAATACCTTTTTCTGCGGACTTCTACCTAGTAAGTTTAATCAGTGGATAAGGTAGCGCTGTCTACGGCATTAGTAAGGGTGCTTAAACTGTTACGGTTTATCATGGGTTAAATGTTAAACTTCAATAACAGATACTAGGCGTAGAATCAGTCCACAGATGCTTATCGTGGGTTAAGAATAGGATAATTAACTGTCATTTCTGTAAGATAATGTCAGGTGTGGATTGTTCACTTAAAACTGAATAGTGAGATGCAGGCAATAACTCTGAATTATAGGAGAAAGTCACTTATTCCTTTTTGATAGATATTTCTAGTAGCAAGGGAGAATCATTTTTATGCTTACTTGTGTGGCTAGGCACTAGTCTATAACTTTCACAGAAAGCAGTCACCAGGCATAGATATAATTATATCTTATGATTCAGCCACAACTGTATTATTATAGCAAGAACATTGCACTTTCTATGTACTCATTTTTGGGATGTTATATATATTTCCCCAAGGGAGCATACGGTTATTGTGTAATGTCAGATGCTGTATTTTATGTAAATTCACTTACTGTTGTAAGATGAATAAGCATATTCATTCAACTGTAACTACAAGGTTAGGTTTCCTGTATGTTGAGATTGGAAGAAGAGGAGATTTTGCTGTCAGAACATTTACTGACAGTTACATGGGTGTAACAAAGATATTAAGCCTATGCGGGCACATGCTATAATTGATAGAATGGAAGGAGCGGAGCATGACTTGGTTATAAAACATTAGATTGATTTTGTTGTTGTTTGAGGTAAAGGGTGTCTTTTTGGGGTCTCAGTTTCAGGGAGACCGAATCGCTAGAGCAGACTCCAGTCAGGCGAAGAACGTCATGTTCTCTTCGATCTAGAGGGTTTCTGAATACCCTTAGCAATCACGAGTCGTCAAACCCCGTTCCTGAATCAAAACCCCTTTTTGTCAACGCCAAGTTAAGCTCACGCAGTGCAACAAGCCAACGCTAAATCTGAAATCATCTATTGCAGTAGTAGTTCCCTACTCGCCTATTGGATTACCAGTCAGAGCATTGCGGCTTTCAGAATATCAAAACCGCCCAGCATGTCTATAGCAGAATCTGATATCACCCGACTTTGTGTGCCTAAACGGGGCACTCAGCCAAAACCACAGCCAAACCAGTTTAAACAGGATTTACAGCCAAGCAAGCAATAGCGCCGGATAAGAGCGCCTGGGACTCTTTGTCCTCAAGTAACTTCGTCTGGTGTATTTCTAGGTTTATGTAGAACTTCGCACTTACGAACGGCCAGCAAAGATAAACAGCGTCTTCCAGCCTAACTCACGCAATTAGAGGTAACCAAAGTCAGCACCAACAAGAAAGTTTTACAGGTCAGGTCCATCACCCATGGAGTATATCTTTACGCAAAAGACACTTTCTGGAGCTATTACATTTGGTCCCACGAAAGCGGACAGACTGACACGCAGTTTATTCATTTGGGAAACCGGAGATAAATACGTCTTCCAGCCCCTCACGCAATTAGGGGTCACCAAAGATAGCGCCTACATTGGATTTACAGGTCAATTCCATCACCCATGGAGTATATTTTTACGTAAAGACATTGGAGCTATTCCATTTGGTCCCACGAAAGTGGACGGACTGTAGCTCAGTTCGTTTATTTGGTCAGCAGGAGATAGACAGTCTTCCAGTCCCCATTGCGAAATCAGGGGTGGCACCAACAATAGCGACTACAGTGGATTTATACAGGTCACGTCCATCCCCCATGGAGTATATTTTTACGTAAAAGACACTGTCGGAAGCATTGTACTTGGTCCCACGAAAACGGACAAACTGTCAGACAGTTATTTTATTTCTCTATGTTCTACAGGTTTTATGAGTGTTAGTGGTGTGTGTGTGTGTGTTTGTGGGTGTGTATTTGCATTATTGATGATTATTGATGACTATTGATGATTATTTTGATTATTGATGTAATTTTATGTTGTTGGTGATGAAATGCATTATTTTCATACATGCTTCTTCATTTAATAAAGTTTACACCTTTATTAATGCGCTGTTCATGACCCTTCCATCCATAATTAAACTTGTTTTAGCTCTTTACTATAATCTCTATGTTTGATAAGAGAAAAGAGTGAGAGACGGAGGTGCTTAGACAGCAAAAGTGAGTTGAGGCTTGGAGAGAGAGATCACTTTGATAAATCTTCTTCCAGGTTGTC
Source organism: Oreohelix idahoensis (assembly GCA_024509875.1). Classification (NCBI taxonomy): domain Eukaryota; kingdom Metazoa; phylum Mollusca; class Gastropoda; order Stylommatophora; family Oreohelicidae; genus Oreohelix; species Oreohelix idahoensis. The sequence continues at coordinate 486,515 of JAMPIV010002460.1, forward strand.
TCAAGTCCATATCCTATTTACACCTTTCTGTGTGTATAATCTATAACTCTGTCAGTCCACTATCCGTTGTCGATTTCACTACTATTGTCCAACTCAACAAATACACTACACGTTACTCAACCACGACAATTAATGGGGTCTCGCCGCTGAATTTGAACTACATCTGCAGCAATCGCAACAGATGAGGTTGCAGTCTGGTAGGAATCTCTCACAAGATTCTATTCTGATTCTTAGAGTTAGTGATCTGCAGATTATAGGAATTGCTATCCCTAGACATATCGAACTATTTCTTTTGGAGAAAGTCTGAACAGCGTTTTTTCTCCACAGCAATCATAAATATTAAGTTACATTTATTGTTCATGCTACACATGAGACAGCTGGTAAAGGCTGCTGGTATCACTGCTGAGTTTTGGGTTGACAAATTTGACGACTATTATTGTAAAAGTCAGAAAAAAAAATTTTTAAGGGTTAATATTTTTTTCAGGAGTAGCTCTTTAATCTGAGATAAGAAGCTACAGATAGTCAGTTACTAGCTTGCATCTGTACCAAGGGAGGGTGTTCATTCGGATGATAGTAACCAATCCTCTCAATAGCTAAGTACTGACCGAACTGGGGTGAAGTGATAGTAATACGTTTTACATCACTTACATTTTTTGGAGTTTTTTGGGGTTTTTTGCTTGTCGCAATCAAAGTTGCTACAAACTTTCTTGTTTTAAAGTTCCCAGGCTAGCCTAGATTTTATTGATTATTAAGTTAATCAGCACCTAGTGGACTAGGTAACTAAGATCTCTAGGTTCTATTCTTCTATAGTGTTTGCTCACCCTGATATAATGGCCGATCTAGATAAAGTGCATAGGATTGCCCTCGAGGTAGCTAAGTACATGGAGTACCAGGATAGCGAAATCCAGCCCTTTCTAGAATTTGCAGTAAGCATACAGGATCAATACGAGGTAGACAACTGGTTTAACAGCCGTTTAATCCTGGCATGGTCCTGTAAACAAACTGGGGAGAGCGAAGCATTCACCCGACTGTATGTAGAAGAAGTGATAGAAGATGAGAAGCAATTGGAAACAAAACGACAAGAACGGGAGGAGCAATGGGAAATAGAACGACAAGAACTGGACAAGCAATGGGAAAAGAAGCGACAAGAAAGGGACAGACTAAGCCAAGGAATGGAAACAGATACTAAACGTAGTCACGCTAGTTCTCCTTCTTCTGCGCCCTTGTCTGACCACGCCCCTATTAACCTTGCGCTTCTGATAGATAGCTTGTCTGCAAAAACCGTGCCCCAACTCCAGAGAATTGACTTTCCTCGGGACTTGGATCCGAAGCCCGAACTAGGAAAGAATTTATTTCGGGATAGCAGACCTAAAGCCACGGGAAAAATTACGCAACGTTCCCAGGCATGGAAACTGCACAAAAGTGAGAGAGGTGCTAACAAGCATTGTAATACGGATTGTTCCCGTCTGGCAAGCGGCGAACCCCGAGCCTCTCACGCTCCAGATCGAGCAGCACCTAACCGACACGTGACGTCGAGAAAAGGGAGCCACACCCTATCACGTTATATTTCGCAAGATTCCCGGCCGGACAGCGAAAAACCATATGCAGAGGCGTATCCCTCCAACTCAACGATCGGAGAAAAGAGGTGCCGCTCCTCTTATCACCCTGAGCTTAAAAGGTGCAAGAATAAGTCGCCTGCTAAAAGGGGTAAACTTTCCAAACCGTTCCAAGGAACTTTGGAAAAACACACCGAAAGTTTTATCTCGGGCACTTCGCGATCTAACGGGATCTCAAACCGTCCAGTCCTTTGCATGCAGACTGCGGAGCCTGTAATCCAGGAAGTGGATCTCGCATTGCAGGACATTTGCCAACCGACGCCATTAACTTCCTCAGAGGAGGGCAAAGTTGACGTTTATGGTGGACACAGGGTTCCAGGCGAAGGGATCCCTGGTACTCCATCTGAGTCTCTCACACTTCTCATGGCAGAAGACAGTGAGAAAAGCTGCCTTACTACTTCACAAGGAGTCATTGTTGAGAGCCTTGACTCACGTCATGCTAGTACCGGTAAAGCGATTCAACAAACTCTGCAACTCGCAGATTATACATATCTTTCCCCAAAGATAGAAGCTACGGAGATCTGTTATGATTTAGTAGAACCCCAGAATGCGATCGATTACTCTCTGCTTCAGGCAGCTGAGTTCTCTCATTCAAATCGCATTATTCCAGTGGTCTCAACCCCACTGATGGACAGCAAAGTAGTCGCCTCCGCCAAGCCATTACAGAGCAACTTGATCATTTCCGTTGACCAAGCCAGAGTTGTGAGTGGCAAGGCAAGGAAAGCTCCAGACCCAACTTTAGACGGCACAGGTCTGAAGATTGATCAATGTTCCCACCGAAACAGGGGAGTAGGTTTCGAGAGGCAGAAGAAAATGCTAGCATTTCTTCGGCCAACGAACGGCTTTATTTGCCAACTAGGGTTACACGCGCAAGGAAAATCCCGATAGACTGCAGCTATAGAGGGTTATTCAAGTCCACGCCCGTGACAGGTAAACCCATAACGAAACAGCCCGAGCCCAGCAATGATTACACTGCACATAACAGGCGGATTACCTACGCAGTGGCCAGTGAGTTCAGGCGGGGCCGAAACCCACAACAGGTGCGGATAATTTTCCGGACCATAAACAGGCACAGCGAATTGTGGAAGCAAGGTCAGGTTCACACGGAAACGAATCGCGTCAGTGCCGACTGACCTCGCAAAATCCGATTCGCTGAACGTCTATTAGACAGAGGGAACAAAAGAAATGAACTCGGAGCTAGTCATACAGTACTGACAGAAATTGGATACGATTTTGGTTATGATTATAGGATGTTCTAAGGACATGTAATGAACGTCTATGGAAAAGATAAATTACTGTCATTTTTTCCGTGTTCCTCGAACTTTAAAAGTGGGGGTACATGTCTCAGTGACTATTAACTATTAATTTATTTTACCATTTCGTTCCATATGTTATTAACTCTTTTAATGTTCTGTTTTGCTGGACATTTTGTATTTCTTTTCTTTCAGTTTTAACCTGTTCAAACCCCACCCGCGTTTGGTTACGTTTGGCTGGCCTTCAGAATTAAAAATTCTTCAACAGTCAGCGTAGCAATAACGTAATGTTATCTAAACGCACCTGTGGTCCGTCCGAACAGGGGGAATTTCTCTGGTCGCGCTAAACCTTTGATCACGAACGAGAGACGGTTTCTGTGAAAGAAACTGCTTGTCTGTGGGAGGTAACTTCTGCAGGTGGTCTCTGTGTTTGGCCTTCAGAACGCATTAGTGATCATAATATTATGTCTATCGGGGACATTTTCTCAAAGTTGTTGCTTCTGAAACCTTTTGTCTTACTCTAGATTACATCTTTCGCCGAACATCTGTAGAAATATGCAGGCCAGGTGTCTGGGGGAGCGTCCTTTGTAATCTATAAGAGAAGACGGGTTTAATAAGCCAACACACTCGTGAATATTCCTGGCCCGTAGATGACCATATGAGACTTAGGCATAGATAGCACGGCAGTACTAGAATGAGTTTGCCTATGTTCTAGTCATTTTCGGGGTGAGTTGACATGTCTTATAATTAAAATATGATATATTCATGTTAGCTTATATATATCTGATAGGAAGTGACGTGAATTCATTTCTGAAGACTTCTCCTAGTAATTTTATTCAGTGATAAGGTAGCGCTGTCTACGGCCTTAGTAAGGGTGCTTAAACTGTTACGGTTTATCATGGGTTAAATGTTAAACTTACAATAACAGATACTAGGCGTAGAATCAGTCCACAGATGCTTATCATGGATTAAGAATAGGCTAATTAACTGTCATTTCTGTAAGATAATGTCAGGTGTGGATTGTTCACTTAAAACTGAATAGTGAGATGCAGGCAATAACTCTGAATTATAGGAGAAAGTCACTTATTCTTTTTTGATAGATATTTCTAGTGGCAAGGGAGAATCATTTTATGCTTACTTGTGTGGCTAGGCACTAGTCTATAACTTTCACAGAAAGCAGTCACCAGGCATAGATATAATTATATCTTATGATTCAGCCACAACTGTATTATTATAGCAAGAACATTGCACTTTCTATGTACTCATTTTGGGGATGTTATATATATTTCCCCAAGGGAGCATTCGGTTATTGTGTAATGTCAGATGCTGTATTTTATGTAAATACACTTAATGTTTTAAGATGAATAAGCATATTCATTCAACTGTAACTACAAGGTTAGGTTTCCTGTATGTTGAGATTGGGAGAAGAGGAGGAGATTTTGCTGTCAGAACATTTACTGACAGTTACATGGGTGTACAAAAGATATTAAGCCTATGCGGGCACATGCTATAATTGATAGAATGGAAGGAGCGGAGCATGACTAGGTTATAAAACATTAGATTGATTATGTTGTTGCTTGAGGTAAAGGGTGTCTTTTTGGGGTCTCAGTTTCAGGGAGACCGAATCGCTGGAGCAGACTCCAGTCAGGCGAAGAACGTCATGTTCTCTTCGATCTAGAGGGTTTCTGAATACCCTTAGCAATCACGAGTCGTCAAACCCCGTTCCTGAATCAAAACCCCTTTTTGTCAACGCCAAGTTAAGCTCACGCAGTGCAACAAGCCAACGCTAAATCTGAAATCATCTATTGCAGTAGTAGTTCCCTACTCGCCTATTGGATTACCAGTCAGAGCATTGCGGCTTTCAGAATATCAAAACCGCCCAGCATGTCTATAGCAGAATCTGATATCACCCGACTTTGTGTGCCTAAACGGGGCACTCAGCCAAAAACCACAGTCAAACCAGTTTAAACAGGATTTACAGCCAAGCAAGCAATAGCGCCGGATAAGAGCGCCTGGGACTCTTTGTCCTCAAGTAACTTCGTCTGGTGTATTTCTGGGTTTATGTAGAACTTTGCACTTAGGAACGGCCAGCAAAGATAAACAGTGTCTTCCAGCCTAACTCGCGCAATTAGAGGTAACCAAAGTCAGCACCAACAAGAAAGTTTTACAGGTCAGGTCCATCACCCATCGAGTATATCTTTACGTAAAAGGCACTTTCTGGAGCTATTACATTTGGTCCCACGAAAGCGGAAAGACTGACACGCAGTTTATTCATTTGGGAAACCGGAGATAAATACGTCTTCCAGCCCCTCACGCAATTAGGGCTCACCAAAGATAGCGCCTACATTGGATTTACAGGTCAATTCCATCACCCATGGAGTATATTTTTTCGTAAAGACATTGGGGCTATTCCATTTGGTCCCACGAAAGAGGACGGACTGTAGCTCAGTTCGTTTATTTTGTCAGCAGGAGATAGACAGTCTTCCAGTCCCCATCGCGAAATCAGGGGTGGCACCAACAATAGCGACTACAGTGGATTTATACAGGTCAAGTCCATCCCCCATGGAGTATATTTTTACGTAAAAGACATTGTCGGAAGCATTGTACTTGGTCCCACGAAAACGGACAGACTGTCAGACAGTTATTTCATTTCTCTGTGTTCTACAGGTTTTATGAGTGTTGGTGGTGTGTGTGTGTTTGTGGGTGTGTATTTGCATTATTGATGATTATTGATGATTATTTTGATTATTGATGTAATTTTATGTTGTTGGTGATGAAATGCATTATTTTCATACATGCTTCTTCATTTAATAAAGTTTACACCTTTATTAATGCGCTGTTCATGACCCTTCCATCCATAATTAAACTTGTTTTAGCTCTTTACTATAATCTCTATGTTTGATAAGAGAAAAGAGTGAGAGCAGGAGGTGCTTAGACAGTAATAGTGAGTTGAGGCTTGGGGAGAGAGACAACTTTGATAAATCTTCTTCCAGGTTGTCTCAAGTCCATCTCCTATTTACACCTTTCTGTGTATGTAATCTATAACTCTGTCAGTCAACTATCCCTTGTCGATTTCCCTACTGTTGTCCAACTCGACAAATACTCTACACGTTACTCAACCACGACACTTGTTTATAACGATCCTACACGTAGATCCATACTGCTACTCGTCCATGCCCAACAACGGGTCCTTCCAATAGTTTATAATCTCAGTATTTAGATATCCATGTGATCTATGATAGTGTTCTGTAGAATCTTCCAATAGTTTATAATCTCAGTATTTAGATATCCATGTGATCTGTGATAGTGTTCTGTAGAACCTTCCAATAGTTTATAATCTCAGTATTTAGATATCCATGTGATCTGTGATAGTGTTCTGTAGAACAACGTAATTTTGGTTCCTTCTTATATCATTATGTAGCTTTGTGTATTTATTGTCCATGATTGCTTTCACATAACTTACGTACTGTTAAAATAAATAATCAATGAAACCCTTTGCACTGACACAGCCCTCTACCTACTACAATCCCTACAGTGTAGGTGAAGAGAAAATGACACACATAATACCAACTCTGTAAGACAAGACTAATGGGGTTGTCCTATATTTGTCTGTCTTCCTGTACTCGGTCATGCTCACATACTACAGAACCAACACCGAGACATTGTTACATTCATCTGGTCACCCCATAGTATTGTATTACATGTGCTTTTGAAGCAGTAGTTTGTGTAACAATGTGCAGTACATTATGAGATTGCTAGCACGTTCTACGGCCTCACTTTAATGGCACGTTAAGACATGCGGGTAGAAGAAAGCGTCTTATTGTTGTATCTTCACAGATCTGAGACTCTACACGGTCTACAATAAAATGTAGTTCACCCATAAATGAACGTTTAGATAATAAATTCACTTACTTTTTTTTCCTGTCACTATTGTCGTGAAACCTAGTGAGGAGTGGATGTTTGTGTACTTGAGCTAAGTGAAGAGTGGATGTTTGTGTACTTGAGCCTAGTGAGGAGTTAATGTTTGTGTACTTGAGCCTAGTGAGGTGTGGATGTATGTGTACTTGAGCCTAGTGAGGAGTGGATGTTTGTGTACTTGAGCCTAGTGAGGAGTGGATGTTTTGTACTTGAGCATAGTGAGGTGTGGATGTATGTGTATTTGAGCCTAGTGAGGAGTGGATGTTTGTGTACTTGAGCCAAGTGAGGAGTGGATGTTTGTGTACTTGAACCAAGTGAGGAGTGGATGTTTGTGTACTTGAACCAAGTGTGTGACGTTGGCCGCCACAAGCCCGTGTCGTTGTAGGATGTCCGCGACGTAGTTCATCCATCTGTGCCCCGGTCCGCTCCATTTTCAGGAGATGAAGAACCATTTAATCACGTCTTATCATACACCCAATAGAGGGCACAGCTCTGAGAATGTCTCTGATGTCATCACCTCTGATCCTGTCTCTCTTGGCAACACTAATGACCCCTGTCAATTCTCATCTCACGGGATGTGGTTTTCCTCTCCTCGGCTTGGGTAACGGATCATGATTGACGCTAATAGTAAAAAGTTGGTAAGAATATATTAGTTATCAGTTGTTTACTTCGCATATTGGTATTCAGATGTTTGATTAATCGTGGCAGTTGGCAAGTCACTGCCCCGGCTTTTTAACATCTTGTTTCAATTTCTCAGTCACACTTCTGACCTTGTCATTAAAAAGCTTCCTAGTTATTTGAACTCTAGAACCTGCATAAGTCTGATATTGTTGACATGTATGTTAAGGGGACCGGGCAATCTGCTTATCTTCATAGTTTCTGTTTTTGATGTGTCGGTCTTCACGTTGTGTTTTCCACAGGTTGAATTAAGTGCATCTGTATATTTTTACAATCTGTATGTTTAGATAATGTTTTAAGAATAACACTGACCCCGTCTACTCCAGATTAAATAAACGTTATATACTCGACATTATTATTGTTATTTTTATTTGTGCTACTTATGGAGCATGGAGTCACCACTGTAGTTAGTCCTACAGGTAGTCTGCACCAAGTCACCACTGTAGTTAGTGTCCTACAGGTAGCCTGCACCAAGTCACCACTGTAGTTAGTCCTGCAGGTAGCCTGCACCAAGTCACCACTGTAGTCAGTCCTACAGGTAGCCTGCACCAAGTCATCACTGTAGTTATTCCTGCAGAAAGTCTGCACCAAGTCACCACTGTAGTTAGTTCCATAGGAAGATTACACCAGGTCACCCAAGATTGTAGTTAGTCCTCCAGGAAGCCTAGACCACGTCACCCCTGTAGTTAATCCCACAGGAAGCCTAAACCAAGTCACCAGTGTAGTTAGTCCCAAAAAGAATCATATAACAAGTCAACACTGTCGGTAGTCCCAAAAGGAATCCTACACAAAGCCACCACTGCAGTTAGTCCCACAGGAAACCTACATCAAGTCATCATTGTAGCTAATCCCACAGGAAGCCTACACAAAGTCACAACTGTAGGTAGTCCTACAGGAAGCCTACACGAGATCAATACTGTAGTTAGTCCCACAGGAAGCACGCACCACAACATCACTGTAGTTAGTCCCACAGGAAGCTTTCACCAAGTCACTACTGTAGTTAGTCCCACATGAAGCCTGCACCAAGTCACCACTGTAGTTAGTGCTGCAGGACACCTGCACCAAATCACCATTGTAGTTAGTCCTGCAGGACGCCTGCACCAAGACAAGATAGTGTTCCTCACAGCTCTCTGTTAGAGACAACATTGTGTTCCTCACAGACTCTCTGTTAAAGACAAGATAATGTTCCTCACAGACTCTCTGTTAGAGACAAGATAATGTTCCTTACTGACTCTCTGTTAGAGACAAGATAATGTTCCTCACAGACTCTCTGTTAGAGACTAGATAATGTTCCTCACAGACTATATGTTAGATACAAGATAATGTTCATGTAACGTGTGACGTAAATATTGCCACGTAGATCCGACTACGTTTGCTTCCTTTAATTAGTGTTTACGTTTTGCTAAAGCCAACTATGCAATTAGCTGTTGTTGACCCACATTGGAAGCTCCGCCTATTTTTCCTGTGTTACATACACTAATGAGTGTTTACAAATAGATCTATTAGTTATCCCGCGACCTGCCAGATAACAGTCAGCGAGTTACGATTCGTTTATCTGAATTATCAAGCGAGCTGAGATGTCAATCATCGATAGTGACAGATCAGACGTCGGTAGCAAATGCAAGGGCGACAATAATATTTACCGACCACATTTGATGTCCGTCATCCCAAGAGATGAAATTATTTGATCTACGGCAGAGGGACGAAATCAAAGAAGGCCTGTTCGCATGGCCAGGTCTTGTGATGTCGTTTTGGCATCGCGAGCGAGCGAACAATAAAATCCTTTACCTCGGGAGTCGATCTCGTTGATTTTCCCTGATACGGCCAAAGGCGTGAATTATCGCACCCTTTAGTGATAGTAACACCGTTTCTGTCTAAATACTCCGTCCTCTCAAAGTCAGTTATCTAGTCGCTCAGAAATTTCGGATATTCTAGCTCGTTATTGTAGAGCCATTGTGAAAGTGTGTATTAGCATTCCGTGGAGATAGTTTCATTTCTGATTGCGGTAATAGAAATTAGCATTTACGTGATTTAATGTGTTAAGTTTATCAATATAATTCACTGGGATTTTTTAGGTGCTAAGACTAGCGTATTAAATAACACATAGCTATTTTTTTCCAGTTGTAATGTAAATTTAATCACCCGCTATCACCAAGAAAGAGATGTTTTAATTGACTAATAAATACACTAGGCGACTGATAATTGACGGAATACAATTCACTTCTAATTCATTATGTATAATTACATAAGTGACTAGTGTAATATCATGTGGCGAAACGGATAGCTAGTAATGACAAGCGATATTTGTAAAGTAGTCGTAATTAAATTAAAGGTTTAACCCCCAAAAATGAAGAATTTCATTGAAAATATCAAATTTTAGATACATATTGCATTGGAAAGTACATTCATTTGCCCACATTTCTGTATGTTTATTTTCACTAAAACCTTTGTGGATGATTTTATATAAATTTTTAAAGTATGTCAGGTAAGTGTATTTTTACGTAATTATATATGTAAAATATACAAATTGGTATATTTATGATGCTATATTGCTTCTAATGCATGGATTTTAATTTTCGGTACCATATTCATTTCCCTGAAGCAAACAGAATTCAAGTTTTTCAAACATAGTTTCATGTGTAAAAATAATTTTGACTTGCTAATTTTTATTAACCATGGGGTCCTTCGATGGGTCATCGAAATAATAACGTGGCTGGGAGTGGTAGGGTACCTCCTTATACGCAAATAAAGCTGCAGGTGAGAACGAATCACATGATTCTGGTTTCTCCTGTGCGAGCTTACATAAATTTGTAAGTAGAGTCCCGTTATATCTTTCCACTTGTCCAATCGATTGTGGATGATAAAATGTGCGGGCGAGAATATTTTGAAAAATCCTAAAAACTTCCTCCATCAGTTTCCCTCTGAACTGTGGACCATTGTCAATTAATATCTGATAAGGGTATCCTAATCTTATGAATATTGAGAGCAAAGCCTCTCCTACATGTACTGAATCTCCTGAGGGTAGAGCAATCGCTTCCCCCCACATAGTACATGTCTACCAGAGAAAGGATGTGTTTTTTCGGAAACTGACGAAAAGCGCATACAGTCTGCTGAAATGAAGAATTTAATGAAAAGTAAGCTGCAAAGTATGACACAGAACATGGAATCAATAAAGGAAAATACCAGAGATGATTCCTACGTAGCAGGGGGATACTGAGGTGAGTAAATTTTGTGTAAAAGTGTAATTCCTCCCTTTTTTCTTAATTTTCTGAAAACCTCATTTTTCAAACAAATGAGGGCACGTTGCTCATGATTTTTCAAAAACTATTAGTGATACAGTAGTAAATTTTGGGCCACATGCTGTACACATAGTGCTCATTAAAATAAACTAAAACAAAGGATATATGTTAACAAACTACAAAACTGTTGAGAAATAGCTAAGATACCCCCCTTAAAAATTTCAACTTTTTTTCGATTGGTATGTTAAAATCCAAAAAAAAAAAACTCAGATATCAAACCAATCAAAATTATTTTAGTATACAATCATTATCATATATTAACAAATGAAACAGCCAAATTTCATAACTCAAGTTGTACTCACATTTGAGATATCTTGAGCAACAAAATACCCAAAAAAAGCAAACATTTGCCTTTTTTCACTTTTTTTCCGCCATAGATTGCAAGTTTTTAGTATATACCTCAATGTTTTGTATTTTTTCAGTCATTTTGCTTGTATAAATGACCAGATATAGATATTAACTTATAATTCTGTGTTTTTCATTTTGGGGGTTTAACCTCCCCTTAACACTGATATTGTGCGCTGAGCGTTTTACCGGGCGGGAGGGGAAAGGCGCATACCTAAAACCTAATCTTACCAGTTTAGCGAAGCGAGATAAGATAGGCTAAGACACGCGTGCTTTTTATATTAATTAAATGACGGAGAAGATAAGAGATCTTACCCTTACACGTGATAAGAAAGGATATTGATATTGTGGTTAAATGTTTGTTTTCTTCCTAATTTATTACTGATCACAAACCAGCTGCCAGCGGTCTGATAGCACCAGTAACAACTCTTATTATTATCGGGTCTTCGATGTTGACCTGTTTGCTCCTCTTGCTTCATTCAGAGAGAGGCCAAAAATATAAACAATAAGATTAATAGTAACAAGGCTTACAAAATTCCCAGATTTTTACATTCAATTGTATCAGCCCGCTGTGGCCAAATATATATATATATATATTTACAACATAAATCTACAACATAAATCTACAACATAAATCTATAATTTAAAGAACATAAATCTTTGTGTTTTATAACATAATATTTAAAGATATATTATATGCCCTTATACATATATTTTATTATATAAATATATATATATATATATATATATATATATATATATATATATATATATATATATATATATATATATATATATATATATATATATATATATATATATATATATATATATATATATATATATATATATATATATATATATAAAACCTTTCTTTCCGACTACTGACAGTCGGGTTTCCAAGTGAATTTATCCAGCAGAATACGTTGTTTCATAATCGACACTCAACCCCAGAGAGAAAAACCGATAGGATATACCCTCATCATTCTTTATTAACAGTTTACCAACCAGATGTTTCCTATAGCTGTTGGAAGTACTGTCTACTGTCTACTGTGAACACTATATCGCGGTTTATATTTTGCTGCATGAACTATCTGATGTGACATTTTCATATCCAATAACCCACCACCAAATTAGACGTTCCCTGTTAGGAAAAGTAATTGTTCGTGGAGGAACTGCGGCTCACTTCGGAGAAGCACAACACTGGATTTTGATACATGTACATTGATGTTTACGTTCAATAGGTTGTTAACCAAGTATTAAGTAAGGTGTGATTGATGTGGCCACGAATGACAGAGTGAGAGTGAATGCGTTCTAGTTACGGAAACTGTACCATTCCTTATTTTCTTTGCAAATACTGTTATTTTACGGGATAGCTTTACTAGGAACTTTGTTCTTTGCTTTATTGTCTATTCTATACCCTAGTGTTAATCTTTGACCTTTTGGGTTATTAACTTCTTTTGGGATCTTTTCTCAACAAGAGGGGAGGGCACTTATTGTGTTATTTTCCTATGTCTGAAACCTATGTTTATATTGATTTCTATATGTTTGATGTTGTGAGAAGTTTAAGTGGTAATAAACTAAACAAAACTTAATTTATGTGCTGGTCAGCCCCATACTCCATTTACCATAGTTTTCAAGTTTGTGTGTCTTGTTGTCACATAACTGTGTGTGTGTGAGTGGTGAAACGTATATGTTACATGTATGGAGAGTAGGATTGTCTGATAATAAATTACAGTCGTAAAGATAGGCTGGACTAGAGTATCTTCTCAATCCAGTGATAGATTCTACCTTAAACTATTCACTCGTGAAATCTATTTCTTATACCTTATTTCTCACTTATTTACCGCCATCACTTCTACTAAGACGGGACCAAATAAATCTCTATACCTATCTTTAAACATTACCACAGTTCCTCACAGACTCTATGTCAGTCATAACTGCACCCAGAAACACAAAAAAACGAACAGAGTGACCAGGCTGAAGCACTAATGGAAATTTAGAATAAAATTTAAAACAACATGTAAAAGTACAATGGATCCCTGCCCACTAGAAGATATATCAAAATGAGACGGCAGATACACTTGCCAAAGAAGGAGGGAACACAATCCAAACACCTGACAGAGCAACACGTAAAGGGATAAAATCAATAATAAGTTTATGGAAAAAGGATAGAGGAATCCCCAAAGTCTGATACAACAGAACCAACAGATCACGTGATAATTTTCACACAGAGAACCGGCCATTACAGATACAAATACCAACTGTTCAACAAATAGAAAATTTGATAAATAAATTTGTCTCGTTGTGTGGATGACAAACAGTATAATGTGTCCTCCGTGAGAGCAGCAGAGTGGACGCACAACCTTCTCTAGCCCAGTTGACGGAGAAACTGTATGGTGACGGGAGACGCCTGAGACGAAATACCAACTTTATAAGTGAGATAGATGTATTCACTTGAGAACAAACTAAGCAGATGGAGGACCCACACACACACACACGCACACCTATATACATTTACTCCAATATTGCGGTCCTCATTGCAGGGGAAGTAATAAATAATACAGTGGGAAAAAATCTACAACATAATTTAAAAATAGTTGTGTGTCTTATATTTGTGTTTATAACAAACATAATCACCATTTTTGTAACAGTAACGTAAATCGCCTACAGATCTTTTGTGTACATAGAGTGATTTAGGATTGTCTTTTACTTTAGTTTTTTTTAAATATATTTTCAGTATTAAACTAAATTAGAAACTCATTATTAGTTCGTGCAGTATATTTTTATATATTTGTTTTTCTCTTCATGCAATAAAGATACAAAAGCACAAAAACTTATTTTTGACCGGCACAAAGTGTCGCTAGAATTGATAAAGTGGTACACACAAATAAGTCCCGGTGTGTGTCACGACCCCTGCTATTAACTTCCTACCTCTACAACTCCCGGCTTACAATGTAGATTGACAGTTTCGCTGTCGATACACTAACACAGGTTTACAATCACTTTTCCAGCCTTATATAGTAGGGAATTAAGTTTAAGGAAGGAGTTGATAAGGAAGGAACAGTAAGATAAGAACGTTCACGAATGGCCTAAGTAAGAGGTAGTAGTTGCAAGGTTAAGTTACAAACAGAACGGCATGATCGTCGCCGTGACCTAGCCAGGATTCAATGCAAATTTGGTGATTAAGTATAAAACGAGGTAAGTGATTGGGCTTAGGTCAGGTGGCCAGACCAATCAGAAGTAGAGATACTTAGCGGTCAACAGGAAATAGAAAAACAGGTTCTGCACGGGCAGTTGGTAAGTAGCTGGGACAAGAGACGTTGGGACTACAGAAGAATGTAGATACCGTAGAGAAAGGAGGAACTTACGTTTCCAAGGAGATTGGCTCTAACGATTGGCTTCCACCGGGGCCATAATCCTTCATTTCTTTAGATGCACATGTGATATGAAATACTGCTCTGTAAAACCATATAATGTTAACTCCTATTGATCCTATGGCTTTACTCATTTTGTAATCATGATTTGCTTCCATATACCACATGTTGTCTGAAGACAAGAAACCCCAGTCAAACCCGCTATTCTGACAGGCCTATCCCCACCTAAATTAAAGCGGTGTACATCAAGAGAAAAAGTCACGTTTATTGTCATCTCCAAAAGACAAGACTAATAGAGCTGTCCTATTATTTTTTTTTAATTTCCTGTACTCTGCCATGTTTACATACTCTAGAACCAGAACAGTGACATTCTTAGATTAAACTACACATCCTGAAGTAAGACATGTTTACATAGTTTTGCAGTACGGGTTTCTGTAATAATGTGTAGTGCATTATATAATTGCTAGCACTTTCAGTAGCCTCACCTTTGCTGCCTGTTAGGATATGCTTGTGGACGAAGTAATCTTGTCTTTCTTTCCTCACAGACGTATGGTTCTACACGGTCTAGAATAAAATACATATCACTCACAAATGAGTGTTTAGATAATGTATTGAGGACAGCCCAATGTATTTCAAGTTAAACAAACAGTATACATACTCCAGATTATAAAACAAAATTAAACCGTCTCCAGACAATTCACATTATATTAATACTATACCCAATACTCTCCAAGTACAGAAATATTGTAGCCCATACTCTCCACATTAGACCAATATTACATGAAAACTACAGGAACTGAATCCATACTTCTTCTTCTTTTACAAGTGTCATGGCTGGTAACGTATGTGATCATGTCTCTCCACATGTTTCTGCCTCTGACACAAAAATTCTGACATCAGATAAACATCAGGCCCGGAGGATGTTAGCACGCCTGGATGAACTAGTCAGCTGGTGCAGAATGAGCTTCAAACCCAAGAAGTCGAGAAGCCTATCAGTCAGGAAAGGGAAGATAGCAGAGGTCATATTCACGGTTTCTAGCCAAAGAATCCCTACTGTCATTGAGGAACCTGTTAAAAGTCTTGGCAGGGTGTACGATGCCTCTTTAAAAGACTCGAAGGCAGTGCAACAGACAATAGAAATGGCAGACAGCGGACTACAGATCATAGACCAAAGCAGACTCCTGGGAAAGTTCAAACTGTGGTGCCTCCAGTTCATGTTGATACCGAAGTTGCTGTGGCCACTGCTTATATATGAAATAAGCACAAGTACAGTGGAAGCTATAGAGCAGAAGGTCAACACGTTCATGAGAAAATGGCTAGGGGTACCACCAGGTCTGTCAGATGTAGCACTGCACTGCAAAAAGTCAAAACTTATGCTTCCCTTCAAGTCAGTTGTTGAAGATTACAAAGTTGGAAAAGCAAGGCTTGCAATGATGCTACGCGAGTCAGCTGATGACGTGGTTAAGTCCATTCAGCCCACACTGAAAACGGGAAGGAATTGGAGAGTGGAAGAAGCTGTTGATGCTGCTGAAGAGTCACTCAAACTGAGAGAGGTAATCGGATACACACAAACGAATAGACGGGGATTTGGGCATGGTGACATCCGTTGGTGGTCCAAGGCATCAAGCAGGGAGCGCAGAGACACGGTAGTTCAGGAGATACGAGGAGCTGAGAATGATAAGAGGTTGCAAAAAGCAGTGCAGCAGGTCCAACAAGGCCAATGGACAACATGGGAAAGAGCCCTGCAGAGGTCCTTGACATTGAATAATATATGGCTTATGGCACCTCTTAGGCTCAGCTTCGTGGTTAGATCAATGTATGACCTGCTGCCGTCGGCCACCAACCTTGTGAAATGGGGAAAGTCGGATGATGAGCAGTGCCCCCTGTGCCAGGGGAGGCAGACACTTGAACACGTGCTGTCATCGTATAAGGTGGCATTAGGGCAAGGGCGATACACTTGGTGCCATAACAAAGTGCTAAATGAGCTTGCAGCGACAATAGATCAGGCAAGAATGAAAGCGAATAGCAAAGTCCTGCCAGACACCGCAAACACATACTTTCTGAGGGCAGGAAAGTCAGCACACCCCAAACCAAGTAAACCTGGTAGCAGTTTACCATCTCTTCTTGACTGTGCAAACGACTGGGAGATGGCGGTAGACCTACCTGGACGGGGGGCATATCCAGAGTGTATCAGAAAATCGCGGAGACGGCCGGATATAGTGCTTCATTCTGCAGCAACGCTTCAGGTCATACTGATTGAACTGACCGTGCCATTTGAATCCAGATTAGACGAGCAACATTCATTCAAAGCGGCCAAGTATAGCGATCTGGCCGCGGATCTGACACACAATGGATTCAGTGTAAGGGTCATGGCGGTTGAAGTGGGCGCAAGAGGGCTTGTGGATGCATCAGTGTATGATTTTTTGAAACTGTTGGGGCTGAAGGGACAGTCTAGAACAAGGGCACTGAAGAGGCTTAGTGAAACTGCCGAAAAGGCATCAGGCTGGCTGTGGAACAACCGCAATGGGCGATGGACATCGTGACAATAAACGCTGCGGTACAGAAAACACCAAAATTTTTCTAAGTCCACAACGCTGAGTTTTTTTTTGGTGTACTAGTGAAAGGGCTGCGACTCTGGGGCAACAGGCGATGTATACTATAGGGAGTGTCAGGTACAGAATTTCAGTGGCTTGCGGCACGCAGGGACTAAGGCTCGTCGGCTGCACGCTAGTGTCATAGTGTGTGTCCTTAGTTGTGAAGGGCGACAGAACGAACGGAATAATTTGTCTTCTCTTTGTTACTTTCACAATTGCCTCCACGGCTGGCGTTGTGGATTTAAAAGTTGCTACCATAAGTGAAATGGGTTCATTTTCGATACAAGACAACAGGAAGCTGAGATGCTTGGGAGTCATGACCCAAGTGGGCCCCCCCCCCCCCCCCCCCCCTCAGAGTGTAAATGAGTAATTGGGCCGAAACACTTGTCGGATGAGAGGACTTCTTCTGATGATCAAATTGCTTCCTGTTGTATCGCTCTGTAAAGAGTTTCCTATCATATAAATTATGTTGTTTACTTTCTTGCAATACCATGATGTCTCTCTACAACTTTCTTGCCATACCGTGATGTCTCTCCACAACTTTCTTGCCATACCATCATGTCTCTCCACAACTTTCTTGCCATAACACGAAGTCTCTCCACAACTTTCTTGCCATACCATGATGTCTCTCCACAACTTTCTTGCCATACAATGATGTCTCTCCACAACTTTCTTGCCATACCATCATGTCTCTCCACAACTTTCTTGCCATACCATGATGTCTCTCCACAACTTTCTTGGCATATCATGATGTCTCTCCACAACGTTCTTGCCATACTATCATGTCTCTCCACAACTTTCTTGCCAAACCATCATCTCTCTCTACAACTTTCTTGCCATACCATCATGTCTCTCCACAACTTTCTTGCCATACCATCATGTCTCTCCACAAATTTCTTGCCATACTATCATGTATCTCCACAACTTTCTTGCCATACCATCATGTCTCTCCACAACTTTCTTGCCATACCATCATGTCTCTCCACAACTTTCTTGCCATACCATCATGTCTCTCCACAACTTTCTTGCCATACCATCATGTCTCTCCACAACTTTCTTGCCATACCATCATGTCTCTCCACAAATTTCTTGCCATACCATCTTGACTCTCCACAACTTTCTTGGCATACCATCATGTCTCTCCACAACTTTCTTGCCATACCATCATGTCTCTCCACAACTTTCTTACCATATCATCATGTCTCTCCACAACTTTCTTGCCATACCATCATGACTCTCCACAACTTTCTTGCCATACCATCATGTCTCCCCACAACTTTCTTGCCATACCATCATGTCTCCCCACAGCTTTCTTGCCATACCATCATGTCTCCCCACAGCTTTCTTGCAATGTAATGACGTCAAACTGCTCTCTTTGTTGTATTCTGTCTCTGTCTCCTCCAGTCTTAACAATGATAATTGTCTTGGTAGGAAGTTTAGTAGCGTTTGCATCGGATGAAACAACAACACCTCTTTTAGGAACGTTGTGGAAACTGCAATGTGCATTCAGTGAAGTTATTTTGGTGCATTCAGTGAAAGTTATTTTGGTGCATTCAGTGAAAGTTATTTTGGTGTATTCAGTAAAAGCTATTTTGGTGTATTCAGTGAAAGTTATTGTAGTGCATTCAGTGAAAGTTATTTTGGTGAATTCAGAGAACGTTTTTTTGATGTATTCAGTGAAGGTATTTTGGTGTATTCAATGAAAATTATTTTGGCTAGGCTCGGCAGCTTCGCGATGGTGTCTCAGTGTGTGCGACGGAACGAACGGAATAATTTGTCTTCTCTTTGTTACTTTCACAATTGCCTCCACGGCTGGCGGAGTTGTGGATTAAAGTTGCTACCATAAGTGAAATGGGTTCATTTTCGATACAAGACAACAGGAGGCTGAGACGCTTGGGAGTCATGACCCAAGTGGGCCCGCCCCCCTTAGAGTGTAAAGGAGTATACTGGGCCGAAACACTTGTCCGATGGGGGGACTTCTTCTGATGATCAGATTGCCTCCTGTTGTATCGCTCTGTAAAGAGTTTCCTATCATCATCCAAGTAGTGGCCAATACTCTAAATATCATTTGAATTTCACATATCTCTGCGCAAAACATATGAAGAAATAGCGGTGAACTTCAATATTAATTTTATAATATCAGAACCACATAATAAATTTCCTTTATTTTTATTTTACTGTTCTGTTAAAACTAAAGACATAATAAATATTAAAATAACATAAAAAGTCAAGAACATTTTAGTACCATAGCCGATGTAAGAAATGACGGGAAAGCACGATGGTGTACGATTTCTTTATAATGTCTATTTCTCTGTGTTCAGTTTATTTTGACGCCTGACTCGATGTTTACTGAAGACAACAATGATACTATTCAGAATCCGGCGTGTCCATCTACAATACCTCAGTGCCTACTGAAGCTCAAAATTGGTAAATTAATCTTGCTGCTCAGAAACCAGGATACGAATAAATGTCTATTAAACGTCACCAAATTAATTGTAAAGGACTGAGATATCTGGATACTTGTGCAGAGTAGTAGGATTGAAATGGTAGGTCAAGGTCACCAATATGGAACTAATGACAAGAACCAGACAAGGTCACCAGTATGGAACTGATGACAAGAACCAGACAAGGTCACCAATATGGAACTGTTGACAAGAACCAGTGGAACAAGGGATGGGAAGAGACGTTGACCAGAGATTAGACACACATTAATTACAGTTGGCTGTTAACATTATTGCCCCCCCCCCCCCCCCCCCCAGTCCTTGTTCTAGAATCCCCAGGCTAAGAGAAGTAGTGGTAGACAGAAGAACACCAGGAGAAGACAACTGGTGACAAAATAACAACGATGAGGAAGATTTGTACGTCATGTCATATGACAGGTGGACTTGGTGTGTGTTTGTTGACGGGCTGAGGTCCTTGGAGCGCTAAAGAGTCTTAATGAGAACTGAAATAATTTAAACAACTGTTCAATAGAAAAAAAACTACTTGACCAAGATAATGGTTAAGGCCAGGAGCGGGCATGAAATTAACGTCAAAATACAAAAATGATGGATTTTGGGATTAGTCCATTTTCTGATACTTTAGCATCTCCTAAATCTAAATATAACAGAATTAAACGTCAAAATGCATTCTAACAATATGTATTTTGACTTTGAAAAAGGTATGGTATGGAGTGATTTTCTCAAACTCGAGAAAAAAATGACTCATTAGACCGAGTTTTTTTTACATAGCAACCAAGCTTACACCCCTACATATTATACATCGTTGGATTCGTCCAAATCTGCACTTTACTGTAAGCAGGTCACTTATTTCGGGATTTCACATGCCAGATTGGAAATTTATAATTTCCAAGTCAACAATAAGGGTTTCCCCTCGATTCTAAATTTTTAATTGGC
This sequence comes from Oreohelix idahoensis, assembly GCA_024509875.1. Lineage (NCBI taxonomy): Eukaryota > Metazoa > Mollusca > Gastropoda > Stylommatophora > Oreohelicidae > Oreohelix > Oreohelix idahoensis. The sequence goes on from JAMPIV010002460.1 coordinate 506,990, forward strand.
TGCGCGCGTTCACGTGACCGGCAACGACAATATGGCCGCGTGTTTACATTAAGGTTCGAAATAACAGTTTTGTTTAGTAATAGTTGTGACAATGCCTATAAAAACGAGATGCTCTCGTTATCTCCAACTGGAATAGGCCCGAGTTAGAGATGGAAGCAAGACTTAGCCTACACTGGAGGTAAACCGTACTTACTGTGACGATGTAATGGTAAAAACTATGACATTAGTACTCAGGCAAGGAGGGTTGAAATAAAACACAGCGGACCGTTTGTTCGATGTGGCCTCTGACAAGAATTTAGGGACGCAGTAAACAGGAGTAAGGGTTAGGCTTAGTGGTTGAAATGAAGCAGACAGGACCATCTGTACAATAGTTCCTTAGATTAGAATTCAGAGACGCAGTAAAAAGGGCTAATGGTTACGTAAATGTATCCTAAACCTAACGACGTTGGCGACTTACTGGGATGACATCTAAGAAGACGGCCCACAGTGACTCATTTCAACCAGGTTTAAGAATCTTAACCTAACCCTAAACCTTACGACGTTGGCTACTTACTGGAATGACATCAAAGAAGGCGGCCAACTGTGCTTCATTTCAACCACCATGGAGTTACATGAACTAGCTATTACGAGTAGTAGACAGTCAATTAAAAATCATCACGTTATCCTGAGTTTACAGGATAACGGGTATGATAAATTTAACCGTGATACAACGTTAAAATATCTCCAAAGATAAAATGTAGGGATAAAAATAAGGCATAAGCTACTAGAAGACATGATCGCCCATGCCGCGGTTCACTACCCGCCATTTAAAACTAACGAGTAGAGACAGACGGACCAACAGACAATAATACATACTTGACTGAGGTATGACTGAATTGACTTTTGGTAGGAGGTTTGAAATTTGAAAGGGGGGAAGTCGGTGATTGGCCACAGATAATCATATTATCGGCGCACAGACGCGCATTTTTGCCATTCAAAATAAATTGTCCAGTAGTAGACACAGTAATTCTTCAGTGGTGTATTTCCCAGAAGCTAATTGCCATATTTAGAGGGACGCCATACTAGAGCCAGCAGCTCAGCTGAGTTTTGCTAGAATATAACTGTGTTCTCTATTCATAATTCTGGTAAGACTGAAAGTATTTCTTTGTATATTTTAATATTGTTTAATATTTCGAGTGATTTGATACTGCCATATCAAAATCTATCCCTTACAACAAGTAAGGATTCGCTCTAGATCCACAGCCCAAGTTCAGGGTCTAGAGACAAACAAAATACATAAACGCCAGCAAGGATTATGAAGGGCGGATCAAGTGTTGAGATCAGTGGAACATCTCACCTATCTTATTTAATAGCAGAAAGCTGTTGAACATATCTCAGATGTAATGTAATCTTGGAGAACTTATACTATGTGAAACCAACTTGGTAAGATGTGCTGTATGGTCAGAGAGATCTGACCTAGTCTATGTGGTGTTGTTGTGTGCAGTGTTGTGTACAGAAGTGGTTCAAAGGATGGAATTCTGACACATGACCAATACTTTTGTTTCAGAACTGTGAGTTTTTATTTGGCACCAAAGCGGTGTCAAATGCTGTGTTAACAGATATACAAGAGTGGACCAGAGCAGTCCGTCATTGTGTCTGAGCAGCCGTACATTGCCCCCTGCACGGAGAGGTGGGGCCACCAGACTTCTGTACAGGATCGATGCAGGCAGATAAGTTATATCTGGCCTGCTGGACGTTCACCAACGACATTTTCACAAAATTTTTCCTAATTTAACCTTAACTAACGCCATGACAGTGGGGAAATTAAATTATATATTTATCCCTTACGTCAACGAACAATGTTGGGCTTTCATAGACTAGGAGTGATGACACCATCCCAACAGCATATCTAAAATTAAGTTCTCTGGGATTTTCTTAAGATAATTACTATTAACCAGTCATTGAAATAATTAAGTACACATTTTCCATTTTATTATGTCATATGATTTTACATTCCATTTATGACTCCATAATATTTCTTATGTTCTGACCAACTAAACATTTGGTTCAGAACAAAATAAATTTCTCAAAAAGATTTAATTTTACAAACTAAAACAGCCTGAGTTAGTTCAGTGTGTTATAAATTTTATTAATATTATTAGACTTCTTAATTATCTGTGTGTGGGTGTGTAATTTACCACAACACATTGCATATCAGTACCCTAGACGTTTAACGTAGCCACATTCATTAGAAAAAAGATATGTGTGAGGTCGTAAGTGGTAGTACGAAGGGCCTTCTGTAATTCACATCTACATTTTATCTCAGGAGCCTTCACAGCTGACCTCATACATCACACTAGGTAACATCAACCATACAATACCATCAAAATCCACTACAACGGGTGACTTCTCATAATTCAGTACATTATCATGATTCTTGTAAGCACAGTGCATATTTGTTTCCTCAATTTAATGTTTGTTTCTTGTGTATTTTTATTGACATCTCTTGTCACAGATGCTTATGTGTTATTTAAAAAATGCCTGCCAGACATGTGCAACAGCTGGTTCTTGGTACGGTACCAGAAGAAAGATTGGAAACTTCATCAAATGGAAAGTGAAGCAAGGCTGTCATATACATTTTGAAGGTATTTACTTTTGAAACTTACTTTATGTTTCCCCTTGCCTAAGCATAGACATTCATGTAATTTATTTTGATCTCCATAAATATCAAGTTTAGAAACATATTTCATTACTTACATGTATTGTTTTGCTTCCATTGTACTTTAAGACACAGTTTATTAATGCTTGTGATAAAGGTGGATTTGAGCTGAAATGATAACTTGCCACCCCTATCGACACCTGGTATTAAAGTGCAAGATGTAGGTGTCTTCTCTGATTTAGAATGTTGCTGTGTGTGTTGCAGTAGAACAGTTCACAGGGTACACCACAGGCAACATGACGTGTAGAGTCATAGAAATGGTAACTTCGCTTTAGGTTTATACCATTTATTGCACGCCACAAAACAGTCATGATATTTATGTCATCACCAGCATAGTATAACGAATGCAGCATTCAAAATCATATTAACTGATAGTCATGTAGGATTCAATACTCAATAGTTGTATTGTAAACAGATATCATAAAGTTCTGGTTCGTGAAGCTGTATAAATAATATATATAACTTCTGCAACAGTGTCAGCTGCAGATCTTCAATGTTCATGGACAACAATAAATGCTCCCTTTCTGATGCTAGCAGATCAGATGTATACAATAAGTCCGTTTACTGTCTGCACGTGAATAGCATACTGGGCATACAGGTCAAACCGACCTTTATAACGTTTCTAAGTCTAACCATCTGACTTGGACGTGATCTCTGATATAACGAATCCTGGAACACAGACAATAGTCTTGTTGGTCTAGAGCGACCCATATATATAACTAGTTCAGGTATAAAGATACCGGTGGCGAAAAACCTAGTCAAAGTACCTCTCCATTTTGAATCACACAGGCGAGCAAGGAGCGACAAAATGACGAACTTCTAGATGATAGCAAAAAGTTCGATACAAGAGGAATTACCTTTCTTCGGAAATCAACCACGAACATATGCCTCCAGGCAGGCTTGAATAATACTGGGAAATAGTCTAGTTAGCTAACTAACTCACAAAGACAACGTATTTCCCTCAGAAAATCACAAGACGCAGGTTGCGTCCGCTCGCTACTCAGACCATTTCTAAACTCCCCAGCTGGGCGGAACACACAGAACGAACTCCCAGTTTTTGACATGCGCAGAACTCATCTACGTGAGTATCAATTCACACAAAGCAATTCTAAGAACATTCGAGATAAAAGTCTTACACAGTCGCGCCTTTTATGGTCATGAACAGAAGCGTTAAGACAGGTTTCAGACATCTACAACAGTTGACTGATACTACCAAATAAGGAGATATGGTCACGCTTCGTTCAAGAAATTATAGACCGAACGTGTCTCTATACAAGAGAAGGCAAACTCATAAAAAATTGTAGTCTCAATAACTCGGGTTATATCCCTTTGACTGTAAAAAACATAATACACACTTCAGTCAAAAAATGATCATACATACGAAAAATGATCATACAAAGACTTTGGAAAAAGTAATTATTTGTGCGTAACATTACCGCACCCTCCCGGGAAAAAAAATGAAACATTTTTTTTTTAAATCCTGGAGCCGGAAAAATCTAGGCTCCTAACGCACGTATGATGCGCGGATATATACCTAACAAACTAGCTCAACACATGGAGCGAAACTGAGATCATATCCCAGGTCCTTAGAGAAAAAAATTATCTAAGTATTCGCGTATATCCAGGAAGGTGCCACCAACACACGCCACAATGATGGCAACATCATAATAAAAGTCAAAATATTCTAATACCAATATATGAAATTAAATATATTATTATGATATCATATAATGTGTTGTGCAAACAGCGGTGTAATATATTAATATACCGCACTATTTTATTACATTATATAATGCATCAGTAATTAATAAGTAATACAATGTTGTTCTTTGTTGACATAAACAAGCAATAGAAGATGTGGATATCATCCGCTCCCAATCTAGGACAGGACTAGATATCCTCAAAGTTCCACAATGGACATAATCTCGCAGACTTCAATGATGTGCTGCGAAAATATCAATAACACAAATCTTAAAGACAACTGGTAAATCTCTTAATACAATTATGCAAATATATTATGTAAGTGTGGCCGAGTGATCTTTTGGCCCGTATATCACTAACTAAGCCTTCTTAGATAATTACATGGTACAATGTTATAAATTTCCCTCAAAAAAAGTGAGAAAAAATCTACTAACATGTCATTATAATATTGGACTGTATATCAGGAAATATATATATATATGACAGAAGAATCATGTGGAATCGTGTGGGCATCTGGACAGAATGTCTGCCATTACATTGTCCGAACCACGGATAGCTCGAACCGAGAAATGAAATGGTTGAAGAGCTATGGCATAACGAGTGGACCTCGAGCTCTTCAAGTTTTTGCTCTGAATAGCAGTAAGCGCTTTCTGGTCGGTTTCCACAATGAAATGTGCGCCTAGAAGAAATCTTTGTAACTTCAGAATAGACCATACCATAGCCAATAACTCACGGTCTAAAACCGAGTAATTCTTTTCTGCAGCATTTAATTTCCTAGAGATATACATCACCGGATGCAGAGTATCAGAATACTCCTGCATTAGTGCCGCCCCAATCCCAGTTGACGAGGCGTCACTTCGAAGAACAAAAGTCTTCTCAATAGTAGGTAACCTAAGAATAGGTGGAGATGAAAATAGGGCTTTAACCTGGTCCAGTGAGGATTGACATTCTTTAGACCAGCGGATCAGATTAGGCGACCCTTTCTTCAATAAAGTAGAAAGCGGTGCCATAATGGAGGACAGATTCGGAATGAATCGTCCGTAGAATTGGATCAAACCTAATAGACTCCTTACTTGTTTCTTCGTTTTAAGGACCGAAATGTTAAGTATTTTTGAAACATTGTGGTCCTCTGTCTTTAAAAGACCACGACCAACACGATGACCTAGGAAAGAAATCTCACTAAATCCTATAAAGGCTTTAGAGGGTTTTGCAGTCAAGTTATACTCGCGAAGAGTAGACAGTAATTCGTATAAACCCAAATAGTGATCTTCCCAGGAATCACTGAATAGACAGATATCATCTAGGTATGCTATGACATCTGTACGATATGCGAGAATTCGCCGCATCATGCGTACGAATGTAGCAGGGGCGTTCATAAGACCGAAAGGCATGAAATTCCATTGGAATAAACCCCTAGGTGTAGAAAAAGCTGTAAAAGGTTTGGCACGTTCAGTTAGCGGGACTTGCCAATAACCTTTAGACAAATCTAGTTTGGTAAAGAATCTAGAATTAGAAAGTTTATTGAGTAGCTCTTCTAATGAAGGCATAGGTTCAGCGTCGAACTTCGTAACTTGGTTCAATTTGCGATAATCTACGCAAATGCGAATGTTATTATCCTTCTTTCGAACAATAACCATAGACGAAGAGTATGCAGAAGTGGATGGTTCAATGATTTCCAAACGTATCATTTCATCCAATTCTTTTTCGACTTGAGACTGGAAATGGATAGGTATTGGATAGGGTCTGACTCTGATAGGATTGTGATCAGTTAGCACAATGTCATGTTCAATGACATGTGTGTGTCCCGGGATGTCTGTAAGAACATCCTGAAATGTTTGCAACATCGAAGAAACTTGTCGATGTTCCTCAGCGGAAAGATTTGGAGAAACGGTCACGTTTTTCCAAGATTCCGTAGAATAAAGTGGGACCATAGAAAGAGGAAGATTGACATCAGAAAAAGTAGTTTCCTCATCCTGTATAACTGACAGAGATGAGTACTGACCATGAGGTGCTTGAGAATTGTCCGTTGCCTGGAAAATAGGCTGTAAATAGTCAGGTCTTTCATAAAATTCCGTGAGCATATTTATGTGGAAAGTTTTATGCTTTCCATCAATATCGACAACATAGTCGACATCAGAAATTTTGGAGACTATTGCATATAGACCTTTCCATGCAATTAGAAGTCTGTTCTCCCTTGAAGGAAGTAGAACGAGAGCTTTGTCACCTGGACAAAGTTGTCGTAGACATCTATTCTTATTTGCAAACTGCCTTGCCTTTTCTTTAGCAAATTCGGAAGATGAAGTTGCTAGTTTGCATGCCTCGATGATCTTTTGCCTAAGAGCAATGACGTACTCATAAGAAGATTGAGTCTCATCGCTAATATTATCGGCAGTGATTAGATCGTGAAGTAAAGACATAGGGCCGCGCGGTTGCGCGCCAAAGACAAGTTCAAAAGGGGAAAACCCTGTATGTTCATTGGGGACCTCTCTATACGCAAAGAGAGCCGCGGGTAAGACGCTGTCCCAATCCTGAGGATGATCCTCAGTTATTTTACCAAGTAAAGTTTTCAGAGTCCTATTTAAACGTTCGACCAACCCATTAGACACTGGGTGATAGATACTGCTGAGAGACCTTTTAATGTGTAGCATAGACATTACCTGTGTCATAGTGTCTGATATAAGTTGAGTGCCATGGTCTGACAATATTTCTCCGGGAAAACCCAAGCGAGAAAATATCAGCCAAAGAGCGTCTGCGATATCAGCAGTTGAGATGCTCTTGAGAGGTATTGCCTCTGGCCAACGTGTGCACATATCGACACATGTAAGAATAAATTGATGTCCTCTAGCTGACTTAATTCTAAAAGGACCGATAATATCTATTGCCATTTTTTGAAAAGGGCGAATAGGAATGTCAGCAGCCTGGATAGGCGCAGCATGTCGTGGTCCTTTAGATTTGACCTCCTGACATACTTTGCAAGAGCGACAGTACATTCGTATGTCCTTGCTCACAAATGGCCAAAAGAAAGCCGCAAGAACCCTCGACTTTGTACGGGAAAAACCCATATGTCCAGCACATTGCGAGTCATGAGCATGTTGCAATATTTGCAATCTCTTGCTCTTAGGCACAAGAATTTGTGAATGAGTGGACGTAGTCGAGTCTTGTACTATACGTACAAGTACGCCGTTCTTCATAGAAATCCAAGACTTTCTATTAGTATTTTGATTAGGATCACCTTTTTTTGCTAGAATGAAGAATTTTTGTAAAGAAGGATCTTCTTCTTGCAATTTGATAAATGAGTCACGTGTAATAGTCAAGTGACTATCTTGGTCATTTACTTCATCATTATTAGTTAATGAAGTTTGAGGTGGATCCAGAGCATGTGCTCTTGTGACCACCGCATTGGTAGCTTCAATGTTTTGCTCTTCCCAAACAGCGATCTGCTGTGGGGTACATTCCCTAACTCCGTGAATACGACCAATAATAAGGTCCGCAATAGGGTTTGGAAGTAGACACGCGTGGACCTCTCCCGTGAAGAAAGGAGTAGCAATATGTATTATGGCAGTAGGATATTTTTCCACCGTGCCACCAAATGTGACACATTTGATGACCTTTCCTGTAGCAAAGGATGGATCTACAAGAGATTGCCTAACGCCGGTAGTAGTACATCCAGAATCAAACAACACCGAGACTGGATTACTATTTACAAGCCCCTTATGTAATATAAGAGAACCTCTCCCATCATGAGCAACATTAGCAGGAAGAGCAGGCAAAGGATGACCACAGCTTAGAGTACTAACGGTCTTCGGATCAAATAAAGTACTGCATTGGATACATTTATTTGCCCTACCAAAATCAAAAGATGAGCATCCGATAGCATTATGGTCTTTATCATTATTAACCTGCTTGTCTGCTCCCTGAGATTCTTGTTGAACAGCGTTTGTCTGTTGATATTTTTTTCTCTTATGTTGCGATCTACCGCGACCATTATTGCCTCTGCAATTATCATTAAAGTCCCTACTGTAATTTTTATCCTGGTTTGAGTTCCAGTTTCCATAACTGTCATTACCATCTCTATGCTGTTGAGAACCTCTATTATCTTGGTATTGAGGTCTCTGCGAAAAATATTTCCCTCTATGCCGATTACCTTTGTGGAAATTTCTAAAGTTAATAGGAGTAGAATAACGTGTAGTATTAGGATGTCTCCAGTTCTGGGAAGAAGAATCACCCTGGAATTGATTACTATGATTCTGGGCATAATTACGGTTACTCTTTTTATTGAAATTTTGCTGGCTACCCTGAAATTTACGCATAAAATTTGGGCCATAAGGTGCTGTCGAAGCAACTGGCAGACCTTCTTTCACCTTAGAGTTGCTAATGGTTATGTGCGGATGCGCAGTAACATACTGGCTACAGTATTCTTCCATTTCTTTTATGTTTTTAGGCTTACGCTCATGAAGAAAAGAAAGAAAAGCTTCATTAACAGAAGACATGACCTTGTCTCTAAGTAGTAAGTCCATGAGGGCTTCAAATGTACTTTCTGTCTTAGACAACTCAATCCATCGTAAAAAAGTAAGACGTATGCTTGAGATGAATTCAGAGAATTCAACTCCAGTTTCTGGTAACATGTTTTTAAATTTAAGACGATATCCGTCCTCGTTAAGTTGGTACTTCTTTAACAATGCCGCCCTGACAACCTCATATTTGTTTTTGTCAGGCACATCTACCATACTCAACAAAGTCAAAGCATCACCTCTAAGTATCTTGGACAGATGATAAACATATAATGTTTTATCTATATTATGCACCTTACATGCACTTTCAAATCTATCTAGATAAAATGTTATATCATCGATTGAGGGATTAAATGCTGGTAGATTAAGCTTGAAATCCTTAGCATTAGTCTTATCTGACACCTTATTTGCATCATTAGCATTACCAGCGTTCAATAACTTTAACTTCTCTAACTCTAAAGCTATGAGTTTTTCTTCATGCTCCATTTTTGCTTTTCTCTCTTATTTTCAGCCTCTTTTTCAAGTCTCTTATTTTCAGCCTCAGCCTGAAGTCTCTTCTCCTGAGATTCTGCTTCTCTTTTTTGTTTTTCCATTTCCATTTGTAATCTTTTCTCATCCACCTGCATCTGCAGTTTCTTTTGTTCTATCTCAGCATCTATTCTCTTTTGTTCAGTTTGGTCTTTCATTTTCTTTTCTTCCGACTTCAATGCCTTGGCATATTGAACAGTCGCAAATTCTTCTAATCTATCACCTGTCTTCCCAAGGGCTTTACCCTGCTCAATAAAGTACTCAAATGTAGACATGATGTCTAAAATGTGAGTACAGAACCTGAAATAATTAATTATCTTATTTCAATCTTAATAGCAACAAGACTTAATAAAGTGCTTGTATAATCACTATGTTTACTCCAATCTCTGTGGGAAACAAGACTTGACACCAACTTGTATTATCAAATGTATAATAATATCACAAGTCACCTCTTAATTATCAGTGCACTACCCAAATCAGTGCATAACCATCAGTTATTTATCATAACTGCACTACAATAGTGCATAAGCAAAAATCCACCAGTTAGTTATGATAAGTGCACTATAGACCAATAGTGCATGAGCATATATGTAACAATAGTGAAAGCTAACTATGCAAGAACTATGCAAACAATAACAAGACAATGTAAACAATAACAAAGATCAAAGTCAATGTAAACAACAACAAAGATCAAAGTCAATGTAAACAATAACAAAGATCAGAGTCAATGTAAACAATAACAAAGATCAGACAATACGAAAACATTCGCATAAGTCAGATAAATAAACAGCGAAACTAAAAAGAAATATCACAAAGAATGTGATGACAAAATGCGAAGATATGACAAACAAATTACGCTACAGTGTATACACAAAAATTTACGTAAAGAACTGAATAATAGAAAAGAGGAGACCTACAAATACAAACAATTGAAATCAAAACTAAAAACAGAAAGAAAGAGAGGAAAAAAAATATACAAAAAAAGAAAATAAAGCACAACTCGTCACAACTAAACAGATATAGCAACGATTGTCGCTAGCAAATTTCACAGTAGGAAATTCGCACAGTCCCTAACGAAACGCTAACAGTAGAACCTCTGTGACGTGGTATCTTCCACTGAAAGACACCGCCCAACCGAAAAAAAACCGCTGAATATAAACATATAAATATACAAATACAAATAACATATAACATGTAACAAATAGCAAAAAGTGTGAAAGAATTTAGAAGGCTCAGCTAGAACATAAGGGCACAGTTCACAAACAAAACAGGCCACTTAACTTCTATGTATCCAAAACGTCAGCACAGTTCAGAACAGGATGTGATCAGCATTCTTAGGACAATGATCCAACGTTGATCCATATCTGCTCTCGTAAACTGCCATGACGAAGGAAATGAGCTTCTGACAGGAAACAGCTTCTGAACTTGACCTTCTGAATTCTACAAATTGACTTGAGCACTTGACCTTCTGAATCTGCAACAGTACCTCTGAGACCGGAACAGTTGTTACGGCACTTGTCCTTCTTCCTAACAGATCATGAAAACTGCCAACTTGACGAGCAACGCCGGGTACTTTCAAAATCTTTCATCAAACATTGAGGTGATGAGTTGAAACTGTAATGTTGAAAGCTTGATGATGATGTCTGGGTTTGTTGACCCCCTTGATAGCTGGAATCAGAGTAAACCAACATATGGCCACCAAAAATGATAAAGCACGTTGAAATCAATTTTTGTAGCCAGCAATGACAGTTATTGTGTATATGCGTCATAAGACATCACAGTTCAATAGTTTCAAGAAATTCAGCATTCAACAATATAATTAACTGATAGTCATGTAGGATTCAATACTCAATAGTTGTATTGTAAACAGATATCATAAAGTTCTGGTTCGTGAAGCTGTATAAATAATATATATAACTTCTGCAACAGTGTCAGCTGCAGATCTTCAATGTTCATGGACAACAATAAATGCTCCCTTTCTGATGCTAGCAGATCAGATGTATACAATAAGTCCGTTTACTGTCTGCACGTGAATAGCATACTGGGCATACAGGTCAAACCGACCTTTATAACGTTTCTAAGTCTAACCATCTGACTTGGACGTGATCTCTGATATAACGAATCCTGGAACACAGACAATAGTCTTGTTGGTCTAGAGCGACCCATATATATAACTAGTTCAGGTATAAAGATACCGGTGGCGAAAAACCTAGTCAAAGTACCTCTCCATTTTGAATCACACAGGCGAGCAAGGAGCGACAAAATGACGAACTTCTAGATGATAGCAAAAAGTTCGATACAAGAGGAATTACCTTTCTTCGGAAATCAACCACGAACATATGCCTCCAGGCAGGCTTGAATAATACTGGGAAATAGTCTAGTTAGCTAACTAACTCACAAAGACAACGTATTTCCCTCAGAAAATCACAAGACGCAGGTTGCGTCCGCTCGCTACTCAGACCATTTCTAAACTCCCCAGCTGGGCGGAACACACAGAACGAACTCCCAGTTTTTGACATGCGCAGAACTCATCTACGTGAGTATCAATTCACACAAAGCAATTCTAAGAACATTCGAGATAAAAGTCTTACACAGTCGCGCCTTTTATGGTCATGAACAGAAGCGTTAAGACAGGTTTCCGACATCTACAACAGTTGACTGATACTACCAAATAAGGAGATATGGTCACGCTTCGTTCAAGAAATTATAGACCGAACGTGTCTCTATACAAGAGAAGGCAAACTCCTAAAAAATTGTAGTCTCAATAACTCGGGTTATGTCCCTTTGACTGTAAAAAACATAATACACACTTCAGTCAAAAAATGATCATACATACGAAAAATGATCATACAAAGACTTTGGAAAAAGTAATTATTTGAGCGTAACAGCTTGTTTACATCTTTATTTGAAATTTTACTAATGTAAACATTTGCCTCTTTCTAGGAAGTTCAAGTGTCATGGAAGCTGAGGCAGGTAGTGATTTGTGAAGCTGTTCTCTGACGCGACATAAATTTCGCTACACCGTGTAAAGTGATTGTGATAGCAAAGCATTTAATCAGATCATAGCAATTAAACCATATAGCCCTAATATTGCTCAATTTAATCAAGGACCTGAGGCTGCTATATTTTTCAAGAAAGTCCTGGGGCTGAACAGTGGAAAAGAGGCTTGTCGACTGGCAGGAGCAAGAAAGCGTTAAACGTCTGGTGCTCAGCTCTAAAATGGCAGAAAACTGCACTAAGAAAATGAAGGACATTTAGCATAAATCTCAACTGAAAGCCAGACAAGAAACTGCAGAGGAAGCTGGATATGCTGCCGGTATGTTCTGCATGACTAGTAAGTTATTTTATTTTGCTGCAGTATCACATACTTATTTAATTATATTCTAATTATATTGAAAAATGTGATTTTAAAGAAATCATTATTCTCATACTAATTTTCTTATAATTTCCACACTTATGTATTAATTGACAAGGATAGGAACATATAATGCCCATAATCTTTTAAAACTTTTTATGTGATGGATTTTAAGTATCTGATCAATTTTTTGGTTAATTGACAAAAGTAATGTAAAATTTAGTAAAATTTGTTACTATTTTTAGACACTATTTTCAAAGTCCTACAACTTTTTTTGGTATTAAAGTTATCAAAAATCCATCACTGGAAAAGTTTTAATATATAATGATAAACGTTGTGTTCATATTTGGTATTCATAGCTTAATAAATAAAAAAGCCTTAGCAAATTGAAATAGAACAAAGAATCCAATATTGCTCAGCTCTAAAACGGCAGAAAACTGCGCTAAGACAAGGAAGGAAATTAGGCACAAATTTCAACAGAAAGCAAGATAGGAAGCTGCAGAGGAAGCAGGCTATGCTACCAGTATGTTCTAAATGACAAGTAAGCATATTTTCAGGTGCAATATTACAGACTTATTTAATTGTAGTCTATGGAGAAAAATGCGATTTTCTCAAAATCTAAATTTCTCATCCTAATTTCCTTAAAACTTCCACACTTATGTGTTAATTGACATACAAATTGGCACATATGTTGTCCATAATGTTTTAAAACTTTCATATTGCTGGATTTTGAGTATCTGATCAAACTTTTGATTTATTGCAAAATGTAATGTAAAATTTATCAAAATTTGTTACTTTTTTTAGACACTATATTCAAAGTCCTACAACTTTTTTTGTATTAAAGTTATCAAAAATCCAACAATTAAAAAAGTTTTAAGATATAATGATAAACATTGTGTTCATTTTTGGTATTCATAGCTTAATAAATAAAAAAGCCTTAGCAAATTGAAATAGAACAATAGAATCCAATATGGCCGCCGTTTCTATGGCAACCAGTAGTGCCATGCCATAAAACTCTTCATTTTTCGTATCTAGTATTGATATAGGTTAAGTCTGTGCATTTTCATTGAAATCCAGCAATTATTGACGAAAAAAGCATTTCAGTGTAGCTCCTGGATTCAGCGTTTGGATTTATGGTTAGGCTGTAACGCGATTTTCTTGACAAGATGGCACCCAATTTTTCTTGTACGTTTTCGTTGTCCTCTGTGTTTCAGACACACATCGTGTGCGATTTAATATGTGAGTTGAAGATTATTATTTTTGTGTTCGACTACATGTCTTTTACTTTTCATGCAGGTTGTAACCGGGGGGACAGAGCAGGGACTCACGGCACCATATAGCCAATGGTGTAACCGTGTGGGTGTGTTTATGTTTATTGTATCACTTAAGTCAGGAATACTGGTATACTGCGAGAGATGGTATTTCTTGATGAATATTGTAACTCATTTCGTTCCAAAATTCCTGTGATGTTTAATGTTGCGTGACAATCATTAGCATACTTATTGTTCAATATCTACTGTAAAACTCTTCAACATGAGGTAATGAATCAAGTCCTCAGAATCCAATAAAACAATTTTTTATTAACTTGTACTTTACAATCTGTAAACAAAACCATTTGCATGCATTTTCTCAAAATAATTCTCATAAAAATGTGCCTTTGTACTGGTCATTTATTGGCTATTTTCTCCTGCAGCCTATCCAAGTTGGGGTAAATATTTCTGCTTAGTTCCTTTTCGTTTGCTTCTTGGATTTGTCTGACTCAGGTTTAAACAACTGTTGAGCCTCTATCTCTTCTTTATGATATGAGCTAATTTGACATTTTACGAGCTCCGTTTTATTTCTTTCATAAATTCAGCTCGTTCTCTCAACCTTTAGGCATTTCTGGCCTAACTAAGGTTGCATTCTGAAATATTAAAAAGTTCACTCGAAGCTGTACTTACAGGGTGTATAGAAATTCCCACATTTAACAAAAAGCTATCTGCTTTTATAAAGTTGATATCTTGATACTTCAAGACCAGCAGTTATACGTCCGTACAGACTGGCTTTTGGGAATCAACTGATTTCTGATCTCAAAGTTTTCCTTTGCGTCGTGGTGCGCGCTTTTTCCAGCCTTTTGGTTGGACGGTCTAATATTTCTTTATTTATTTTATTGGATCTCACATGCCTACCGATGGGGTGTCTAAGCTATTCCTATTTACGTCATCGGTTGCTGAGCAACTCCCGCGAAAAATTAGTGTAGAGTCGTTATTTAACCTAGTTCCAGTTTTACTCTGATAACCGCGTATCTTGATTCTATTTAAAAAAACCTCGTAACTATTCTTCCTAATCTAACTGATAACAATTAGCACGAATGATGCTTTGGTATCAGTAGTAGGCCATCCGGTGACATAGATCCCGGAGCTACACAAATGTATCCTGTTAGGAGACATTTGCGTTCTATCAAAAATATAAATCCAAATCCCTAAAATTCACTATTCGAAAAAATCCTTAAATTGGGGGCTCTCGTAGGTTAATACCCCCCCCCCCCCCCCCCCCCCCCCCCCCCCCCTGTCTCGTAGGTTACATGCTATCATACCAAATAAATTCGTAAATATAGGGCTCTTAAGTATACTTATCTAAGTACATGCTATCATCCAAATAAAATTATGTGTTATTACCAGCTAGTAGACGCTCCTATAAAATATTTCGTGACAATGTCTATAACATCAAACAAGTTCATAAATTTGGGGTGTTGACAACAATGTTACCAAACATTTCATGACCATGTCCATAACAATTAAAATCTTCACATGTCATTACAATATGACTCGTTTTAACTTGAACCTATCTCCGGCATCTCAGTGCAAATACAGTGAACTGAATTCAAACTCAATAGGGTTCAATGAACCTCAAACATTATGACAAGTTATTATGCATAAATACAGTGTGACATCTCTTCTGCCACTGAGGTCAGTGGTTTTTCAGAAGACGTCTGATGTCTTAAAACATCTAGTGCCAATAACAACTCATTGTCAGGCATAAAGACGTACAGAGTAATCTCATCTTGTGTAATAACTTGTTCTATATTTAAATTTGACTTTCACAAAAAAATGTAGCTATCAGTCAACAATGTACTAGTAACACTGTTCCGCCAAAAATGTGAGTGGCAATGTATGTTGATAAGAATGTCGTCAGTGAATTGAACGCGGCTGATAATAGTCTAGGATGCACCTGCACTGTCATTTCTTTCGTCAAAAAGTGTATGTCTGAACAACCTTTTCCTCTCTAGAAAATTTGCAATTGTGAAGCAACAATATGTACAAGGTTGTCTTCTCAACTTTACAAAACAGTTGCATGGTTAATGGATAAACAATAACAGTCAAAACTGTAGCGATTAATCATTGGAGGGGATTTCTAATAATGTAAGTGCTGTCAGTACAAATGCATGTCAACTTGAACATAACAATTTTATTCATGGGGGTATGACTTCATCAACATTTTGTATCGCACTCTGCGAAAAATTCTTGTCTGTCCCAACATCATGGGCTCTATATTTGCATCACTACTGTGCAATGCAGTGTTACTGCGATGAGTATGTTCTACTACAGGCACGTCAACGTGTCGTTAGCGGAGGTACTAGAGGGTAGGTGATGGGATGGGGAGTAGATGTAGTCATGGAGATGTTCTCAGTAACACTTTCTCTGGGTGATATCATGAGGACTCATTTGGTTTTCATCATCAGCAGTAGTGTTAACAATACTCTGTTTCTTACAAAGTATTCGTCTATAAACTTCGTACTTATATAGCAGACAAATCAGTATAATGATAATAACAATGCTAATATATATATTGCCAAACCAGGTAATCTTGTTTGTCTTATCATCGCTGCTGATGTGAATTGTATCTAGTTAATTAATCAAGGAGGGCATATCAATGGTGTCTAATGGTTGTAGTGCTGGAGGAAAGACAAACGTGTTCTCTGGATGGAAGAAGGCAAGAAGAGGCTTTCAGACCATTGAGGAAGAGTGATTGAAGGCTATCGATGCAATCTCTGAAGGTATGTCCTTACGTAAGACTAAAGAAGCCTGGAAGGGCGCATCAAGTCTAAAAGAATTATCGATAACGGAACAAGTGAGAGGAAGGATGAGTAAATGAAAGGGAGAGTTGAGCTGGAGTGAAGAGTAAATGGAAGTATTATTTTGGAGAGGGTGATAGGTTTGAAAATCGTAAAACGGCATGAGTGGAGACTCAATCGATAAATGATGTGGGATATGTGTAAAAGTAACAGTTCGTGTGCATTACATTTGTTCTCAACATCATTTTCAAACAATGCAATTATACATGAGTGATAAGTACGTTTATCATAAAATGGGCGATTTAGTGCACAAAATCAAAATGGCATAGCAATACATCTCTCAAAGTTGTCTGTCGATACAATAGCAAAAATATGTTCGTGCCTTGTTGATAGGGAGTGCATGGGTTTGAGAATCATATGTTGCTGATGGGTACTTCTCAACATCAGTCGTAGAAGATAGATGTGAAGGAAAAGGTGTGGGGATACTCCTGTTTTCACTTCGAAAGTTACATTACTCAATCCGACACTGCACGTACAGTTAGAATATAGGCTTTTTTATGATGGAAACAATGCGGCTGGGAATTTCATTAGCACTCAGTATTTTCCATAGGCTGTCCCTGTGTATGATGTCAAAAGCCTTTTCAAAATCAACAAAGTTAATGTACAGCTGTCTCTGCCATTCTGAGCACTGCTCTATAATGTTCCTGAGGCTAAATATCTGATCTTCACATTTTCTGTTCTTTCTAAAGCCCGCTTATTCTTTCCTCAGTTTATGGTCAACTGCTTTTGAAATTCTCTGGATGATTATCCTGCCTAGTATTTTGCTGGGAACTGAGAGGAGAGTAATTCCTCTTCAGTTGTTGCAGTCTGCAAGGTCGCCCTTGTACATTCAACATGCTGCTCATAAAACCTGGATAGGAATATGTGTCTTTTAAATAACCCCTAATTAGTTGTGATCTTCTTTGATCCTTAGCCGCCGACCGTCAAAGCAGTCAGTGGCCATCACGGGGTACAAAGCATAGCTGTTCTTGTGATGTCATCGGGGTCTCTCCTGAGGACATGGCCAACCCAACTCCAGCGTCTGCCATCTGTGATGGTGTGCATGTCTTCTTGCTTGCTCCGAGTAAGCAGATCTTGGTTGGTAATGGTATTCGGCCAAAAGATTCGGAGAATTTTTCTTACGCAGTTGTGTGAAAAGAGGACAATTTCGACATTTACTTCTCTGTAACTCTCCAGCATTCCGCACCATAGAGAAGCACAGAAAGCACACAGCTCTGATATAATCTTAATTTTGTGCTTGTGCTGTACTGAGAGGACTTCCAGATGTTGTTTAGACTATAAAAGGCTGTTCTTGCTTTGTTCATTCTGTTTTTGATGTCTTTGCTTGCTCCGCCATCTGGTGTTACTATGCATCCTAGGTAGGGGAAGGTATCTGTCTGTTCCAGTTGTTAATTCCTTACTGTTATGGGCTCGGGGCTGCTCACATTGAGTGTCATGACCTCTGTCTTCTTTAGATTGGTGTTCAAATTAGTTACATGAACCAATTTAGTTGTGATGAATTAACATAATAGGATACTTGGGTAGAGTAGTAGGATTGAAATGGTACGACAAGGTCACCAATGTGGAACTGATGACAAGAACCAATCAAGAGACAGTGTAACAAGGGATGGGAAGAAGACGCTGGCGAGAGACTGGCCACCCACTGGCTAAACACGTTGACATTATAACCGTACAGTCCTTGTTCTTGAATCTCCAAGGTCAGAGACGTAGAAGTAGACCTAAGAACAAATGGAGAAGAGAACTGGTGACAGATCAACAAAGATAAAGTAGATGTGGAAAACCTTGAGCGGATGGCACGTGACAGGAGGACTTGGTATTTGTTTGTTGACGGGCTATGGCTCGTTGGAGAGTTGAAGAGTGTTGATAGAACTGACATTTTGTTTGTTGACGGGCTATGCTCGTTGGAGAGTTGAAGAGTGTTGATAGAACTGACATTTTGTTTGTTGACGGGCTATGCTCGTTGGAGAGTTGAAGAGTGTTGATTTTTTTTTTTTCCATAACCAGCGGCACTTGGGCTTTCAGCCCTTCGGCCCAATGACATGTCATTGCGAGGCTGGGGAACCTGAGGACTTTCCTTCCAACCCGGTCAGGAGCTTTGCTCCTTCCCATCCACAGAGGGTTTATCACAGGAGCCGTTCAGGTTATTCAGTCAAATTTCTGGCCGTAAACATTTCTTCAAACGCCGACGCCCGGGTTTGAACCATGAACACCTGGTCGCCAGTACAACGCCGAAGCCATTACACTAGCGCGGCTCCAAAAGAGTGTTGATAGAACTGACATTTTGTTTGTTGACAGGCTATGCTTGTTGGAGAGTTGAAGAGTGTTTATAGAACTGACATTTTGTTTGTTGACGGGCTATGCTCGTTGGAGAGTTGAAGAGTGTTGATAGAACTGACATTTTGTTCAACAACATTTAAAAAAACAAAACATGACCATGATAACGGTTAGGGATTGAGCGTTAGGATTTATGTAGTTTGTAACGCGACGAAGTAGAAGCCAATTTGGCGACTTATCAGTCGTCAGTTTTTCAAAGAGATTTCAACGAACGTTTAAAACAGGTTCAACCACTGCTTCTTTTACATTTTCGTTGTTCTCTATGTTTCAAAGCCATACACTGCGACTTAATATGTCAGTTGAAGATTATTTTTGAGTTCGACTCCCTGTCTTTTAATTTCCATACAAGTCGCAATGTAATATAAGCTCCTCTTACCTCGTCATATAATAATGTTTGGTGGAGGGAATGGTAGGGACTTAAGATCATTGTCGAGGTCACCAGGGGGGTCTTGTTATACACAAACACCAAATCTATAGTTTAAGCAGCACTACGTGCCGGTCAAAAATACATTTCCCTTGCTCTGAAGCTTTACCGTTAAAGGAAACAGGCATAATACATATTTACTGGCCTGGATATGATCCCAGTATATAATTATTTATCTATTACAAAATATAAATATATATTCCTATTATAACCATATTTCACAGACATATTCTTTAAAGACTATAAAGCATTTAATTCTTTTTTTTTTATTTAAAAGTATTAAGAAATAAATGCGCTTTCAAATTGTAATACTTTAAAAACCATGACACATTTTCAAAGAAGATTGCATCCTTTGGTAAATAAAATTACGTCCCTTACAATTCAACTTAACTGCATCTTAACATGTCAGTATGAAGGAAACTTAACAATACTGGAGGAAATTCATTAAAAGGTGGCAACGTCAATGTCCGGCTGTGTAGCGAACACAGAAAAGAGGTAAAAGTCAGTGAGTTTACATGCTTGTTGTACATGGGTTGTAAGACAGTGCTAAACAACAGTTAACTGGATAAAACTTACTGTTGTGCTCAACTTAAGGCCCTGGCCAAAAAATAAAAACAAACAACAAACAATCAGCCAGAGCCAGCAGCTGAAGTTTGAAGATATGTGCATAGAGACATGAAGAAGTAAGTCCAGCATTCTGGGAGGACGGAACCGTCGATTGCATCAAGTGGAGATACCCCTTACGTAGTCGCCTCATGTTATGTGAAAATAGGCTCTAACAACAAGTAGGTCAGAAAAGTTGACGTCATAAGCAACACCAGGCAAAACACGGTTCATGACCCCATTATCTCTATAGTCAGCTTTGATTGGAGAGGCACGTCAATGGGAGCAATCCTAAAAACTAAACCCAGAGCACTCATGAAGGAACTCCCACTGTTTAGTCATGACGTCTGACAAAAAAAAAAAAAAAAAACACACACACACACACACTCACACACACACACACACACACTCACACACACACACAATTAATCAATAAACCACAAAAAAGAACGTAAATCAGATAATCCACAGAAGTGCACACATAATCACACAGAATAAATAAGATACTACTAAAAAAAATGAATTGCAAAAAATGGCTCTTTTAATATTTTTTTTTTAATTAACCATTTTACAAAGATATAATGTATCGAATAGGAAATTCAAAAGAAGACAGTAACGCAGCAAATAACACTTTATAAAAGTAATATACAAATAAACATTATAAACACAACAAAAAAAACCAAATAATCGTAATATATGCCTTGTCAAATCAGTTTGTCAACAACAACAACAACACCAACAACAGACAAAGACAAGTTTGAGCGTATCTTCAATATTGCTTATATAATGTCATCTGTGACGTTATTGGTCATTCCCCTTATTCATGTTTTCTCTCTCTTCCACTATCTACTTATTTCTCATTTTCGGAGCACACAAATACGTGTTTACACTTCTTCCTGTATTAATTCGTCAAGTCTGTTTACCTGATCATCTGTGACCGAACGAGGCGGCCCCAATCGATCTTTGATTCACTCCGGCAGTACATGCACATTTGTAGAACTGATTTTATTGTGTGCTTTCATTTGTCGCACTTTTATCTTTCTTTTTCTGCTATGTGTAGAAGATATAAAGTATTTTCCTTCTTATGCCTTTCTCATGGATAAGTAGACATGTCTGTTTGTTACACATAAGACGCGGGTACGCGCTTCACCAAAGCTTGGAATACGGGGAGACAACGGATGGACAGACCCAGAAAAGAGATTACTTTCTGTTAAAAAGTAATGATTGTTACATTGGAAACACGGTGTCATATTTACAGACATGTTCGTACCATGTACCTAAGGGCAAGCGGATGTGTACAACCCATTTTCAGAAAAGTAATGTTCAAAATGTTGCATTAGCTGAGTCATGCAACATATTCATATCAGATTGGCTGATCCGTTGAGGTGCGTACAACAGATGCGTGGGAAGGCAGTGGGTATAATCTGACAATTTTCTCAAGCTATTTCACTTGTGAAATCGCTCGCCATGATACCAGACCTTGCTAGACTGAAGAATTAGAATTCAGAATTCCTTCTTAAACATACCGGGCCTTTTTTATTGAAGAATTTTGGACGGACTTTCATAGCGAAGGAAATCTCTTTCATATTAAATAAGGAAATCGGGACTGAGGAAACTGAAGGACCACACACGAAGTCAGAGAGGAAACGTATTAAATTAACAACACCCAAGACGCGTGAAAGAGGCCGATTCAAGTCGCTTTTATTCATCTGAGCAAAAAGTCTGTGAGCCAGGATTGGCTTATTGGTTGTACCAGAGAAAGTACTATCTCTGGAACAAGAAGGGAACAGTGGCCCAAGCTTTAAGACGATGGACACACGTAGTAAACTCTCTTTGATATTTCTGGGAAACAAGCTACACCTGACAATCTTGATCAGGGACGAGCGTGAGCGTGAAAAGAACCAACCCATAAGAAGGAGGTGAACCGTCATTGGCAGATAAGTTCACATATATGCTGTCACTTGAACTTCTTGTAACATTTCACAATCCATAACGACTGTCATGATAACTTCTCTAGATCCATAACTATTCAAATTATTTTTCAACTGTTAAAACTTAAGTGATTATTAAATTTTGTTGTTTGTAATTATACAAATTTAACTTCGATTTAATCATTTTAAAGTCACTGCATGTTTGTCTCAGTCAATGTACTACACACACACTCTAAACAGAGCTATACTAGAATAATATAATTCCACTGAGTTAATGAGGGATGGAGCTTGAACGAGCTGAAATTAATAAGTGCTTTATCCTTCACAAAAGGGTCGGCGGATATACAGAGTTAACATACTCAGACAAAGCAGTATTGTTCTCGATTATTCTGAATATCTTGTGAAGACTCACTGGGGGATAAAAGCGTATTGTTTCTTCTATCTACATTTCTTACTTACTTACTGTTGCGCACATATTCTTTTGTGTGGAATTATGCGACGCACGGATTACTATAAGTAGGAATGTACAGTATGACTATTTGATATGAAAAGAAATATCTCTCGGTCAAAGTTAGACTACCCATGATTAATTTATACTTTTGTTGTATGGGTGATCTCTCTTGAATATCTATCTAGCGTATGAATGCTAGGTCTATGTCATTTCTCATTTGTTATGGCCAGAAAACAAATTGGGCTTGCTTATAATGTTTATGGCCCGGACATATATGTATTCCGTGTCTATTTAAGAAGATTCGGTCTTATATCGTATATTTTTGTATTTTTATGTCGGCCTATTTCTCGGTCTGACGCTAAGGGGTGAATAGGCTTTTCTACGCATGCGTCGAGAGTGTCGACGAAAACTGCCTGATGTCATGGCGGTGTGTTTCTGAGCTGGTCCTTTAGGAATGTTGAAAAGTGATCTCTGTGAATGATTTTGAGGAAGGAGATAGTGTCTCTGCAAGATCATATGGTCAGAGATTCTCCTAATGTTCTATATTGTGTTTATTCCTAAAACGAGGTAATACCAGACCCTTTGTTTTGATGAACTCTGTTTTGCTAGGCCTAGATGGCAAGCTTATCTTCGTACAGCTAGGATTGTTTGAATGCTGATGAAGATGACAGGTTATCCAACAGCTCTAAGGTATTTTCATGAAGCAACCTTATAGATTTCAGAACTGGATGGAAACCCATTGAGAACATTTATGTTCAGATTTTGAATTAATTGCGGCCCATCATTTATCGTCCTGGGTGAGTGAAACTCAAGGAGGTAGCCATTTTGAATTCCCGTTACCACAACGGATCATTGTCAAGAGAACAGAAAACAACTCTTATTATCGGACGATGATGCAGAGATCTTCCTATTATGGAAAACCCATTACTGTGGTTGAACGTAGTTGCTATGAACTTTCGATGAATGTACACATTAAGAAAACTTAGCCAAGAAAAGGTTTGATCAGTGAACCATTATTGATGTTTACATATTCATTTTCACTGACGCGTTCAGTCAGCTGAAGTATGAGGCGATAGCCCACCAGTACAGTAAATGCTTGACTTATATCGCCCATTGTATTTATATGCTACATGAAATATGTCTGATGTTGCCACCTACTATTCAAGTACCTAATGATTTGCTGTGTCAACATGTACCTATGACTGTATCCGTGCTGTCGGAATGTGTGTCACCTTATTAAACATATGAAATGGTCAACAGCAGTTCAAACATCATTGACTTGCATACGAGTGTATGAATGTACCATTACTAAGTTGTCAACTTCACCGAACATTCCATCATTCGCGTAACTGACACTTTACACCTTCACTCTATGTCAACATGACCTGTAGATTCAACACTGTGTAAGGTTGGGAAGTTGACCAGTATAACCACATAACTTACATTGGTCAGTAACGTCCAGTGATAAGCATCAAATATTTACGACGTCTTCAGTGGAAGATATAAGAAATGTATTTCTTCAGTGGTGGCCAGATTCCTGGGTCCAACCTGCACAGTATACATCTTGAGAAGTCAACAGATTACCATTGATTGTATCACTACTTAGCGGTTCATTGATGTATATTCACCGCCGGGTCTTTTTAATGTTTTCTTCTGTGGTAATCATGAACTTAAGATATCTAAAATGAAATTATTGGATAAACTATAGTATAAATTGTGGCATTGCCAGTAGTGTAGTAGGCGTTGGTGACACCTCTCTGGAAATATTTATACTTAGAGAAATACTTTCTCTGAGATCTTGAGATATATTCTCACTTGTCGTTTCATACGACGACGTAGCCTCACATTAGGCGTTATATTTGTTTGGAATGCTTATCATCTGCGCATTGTTATTCGTGCGTTGTGAGCCGATTGTATGTTGCTCTTAGATGTATTTTTTTTTAAATGTTCCATTTTTTCCCCCGGGGGGTGTGGTAATCTTTTTCGCACATATTCTTTGGTGTGGAATTATGCGACGCACGGATTACTGTAAGTAGGAATGTACAGTATGACTATTTGATATGAAAAGAAATATCTCTCAGTCAAAGTTAGACTACCCATGATTAATTTATACTTTTGTTGTATGGGTGATCTCTCTTGAATATCGATCTAGCGTATGAATGCTAGGTCTATGCCATTTCTCATTTGTTATGGCAAGAAAACAAATTGGGCTTGCTTATAATGTTTATGGCCCGGACATAAATGTATTCCGTGTCTATTTAAGAAGATTCGGTCTTATATCGTATATTTTTGTATTTTTATGTCGGCCTATTTCTCTGTCTGACGCTAAGGGGTGAATAGGCTTTTCTACGCATGCGTCGAAAGTGTCGACGAAAACTGCCTGATGTCATGGCGGTGTGTTTATGGGCTGGTCCTTAGGGATGTTGAAAAGTGATCTCTGTGAATGATTTTTAGGAAGGAGATAGTGTCTCTGCAAGATCATATGGTCAGAGATTCTCCTAATGTTCTTTATACCCCACTGTTTATTGATACCCATAAATTTGTTGCACCAAATGATACCGTCCGATAATAAAGGTGGGTACTGAATACCGATAAGTTTGTTGTCATCCTTATAAGGCGTCTATTGTTGATACATACACATACGCCACACAGGCTAAATAAAGAGATACGTTGCTAAAGGATTCTGTATTACAGGCCACGCCCACACAGAGCTATTCCTAAATATGTTAAGTAGGTATAATCAGTCTTGCAATATAGCTGTAGATCCTGTTTGATTGTAATCCACCACTTGATAAGAATAGGGTTATGTTTCAAAGGTATGTGTGTTCAAGTCTACATCATCGCCACATAGGCTAGTAATAAATATGTGTTACTACTGTCACGTCTAGAATATTGAGTGCGTGTGTTGACTTAGTCGTTTACACCACAGGTACGTACACAAGAGTCATGGATTTTTGTAAACGACTGGTGACAGTTAATACTGGTTTATTCACGTCACAACACATTGATATAAAATGCACATAGTCAGGATACAGTTCACAGCATAACACGAAATATATCTTAACACATAAGGACTGCGCACTCGGCAGTTACTATGAGATCAGCGCTATAAAGTATCATCAATAATTCAGCGCTATCTCTTCCTCAACAACTATCCTCTCACAGGAAACAATGGCCTTTATATAATTCATCAGCGCTACAAAGTATCATCAATAACGATCCTCTCACAGGAGATCATGGCCTCTATATAATTCATCAACAACTATCCTCTCACAGGAAATAATGGCCTATATATATATATATATATTCATCAGCGCTTTAAAGTATCCTCAATAACAATCCTCTCACAGGAGATAATGGCCTTTATATATTCATCAATAATCCTCATCATCAGCGCTATAAAGTATCATCAATAACGATCCTCTCACAGGAGATCAATGGCCTTTATATATTCATCAATAATCCTCACACAGGGAATAATGGCCTATATATATATATTCATCAGCGCTTTAAAGTATCATCAATAACAATCCTCTCACAGGAAACAATGGCCTTTAAAGACTGCACACTGCAGTTTTTCAAAATGGCCTACACAAAATCTTCAGCTACTATCCTCTCACAGGAAACAATGGCCTTTAAGGACTGCACACTGCAGTTATCAAAATGGCCTACACAAAATCTTGGCCTCATAAACATTTTCACAATAATTCAAACTGTAGATTTATACTACGCTGTACCCACAGCGAAAAATCCGTCGACATATTAACTTCAGCACTGTACAGGCATTTCACACTTCCCAAAAAGACTGTCTTGACCTCACCCGGTCAAACGCCCAGAACACTCTCTTCGAATCACACACTATAACACGCTCAACACAGTCACGAGACTTTCTCACGGTCAACACAACTCAGTCAATCAATCATCTGCGGGCTAGCGGCGAGCTATTCTCACACCGCTCAAAACATTACAGAATAAATATATCTCACACTTGAGATGATCAGCGTTTTTCCACGCCTTCTGTAATCTATCTCTCGAAACTACCACGAGATATTTTCAAAACAATTCAATAGCCAACAAGCAAACAAGTACTCCAACTCAGAATCTAACTTGTCTTCTAACATACTTAGTTTTCTCCCCTTACACCAGTTCTGTTCTTAACATCTTACCTCACCCCCGGAGAAAAAAAATGATTCTATCATTTTTTTGACAAATACATCCCCCAAAAAAGTTAAGAGGACAATGAATCTCTAACAAATGCGTATAAGAATTACCTTAAGTTAAGTCAAAATAAGACATCTACAAAATATAAGCATTAAGTGAAATGTAAAAATGAAATATCCAATGTAATTAATTAAACATACTAAAAAAATAATGCATTGCAAAACCGAGTTAAGTGAATACAGAACAATTAAATAGGAAACAACCGATAGTAAAAGAAAAGACAATATCAAGGAAAGAAAAATAATCCGTAATAAAGGTAAGTATGAAATCCGAATATGAGGAAAAACAATAATATCACATTCAAACAATTTCATATATATAAAATAACTTCAAATATCACAGGTAGTTACACTATATTAAGTTATCCCATTAACTGACAATACAAAGAATGAAAGTATAAGAAGCGAAAGAAGAAGTATATGAGAAGGATGCGACACGCACACAACGCACGGAATGTAAACAAAATATGAAACCATACTGAAAAGACAACAGAAAAGAAAGAATATAATGAAGAATAATCAACAAAGACAGATGGAAAGCAAAAGGCATGAATATAGAGAAAGTTGGTAAAATATATACCAATAACTATTTAGATCAAACAAAGTATTTTATAATACATACAAACATGATCGAAAACGACAAAACAAAATAACAAAGTATACCTATACTAATATCATAAAAAATAGTTTATAACCAAACAAAACTTAATCAGTAATTTAACCAAGTAATAAAAGTTATACATAACTAACAATAAATTATCGACAGCACACAAACAAGTAATAGCATAAGTATATATCTAAATTCGACCAACGCACAATCAAGCGCTAATACAACATAACATCCAAAAAACCAAAAAAAAACTTTCTTTAAAGAACTAAAATTACTCTACATATCAAACATAGCGCATAGTCAAGCGCTAGGCACACACAAAAACCAAAAAATTACAATGTCCGGAAAAAAAAATATTTTCCAAAAAATACAATACAAAAATATTTCTTAACGCTAAGTTACCTAAAAATAGTATTTTAATTTAATTAATTCAAATCTATAATTAACAAAATAACAAAGAAACTAACTTTAACAAAATGAG
Organism: Oreohelix idahoensis; assembly: GCA_024509875.1. Classification (NCBI taxonomy): domain Eukaryota; kingdom Metazoa; phylum Mollusca; class Gastropoda; order Stylommatophora; family Oreohelicidae; genus Oreohelix; species Oreohelix idahoensis. The sequence goes on from JAMPIV010002460.1 coordinate 534,951, forward strand.
AGATATATAACAATTCCTATATCTAAGCAAACACTAATCAACACGTGTAAGTTTTTTCAAAAAATACGTCACAAAGAAACACATAGGAAAACACACTATTACCAACATACAAGTTTGCAAATATATGAAAACAACGTAATGTATGTTAAGCAAGTGCTTAAATCAGATCTTTAGATTCCTCAATCAAATAACAATATCAGCAAACGCTGTTAATTTTCTACATACAATTCAATTTAAACTTTTAAATATTTCCGGCTGACAATCACGTTCAGCTTAGTTACAGTGTTATTTAGTTATAAATTTATTTCTATCTCCACCTGATATACTAAAAGTAACTATTGTAACACTACAACTAATGAGTATGTGCATAGGGCTGGCAAACTCATCATGTACAAATCTATCTTAACTATCACATCTGCAAAACAATAAAACAAAAAAAAAATTCAAGTTCTACACCAGAGTATAAAAGTCAATGATTATATGGTGTAAATAGGCTTAGGTTTGTAACCAAAAAGGTTAAATATAAACCTGCTCATTGCATTCATCAATAGTAAACGAAACGTCACTACCATCTAACACACTGCACATTATCCAAAACACAATAGTATAGAAATAACATCGAAATGAACTAATGCATAATTAATATAGTCATACATATCAAAAAAAAACTATTGACATCAAATGATGCATAAAATGATAATCATAATATAACAACCTATAATGATCTATACAATAGAATACAATAATATATACTGTCCTAACAAACAAACAAAAAAAATCAAATTAAAAAAAAATCGCCATAGGTCTTGCCGACATCTCATAAACACTAGGGGTAACACGTCCAATGCATAGTTAGCACGCTGATATGTTCCGCTTGAACAGATACTCGGGTACAATGTTGACCTACATTCCTGCCGCTACCGTAAACAGGAGCGCTGAACCTTATCGAGAAGTCGCTTCTGTTCAAAAAATACAAATGAAAATTTCCATTTTAATGAATGGTAAAATTTACTGAGAACAACGGAGAGGTTAAATAAACAATTACCTCGCAATGTGGTTTGTGCAGAAATCTGGCCACTTCACGATGTCATCGATTCTTCCTTTATGTTCACAACAAAGTGATGCTCTTTCATAATCAGAAACATAACAAGCAGTAGTATTTGTGACATCATTATTATTGCTACTTTGCTTAATAACAATGATTCTAGGCTCACGTCGAGCAAAATTAGCATAACTGCCATCATCTCCTCTTTGTTTGAGACCATTATTATGTCTATAATCCCAGTCAGAATTGTTATGATTAACGTTTCTACTCCGAACAAAAAATCTGTCAGAAAAATTACTGCACGATTGAAAACCCTTCTTGTATTTGCCTGTACCATTATTTTCAAAATTCTCAGAATTAAAATGTTGACATACATTAACTTGTCTCTTATCTCTCTGAGAAGGAAAATTATTATCATATAAATTCCCTTGGTACTTTCTAACCTTAGGAACATCTCTCCGACCAAAACTCTTTCCATTCTTTTCTTTGACAATATGCTTGTTTGCAGTATCATCTGCAGATCTATAAGTATCTTTATCGTTACGCATATAATGGGTTTCATCCTTGGAACCACTACTTATATTTTTATCCCTTGTTATCATCTTATGAGAACTTCCAAAATTAGTTACTCGTTTAATCCTTAGGCTTTTATCAGGACCGACTGTTACATTATCATTCTCTCTATTACACTGCCGCCAAGAATTGTTGCCAATGCAAGCAGAATAAAAAGATTTTGGAAAGTTATATTTCCCCCGAAAAGATATTTGTCTATCACATTTATTCTTTCTATCAGCAAAGATTGTATGAGGCTGGCTCTTTGCTTTTTTAACCTGTTGGTAAACAACTTTCTGTCTAGCATTGTCAACATTGACAGTAGGCCATATCTTGTTGTTCAAAATAACATCGAGTAGACCCTCTACTCTTTTTGTACTTTCCGCAATTTCAACATTTTTTTGTGAAATTTCTTCACTTAATTTCCTATTTAATTTGTCAAATGTCAAAACTTTACTTCTCTCCTCTGTTAACAATCTCTCAATCTTAATCATCTCCTCTCTCTCAGTGGTTAACTCTTTTAATTTGTCTTTCTCATCCTTTTCTTTATTTGTACTTAGTTGTCGTGTTTCATTCTCACTATCCTCATTATTCATTAGCTCTTCAACTTCATTCGGAAATTAAGTATAATTCTCTTCTTCAATACCAGAATTTACCTTATTCAACAAATCAAGAAGCGTCTTTGTATAAGACCTATCACGGTCAATTGTCTCAGCTTCTAATTTACCACACCTCTCTTTGTTTTCCTGAAGTTGTTGCTTGAGATCACTAACCTCATCATCTCTATAATGCACTTGATCTTCCAAATCTTTAACTTTGCCCAATGCAGCATCTAACGCCGCTTGCACTTTAGTAAGTTCCATGTTTGACTTATCTAAATCAGTTGTTAGTCTCGACACTGTTTCTTGTAATTTACTCTTTTCAGTAATATCTTGCAAAAAATTAGCCCTTTCCTGTAAAGCAATCTGTTTGTTTTTCTTCATCTGCTCCTCTTCTTCTAATTCCTTTTTGTTATCCTCTTGCATATTGTTGCCGATCATATTGTGTACAATCTTATGCATATAATTGTGTCTAGCCCGAGTATAATCGTACACCATCGGACGTAGGCATTCTAACAACACCGCCAAATCCCTAGCCATGATCATTTCAGGATTTGAATGAGGGTTTTCGTCAGTAAAAAACTTTATGGCTGCTACTGCACTAAACAAAAACCCATCCAGCACGTATCTATCAAGTGCTGGGCCTTTTAATCCCTCACCATATTCAGCTACTTCCGCTAAATATTCTAGTATAGGCCTCATATCATCTGGATTATCATCGAAATCCATGGTGATTCTATCAACTCTCTACCCTTCACAGTTAAATAACTATACAACAAATTCCAACTATATATCTATACCAGTATAATTATTAATATCGCAAGTTTATGTTTCAAGAAGTTCTGACAATTACCCTTCCATTTCACCCAGTTAAGTATCTATACCTGAAATTGCAATTATTTATTAACTTTGTATCCCCAATTCCTCTTCCATATGAGGAAAGTCAACATATATCATACAACCATCAATACTTATGCATTAAATCCTAATAAAGTTGTCAGTATATACCTAGACAACAAAAACAACAGTTATCAACAGAATAGGTAATAAAAAGCAGAGGAAGGCTCGTTGACATGAATAAGGCGACACAGTTCACACAACGGAAAACCACTTATCTTGAATGAAAACAATCCCGTTCCTTTTCGCTAACACCCTGGATATCACAAAGTTCAATGGTAAAACAATCGACCACAGAAAGCCATTGGAACTTGACACCTTTTCCCTCAGGTCCTCGATTCAGCACACTACGTGCTTGCACATCGCACAGGAAAACAGGAAATGGGTCACCGTCTGTCAATTTCGTTGAAAGGAGGTATACCGCTCGTTCATACTGTCTGACGTTTACTTGAACTGGTACTCTAGGACTGGAAAAGGTAACATTGCCACTCTTGTACTGTGGCACACTTGTAGAAGGATTGACCTTATTTGGGTATCCGCCACTATATACTTGAATTTGTATACAGACGCCACTGTATATCATGACATCTCATAATCTTGAGTAATAAATTCCTTTATTTGCGAATATGGCATGAGTATCCGGTCCTATAATTACTGGAAACCACCAAATGATACCGATAATGGTTTGGTGGTTAGTGATACCGCTAAAGGTTTGTTGACTTTTTTATAAGGCGTCTATTGTTGATACATACACATACGCCACACAGGCTAAATATAGAGATACGTTGCTAAAGGATTCTGTATTACAGGCCACGCCCACACAGAGCTATTCCTAAATATGTTAAGTAGGTATAATCAGTCTTGCAATATAGCAGTAGATCCTGTTTGATTGTAATCCACCACTTGATAAGAATAGGGTTATGTTTCAAAGGTATGTGTGTTCAAGTCTACATCATCGCCACATAGGCTAGTAATAAATATGTGTTACTACTGTCACGTCTAGAATATTGAGTGCGTGTGTTGATTTAGTCGTTTACACCACAGGTACGTACACAAGAGTCATGGATGGTTGTAAACGACTGGTGACAGTTAATACTGGTTTATTCACGTCACAACACATTGATATAAAATGCACATAGTCAGGATACAGTTCACAGCATAACACGAAATATATCTTAACACATAAGGGCTGCGCACTCGGCAGTTACTATGAGATCAGCGCTATATAGTATCATCAATAATTCAGCGCTATCTCTTCCTCAACAAGTATCCTCTCACAGGAAACAATGGCCTTTATATAATTCATCAGCGCTACAAAGTATCATCAATAACGATCCTCTCACAGGAGATCATGGCCTCTATATAATTCATCAACAACTATCCTCTCACAGGAAATAATGGCCTATATATATATATATTCATCAGCGCTTTAAAGTATCCTCAATAACAATCCTCTCACAGGAGATAATGGCCTTTATATGTTCATCAATAATCCTCATCATCAGCGCTATAAAGTATCATCAATAACGATCCTCTCACAGGAGATCAATGGCCTTTATATATTCATCAATAATCCTCACACAGGGAATAATGGCCTATATATATATATATATATATATATATATATATATATATATATATATATATATATATATATATATATATATATATATATATACATATATATATATATATATATATTCATCAGCGCTTTAAAGTATCATCAATAACAATCCTCTCACAGGAAACAATGGCCTTTAAAGACTGCACACTGCAGTTATCAAAATGGCCTACACAAAATCTTCGACTACTAACCTCTCACAGGAAATATTGGCCTTTAAAGACTGCACACTGCAGTTTTTCAAAATGGCCTACACAAAATCTTCAGCTACTATCCTCTCACAGGAAACAATGGCCTTTAAGGACTGCACACTGCAGTTATCAAAATGGCCTACACAAAATCTTGGCCTAATAAACATTTTCACAATAATTCAAACTGTAGATTTATACTACGCTGTACCAACAGCGAAAAATCCGTCGACATATTAACTTCAGCACTGTACAGGCATTTCACACTTCCCAAAAAACACTGTCTTGACCTCACCCGGTCAAACGCCCAGAACACTCTCTTCGAATCACACACTATAACACGCTCAACACAGTCACGAGACTTTCTCACGGTCAACACAACTCAGTCAATCAATCATCTGCGGGCTAGCGGCGAGCTATTCTCACACCGCTCAAAACATTACAGAATAAATATATCTCACACTTGAGATGATCAGCGTTTGTCCACGCCTTCTGTAATCTATCTCTCGAAACTACCACGAGATATTTTCAAAACAATTCAATAGCCAACAAGCAAACAAGTGCTCCAACTCAGAATCTAACTTGTCTACTAACATACTTAGTTTTCTCCCCTTCCATCAGTTCTGTTCTTAACAGTTCTATATTGTGTTTATTCCTAAAACAAGGTAATACCAGACCCTTTGTTTTGATGAACTCTGTTTTGCTAGGCCTAGATGGCAAGCTTATCTTCGTACATCTAGGAGTGTTTGAATGCTGATGAAGATGACAGGTTATCCAACAGCTCTAAGGTATTTTCATGAAGCAACCTTATAGATTTCAGAACTGGATGGAAACCCATTGAGAACATTTATGTTCAGATTTTGAAATAATTGCGGCTCATCATTTATCCTCCTGGTGAGTGAAACCCAAGGAGGTAGCCATTTTGAATTCCCGTTACCACAACGGATCATTGTCAAGAGAACAGAAAACAACTCTTATTATCGGACGATGATGCAGAGATCTTCCTATTATGGAAAACCCATTACTGTGGTTGAACATGGTTGCTATGAACTTTCGATGAATGTACAACTTAAGAAAACTTAGCCAAGAAAAGGTTCGATCAGTGAACCATTATTGATGTTTACATATTCGTTTTCACTGACGCGTTCAGTCAGCTGAAGTATGAGGCGATAGCCCACCAGTACAGTGAATGCTTGACTTATATCGCCCATTGTATTTATATGCTACATGAAATATGTCTGATGTTGCCACCTGCTATTCAAGTAAATAATGATTTGCTGTGTCAACATGTACCTATGACTGTATCCGTGCTGTCGGAATGTGTGTCACCTTATTAAACATATGAAATGGTCAACAGAAGTTCAAACATCATTGACTTGCATACGAGTGTATGAATGTACCATTACTAAGTTGTCAACTTCACCGAACATTCCATCATTCGCGTAACTGACACTTTACACCTTCACTCTATGTCAACATGACCTGTAAATTCAACACTGTGTAAGGTTAGGAAGTTGACCAGTATAACCACATAACTTACATTGGTCAGTAACGTCCAGTGATAAGCATCAAATATTTACGACGTCTTCAGTGGAAGATATAAGAAATGTATTTCTTCACTTACTTAGACTTTCCTTTTCTACCGTGATGTGTAGAGGTATCTACATTTCTGCCAAGAGTAATCTTGTGTAAAGATAGACTCCATTGAAGCCTATATTAGATGCTCTTGAGTTTTGGCCACTGCTGGACTACTACTGCAAGCAGGGAAGGCAATACTGTCACATCTTCCCTGATGAGAAAGTAGACAAGTGATGTAATATTGACCGACTGTGATGTTGGTAAAACTCTCGTGTATCAGATTTTGGGGCACCGAATTACAAAGAAGATGGCCCCGCGAGCATGGTTATCGCTGATATGGCTACTGTACTTCGTGATTTATCTCGTGGAGGGAACACAACCCAGATGGTCACACGATGAATGTTTGTTTGCACAGGTACAGGGTGTGGTGGGTTTTGATGTTATTAATTGTTGTTGTTATGTTTACTTAGTGTAATGAATGAGGTCAGCTGTGAAGGTCCCTGAGGATAACAGTTTATGTGAGTTTACAGAGTACCTTGCGACTACCACCTACGACCTCAATCAGACTTATTCTGACTAGTATGTCTGATAGCTACGTCTAATGTCTAGGGCAATGAAATGTGGTTTGCTGGTAATTAACTACATAAACACACACACACAAACACTAATATTAATATCTATGATCAAGTCAATTAACACTGTGTTTTAAATTTAGAAGTTACAATTTTTTTAATTTGTTTTGTCCTGAACCAAGATTTTTCTTATGGTCAGGACTTTTAAAAAGATATGAATCAATTTCAATAGAATTACATATAATTGAGTAAACACATGAAAGACTTGTACATATACATAATTTAAATTTGCTAATATTGGTACTAAAACTAAACGTCTTTAGGAACTAGTGCTGGATGTCGGGTCGGGGTATTTGCATCATACCCATATCTTAGTTAACAGTGTTCATTTGCTCTTTAAACAGGATTAATGGTGGGAAAGTCGTTTAATACACAATGGAGTTTCTATTATATTATATTCGTTGATGAATCTCAGCAGGCCAGGTCTTTAATACTTAACTGGTCTGTGACGATTGAAGAAAGTAGTTCCTTAGGCCCACTCCTCACTTGCTCTGAGGTAATATGGTAGGCATCTCATTTCATACAATGGTGTATTCGTCAGAACATCTGTCACTAGCACAGTGCCAGACAAAGAAACTCTGAAACCATAAAATTAGGCTATGTCTTAACATACTACCTAATCCACCATGTTTACAAGCATTAATACATCAAAAAATAGACATGGTCAGATCTCTCTGACCGACCCAGCACATCTACATCAATGCTGTTATCAAGTGGCACTAGTTTACCTTTCCTCTCCTCTATGGACTGCACTGCATCTGAAATATTTTCATTAATCTCTTTTTTCCATATAATAAGGTGGGTGATATGTTTCCACCTGACCAAATGAAGAGAAACATCTGTATTCTACATTTCTGATAGTTAATCCTATTATATTTCAACCTCTAGGCCCTGGACAGTCGGCTGGGGACCTAGAATAAGTACTCACTTGTCGTAATCATTTTTCATTATATGGCAGTATATCTCACTCAGAATTGTTAAATAAAAGGTTAATAATTTCTTCCTTACCACAATTCAAAATGAAAACACACAGGTACGTTGAAAATAGCACAAACTCAGCTGAGCTGCTGGCTAGACTAGGGCGTCCCACTACTATTAGCACATATATTCAATGGACGACAAACTTCTTAGCCTCAACGATCTGCTTGTATGGACAGTCTTCAACAAAATGGCAACTAGCCGGCAAATTTTTCAATAATCTTAACTATTTTGTATAATGAGAGTACTTCCCCTTTACAATTTAAAATTTCAAACTAAATGTCCAATTTTTGGTCAACTGTGTAGTGTATTTCTGTCGGTAGGTCTGTCCGAACTTGTCTTTTCCCAAAAATGGACTTGGTTTTTGCCTAACACTAAAAAAAATATTCAAATTTTCTCTCATTCCCTTCTTAGATTTCTACTGCGAAGATATTTTTAGATTCTATCCTCCTTGTCTCCCCCTTGTTTACATGGAATTTTTTTTATGCCTTCGTCTCAAGGACGCGTTAAATGTAACTTTAGTGAATGCAAAGCTAACATCTGTTTGCTAGTTTGCCACTGAACAAATCAGTCTTTTGTCAATAACTTCCATGATATCTGTCCGTCCTTTTATTTGAAAGCGTATTATTTATCAGAAAAAGATAAGCTCTTAAACTAGCTAACTTTTGTGATTCTAAACCTATTAATAAGAAATTCCATATTTTTTCCATGTTAGTCTTGAAATCTTTACTACCACTCGTTCACTTCTTTTCCATGTACTTTCAAGCTAATTACGAGAGTCTCTCGTAGTACGTGAGAATTTACGTCATTCGCAATAAGAGCTAAGCATGTTTTCGTGACAATTGGCTACATGTTCTCACTTTTTCATCGTATTTCAATTTACCAACTACAAGTTCGCGCGTATGCTAGACTTAGATTCAAACGCGTGCAGACGGCATCATTTTTTTCTTCACTCCTTTTCTTACCCCGTCTAAACGAATAGGCCTTTAGGGTCCTAATGTTATAATTAGTTTTTTCCAATGACACTAGAAACGATGGTACGGTCTACCACAATCAACGCGCCTGTGGAGTTGGCGAAGAAGCCGCAGCGTAACTTAACTATATTTTATCCCTACATTTTATTTTAACTTTTATATTTATTATGGAGGATTTTATCGCTGTATCAAGGTATTTCACCACACAGGGCAGTAAATTATCCAGGTGGTCACATATTACAGACACGCACCTGAAAGTCGGAATGTTGTAATAAGTTTCTGGGAAGAAATTAATTATGATAAGTTAGGAAATTGTGAGTGTAAACAATACCGATAATCGACGGTATTAACAATTCATTAATTGGAAAGTGTCTTTAAAAAAAAAATCGCGCAGGATTTCCATAAGAGGAAATTGTTGGGATAAACCGCATCATTCAATGCACGTTTACATATAACTGACTAGTCAATTCTAGATGTTATAAACCACACTTTTGATTGGAGCCTGGTCAGAGAGTAACAACAAAGTCCGTGATATGAAATTGGCAATATACTCTGACACTGTCGCCGGTCTAGAGCACTGTAAAATTCCCCTAGTCAAGAACACAGCCAGCTAGCCAGAGTAAAGAATAGGATCATAACTCTATTTATCGTCCCGAACCTTCTTTGAGCATATTGTGGACTTATATCCCAGGAAAACTCTACCTACATTAACATGGGAAGCCGGAATCCTTAGAATCTGAACACAAAGTCAGAGTGGGAGCCTAGTGTAAAGTAATACCCCATACCGCGTGTAAGAGGCATCTTAAACAAGTTGCCTTAACTATTTCTCTGAGCCGGGAGTCAATGTTCCCAAAGAGATGTTATAATTCTATATTTTGCACTTATTAGCATGTGAAAATTGCTAGTTGATGTCCAAGTCAAATGAGGCTGGCAATCTCAGCATGTAGAATGATGGTTTCATGAACCACTACTGACGGAGCTGGTGACTGCTTTATTCGGGTTTCTCATAAATAACCAAACGCAGAGGTAGTCCCAAGTTCCATATAGAGCAATGAGTGGATGATGATATAACTGACGTACATACGTTTTATATTATTTACCTTTTCAACCAGTGCACATGTCAAGATATTCAATATAAATATAATGAATGTTTTCCGCTCACTGGGATTAATAGTAATGGTCAGAGAGGGTAACGTTCTGAGGTAGATGGGATGATGGAATGAAATTCAGGGGCACATGACTGTCTGTCACGAAACCCAATACTCATGAGAGTATTTGTTTCTCTTAGTTCATGATACTAGTCGATGGTACCAGTTGATGGTGCTATCTGTGGAACAAAATGTGTAGCCAGCTATCAAGTGGCCTGCTGTCAACGCTAGACACCATCATCAGACCGGTCTTGAAGACGATGGACCAGCTTCCTGATAACTTCCTGATATTTCGTGGAACGTGTCACAAGTTCTTGTCGGGTCTATAAGCCACCACAGGTGCCTCACCGAACACTTCTCGGGTCACAGAATCTATTTGGAGAATAGGTAAGTTGCGGAAACGGATCTTTTTGACTTCAGTGTGATATGTCAAGAAGATTAATTTGACTCCATCAGAAGCAGATTTGTGGTGGGACAGAGCTGTGAACATAATAATTTACTGAATTTAACCATTTGGGGCTCATCACACGAGCTAAATTCTGTCTCCTGATAAATTTTATTATAGTCTGGAGAATATCAGCTATAGTACTTGATTTCTTAAATTCCTATGAGGCTCCCTAGAATTGAAGCATCATTCTTCAAATCAAATCTTTGCCAAGAGATTGCTATCTTGAACGAAGGGTAGATACCTTTGAAGTCCCTCAGTAGATACTTTGAATTTAGGCGGCTGTTGGACCATCACTGCAGGGCAAGGGGAGAAATCCCATGACAATAGTATTCCTCCCAGAGTCTCTGTTAGAGACAAGATAGTGTTCCTCACAGACGCCTTGTTAGAGACAAGATAGCATTCCACACAGACTCTCTGTTAGAGACAAGATAGTGTTCCTCACAGACGCCTTGTTAGAGAAAAGATCATGTTCCTCACAAACTCTCAGTTATAGACAAGATAGTCTTCCTCACAGACTCTCTGTTAGAGACATGATAGTGTTCCTCACATACTCTTTGTTAGAGCCAAGATAGTGTTCCTTACAGACTCTCTGTTAGAGACAAGATAATGTTTCTCACAGACTTTCTGTTAGAGAAATGATAGCGTTTCTCCCAGACTCTCTGTTAGAGACAAGATAGTGCTCCTCACAGACTCTATGTTAGAGACACGATAGTGTTCCTCACAGACTCTCTGTTAAAGACAAGATATTGTTTCTCACCGACTCTCTGTTAGAGACAAGATGGTGTTAATCACAGACACTCAGTTAGAGACAAAATAGTTTTCCCCACAAACTCTCTGTTAGAAACAAGATAGTGTTTGTCACTGACTCTCTGTCAGTTATAACTGTACTCAGAAACAAAGAAACAAATAGAGCTGCTTGACAGAAGCACTAATGGAAACCTTGATCATTTCTATCATCAATCACTCCCTGCTTCATATGGAACTTGGGACTACTCTACTGTTGGTTCTTTGTAAGAAACTCGCAAAAAAGCAGTCACCAGCAGTGGCAGGGTTGGTTCACGAAATCAGCATTCTATATGCTGAGGTTGCCAGCCTCAAATTACATTAACATCCACTAGCAATTTTCACATATTTATATTCACATGTCAGTATATACATTTAGTTCACTTGTTAATAATGCAAAATATAGAATTTCAAATGTACAACTTACGCCAATCATTGGGCTCACAGACTGCTGGTTCAGAGAAATAGTTTAAGGCAGCTTGACGATGCCTCTTACACATGATCTGGGGTGTTGTTATTTTAGCAATAAGTTCCTACTTTGATTTTGTGTTACAGTTTCATTAGAGTCCGATTTTCTGTGTTCAAATGGTAGAGTTTTTTCGGGGCTCTTTGTCCTCAAGATGCTCAAACAAGGTTCGGTCTGGTAAATAAAATATGCTGCTATTCTTAAGTCTTGCAAGGTCTAGTTGTCTTCTTGGAGCGAGGTAAATTGTCATAGTGTTCTAAACTAACTAAATAGTTATGTTATATTACGTTTCGCTCCCCGGCATGAGAAGGCAGATAAAGTTGCCAACTAAGAAAGAACAAAACTCAAACTAAAGTCGGAGCAACATATAGGAAGATAAAATCAACAATACGTAATAAGTTTAAAGAAAAATGACAGAAGAATCGTCAGAGTATGATACAGCATAATCATTGTGGTGTTATGAGAGGTTAGGGGTGTTTATCCACCTAAGAGTACACTGCGTGAGGTCAAGCTGTGTAAGTCCCTGAGTCTAATAGTTGATGTTGTATTCTCAGGGTACCTATCCGCTACCTACCTCAGATCTCACTCGGGATATATTTTTATGATGTATGTTAATTGACTACGTGTCTAGGGTAATGCAGGTGTAGTGATGCTGTAATTCAACAATCACAACTATAACTCAATAATATCAAAATGAGTAAGACTCTGTTGGAAATTTTGGAAATAATACTATATTACAATTTAATCGTCCTGATCCTAAATAATCTGGATCAGGACTATCAATTCAAAAGAAATTTGTGTTTGTACATTTATTCAAATAAATAAAGTAGACAATTTGTCCATACAAAGTAATTCAAAACTAAATAAGGTGTTTGTATCCCCACTGACTAATATTAACACTGGTTACAGGATGGAGGGTTGGGTTTTCTCATCATCCCCTCTTTATTTCTTTTCTACAACTTTTGATATTAAGTGGAATCAGATTTATGGATGTGTCCTCGAGTGCCAGAAAAACTGGACTTAACTTGGAGCATATTGAAAATGACGGCTTGAGGATTCTCAATACAAAGACAGTTCTTTCACCCTTCCTGGAAGTAGATGTGGCAGGGAGCTGGCAGTAGAGTAAACAGCTTTCACCTCGCACACTGGTTCTGCTTTGCCAGGAGTTCTTGTACTTGGTAAGTGTACCAAATAACCCGCAGATAACAGAATAAAACACGAAATCACAAGCTTGACTGGCGGTTAATGGGCATAGTTCAAACCGCTATCGTCCAGATGGCAAAATGCATTTAACATGAACGCTTTGCTACTGCTCTCAAGCTGACTGTGTTAACAGTTTTGGGGAAATGGCGCTGAAGCCGGCAGATTTGCTAATGTTATCCCCTTTTCAAACTACAGTCAACCAATCAAAACTGCGTTTAGAAAATGTAACTTTTCTCGGCGCCTTTCAAAATTGAGCAGTTATCAGCGTGTAAGTCTGGGTGTCAATATTTCATTTTCTACAATATCTTCGTCATTAATGGGCCGATTTTCAAAATGGGAAGTGAATATTAAATAGACAACTGTCTTCTATCTTTATATTTGGATTTCTTTTAACGATTTATCTTCGTTTTCATCTATGTAATTATCTTGTGATTAATTGTTTTTACCCCAAACTCACTATAAATAAATAATTCGCTAAGACAAGATACTTTATATAAGGGAATTGTTTTAGGGTAGTTTATTTATTAATATTTGCGCTACCTGCAAAGTATCCCTTTTATTTTTACAAGGAACGCCATTATCTAAGTTTACAAAACACACCGATAAAATCTGATTTGAATCTTCATTCACCCTGTCTCTCCCCTTTTCCATACCAAGCGAGGCGACAATATTGGTTTTCGCCAAATGTCTAGCATTCGTTCCTAGAAATTGGTACGGGTATAGAAAAAGTGGGTGTTTGAGGGCGGGAGTTGCCCGCTTGCTGACCGAAGATTCAAATCTTAGCCACGCGTTTGCGTTAGTGCATTTTGCGATGGCCTTAGTAACCGTCGCTAAGGCTATAGTTATTAATAGATTTTCTAACTGTTTATTTTCAAATCTAGTAGTATTGGCCTTCAAACCAAGGTCAAACCTAGAATTTAGTTGCAGGTTTTCTAACGTAATAGTGGAAATATTCAAATATTTTCCAAATTTCTCGACGTTCGTTCATAAACACTAAGAAGAGGGGTAGGGTACGGATGTCGGGCTGGGTGGTAAATTTACTTGGCGTAGTGACAAAATTTCAAATCGTTAGTTAAATATTTTTGCACTTGATTTGTTTGTATGGCCTAGAAAACGTTCAAACGCTGTAGTATTTCTTTATTTGGGCGGAGTGTATCACGGATATCTCACCACAAACATAAAACTTGCCAAGAACAGATGAAGTGATTATTTTCAGACTGAGAAGCGACCATCTGTTCAACAAACTGAAGTCCGAACAGACAGTCGTGTCCATGTCGGGAGGACAAACAAGCTATAGAATGTATACTCGAAAATTATTGCTACCATAAGAGCAGCAGAATGACAGCGCAGCTATCTCCACTCAGCTGACAGGATAGTCGCTTTATAAGAGCTATAAGTATGATTATTTGAGAGCGAACTAAGAAGACGAAGAAAGAGATTCATACATTGAAATTCACGTGATTTCTCAGAGGAACGAATACTTAATACTATGGGCAACAACAAACATGAACAATAAAAAATAGATGTTTTTTAGATTTAAGTTCTGTCTTTATAAATAAATTTTAATTATTTTTACAGTATGATAAAAAAACAGTAAGCACTATTATGCAAAGAGAATTATCTTGCATTGCTTTATAATGTGTTTGAAATAGTGCATATATAAGAATAAATCAAATTGATTTATACAGCGTTTCTCTGTTCGGAGTAGTGAATATTTATATTTTTGTGTTTCTCAAAACAAACTACATTGTATCATTAAATGCTTTGTATTGTTGAGCGGCTATTGATAACAGTGATACAGACGAATACAATCATCATCATGTGTCACGAAAATCCTTGCTATTAACTTCCACTCACTACAGCTCCTTGCTTTCAATGCAGATTGACACTACCGTTGTTGGTACACGCGTAAAGGTTTATAATCCGTTTCCCAGCCCCACTCATCTCTATCACATGACAACAATAATAGTTCATTTTCTTTTATTACGAGCATTGAGCTGGCAAGTATCCCTATACCCTCAATTGTCTAGTTGCTTATCCTTCACGCTGGACGCCACTGGGGCTATCGTCTCTCTCTTCTTTAGATACCCATGTGTCAAACCATATAATGTTAGCCTTTATAAATCATATGGCTTTACTTATTTATTAATCACAATTTATTTCCACATACCACATGCTTTGTAGAAAATTATGGGTTAAACACGCTGTTCTGACAATCCTCTTCCCACTTAAATTAAAGCTGTGTACGTGAAGAGAAAATATCACATATAGTCATCTCTAGAATACAAGACTAATATAACCGTCCACTTTAAACATAAATATTATGGTCTCTTGTTCACATGCTACAGAACCAGGGCTGAGACAGTCTTAGATTAAACTACTCACCTCCATGTCAAATATTGCATTTACTTTTTCAGTACATTTTTCTGTAACAATGTGAATTGCATTATGAGACTGCGAGTACTTTCGGCAGGATTAACTGTGCTACCTGTAGGACATGCTTGAAGACGAAGTGGTTATGTCTTTCTATCCACAGAGACGCGGGGTTCTTCAATTTCTAGAATAAGATACAATTCACTCCACGTGAGTGTTTATATAATGTTTTGAAGATATCACAGCGCATTTCAAGTTAAATAAACATTATATATACACCACATTAAAGAACACATATTAACCAATCATCCCACAATCTTCTATCCTATATATAATATTCCAGCTTTCTCTGTCTGTACGTAACGCTCCCTAAAATAGTACCACGCAACAAAGACAAGTGCGCAAAAAAAACGATGTGCATGAGCCATGTTAACAGCGTGCGTGTTCAGACTTCTTTTTTAAACCTTACTTACTTACTTAGTTGTTCCTCTTCTACCGTGAGGTGTAGAGGTATGTAAGAGAGAGCGCCATACTATTCTATCGGCTGTCGTCCTCCTGTAATGAAAAAATATAGAATGTAAATTGTACAACTTACGCCAATCCTAGCTCACATCCTGTTTGCTCAGAGAAATAAAGGCACTTACAGAGGCCTCTTACTCGTATAGTGGGTGTTGTTATGTTAACAATGAATTCCCACTATGGCTCCGTGTTTTCAGTTTCCTCAGATCCCGGTTTTACTTATTAAAATGGTAGAGTTTTCCTGAGCCGTGTACTTCAAAATACTCCAACAAAAGTCCGGTCTGATAAATGGAATTCTGATTTTAACCCTGGCAGTCTAGCTGTCGTCTTGGCAAGCCCTTCTCACAGTGTGTTAAAACTGCAAACTCGTCAGGTTATATGGCCCTGTCGTCCCCCGCATTTGTTTGTTACGGTGCTAAGCAGGGCTCCAATCGTTTCAAACATGCGTGTGTTGTGGGGTAATTCAAAATTCTTTCTATGTAGGAAACATTATGCGCGTAATGCAGAATTATGTATCTTCCATATACGACAATAAATCTTCGATTGCCTTCTCTGCAAATGTCTACATCTACAACATCTTACGTTTATCTTTAAGAAATCTTTTAGTTAAAGTTGGATAGGAAACGATTATGTCATTCAAGTCTGTCCATAATGTGTCGCACATAAATGTACTATCTGACAACTGAGCAGGCCCATATGGGTTTTACCTGCGCTAATCTAAGCACAGCTGTGAAGCGCCAAGCACATGTGATGAATTATCACCAAAAATGAGTGTCAAATGATTTGACATTATCAAATGTCTGCTTGATAGGAGGAGAAAGAAATATGTCGACCCGAAAATTTCTCGTAATCAATCCAGTACTTGTGTCTTTTATCACCACAGATTAAAATTATTGAAATTTTGAAGCCAAACGTACCTTTTCTTACACTTTTTTTTCTTAAATTCGCGCGAAAAATGTAACACTGTCTTCACGCGGCAAATCTCTCTCACAGTTCGCCAAGATCGTTAAAAGTGTCGTCTTGGCTACTTGGGCGCTCTCTCTTTCTCTACGGCAATGTACTTGTGCGCTCTCTCTTTCTCTACGGCAATGTACTTGTGCGGTGTCTCTTTCTCTACGGCAATGTACTTGTGCGCTCTCTCTTTCTCTACGGCAATGTACTTGTGCGCTGTCTCTTTCTCTACGGCAATGTACTTGTGCGCTCTCTCTTTCTCTACGGCAATGCACTTTTGCGCTCTCTCTTCCTCTACGGCAATGTACTTGTGCGCTCTCTCTTTCTCCACGGCAATGTACTTGTGCGCTCTCACTTTCACTACGGCAATTAATCCATCCGGTTATATGGCAGGACATTAAAGGGATTATTTGTATGGTTGGGTGATGGTGGTGGTAAGAGTCTCTCTTCTGAGGATTGAAGTGACGTCGATTTGTAGCAATGTAATTTATATGGTCCTGTGTAGGGAATGAAACAGCTAGACCGTTCTGTGATCTACATCGATTCGAAATGTATGGGATTTTGCAAAGGTTGCTTACTCTACATCTTTGCAACCTGGGTTGATCTTGTATAACTAGGTTTACAGTGTTCCTCGTGGGGCTACATTTTTCCTTAGGAAACTGTGTATTCTGATAGGCTGCTATAATGATCTCTTGATCAACCATATCTGGGTATTTAAACTGATAATCGATTTCTGGTTGTCTTCGTGTTCGATATTTGCGGGTGTTCTGATAATATTCTGTGTCATCCGTGTATATAATTTCTCGTGTGGGTGCTTCCAGGTATCCACCGGGCAATTATTTAGCTTGTTTTGAACTCTCCGTCTTTCTCCATAGGGGTATTATGGTGTGTCGAAGCACTTGCACTGAACCTTGGGGGCGGCGGGGGTGTATTGTGTTGTCTGACGCGGGGACTGATGGGTATGGTTCTGCGAAGTGATGTTTTGTTTATGAAACCTCCTATCTCGATCAGTCTTACCTCTAGACCTAACGTGCCATGCAGCAGAGTCAATGGGGTGGCGGAGGTGTATTGTGTGGTCTGATGCGGGGGCGGGGATTGATGGGTATGACTGTCGCCTGCATTGTGTCGGTCAGTGTTACCTTGTTTAGTTTTGTAGGTGTCTCGTATGGAGGATGATTGTACTTGAGCTATGATAGCACCTCTAGCAATGGTTGTCGTTTTACCAGATGTGTTGACTATCATAACCGGGAAGTCTCTGTTTGTTGTGACTTCTGCTATTCCTTCCGTAATAAATAGCATTGGGTCTTCATTTGTATCTTCTCCCGGTATGGGTTCCACGTGAATAATTTGTCCAGGTTTTATATATTGTGACGCTTTGATCCTACGCTTGGCTATGACTAATGAATTTGGTAAGAGGGTAACCGGGGTTGTAAAACGAATCAATGATGCAATATGGATGTCATCTTGGAGTCTACATATTCTTCATTTATTCATATTTTCCGTGGATCAAAATATATCCGGGCTTATTGTTTTGACAGAAAATCTCTTCCTGGGATAAAATTTCTACTCATGCCTCTAGTGATAACGAATGCACGTGTGATTGTCTGGCTGCCAATCTTAAATATGACATGGGCAATGGCTAAGGATTTCAATTCTTCTCCAGTTACAGAGGCCATATATGTTCTGCAATGCTGGAACTGTGCGTATTTCTTTATTTGCTTATAAAGTTAATCCCTTATAAGGCTTACAGATGCTCCTGTATGTATGAGCGCTCTGTAATTCCTGTTCTCAATGGTGATTAGACAGGAACTTGGGTCGAGATGTAAGTAGTAGGGAATGCGCAACTTAGATATCATTCCGGTGGCGCGCTGGTGGCGCGGATGGTGGCGCGTGACTTTTATATAGCAAAAAAAATGGTGGCACGCGGTGGTGGCGCAAGATGGCGGACTTGAGCTAACAAGGGGAGGTTATTTGGGGCAAGATGGCGGACTTGAAATAACAAGGGGAGGTTATTTGGGCCAAGATGGCGGACTTGAGATAACAAGGGGAGGTTATTTGGGGCAAGATGGCGGACTTGAGATAACAAGGGGAGGAGGAGCAAGATGGCGGACTTGAGATAACAAGGGGGAGATTATTTGGGGCAAGATGGCGGACTTGAGCTAACAAGGGGAGCTTATTTGGGGCAAGATGGCGGACTTGAGATAACAAGAAGAGGAGGGACAAGATGGCGGACTTGAGCTAACAAGGGGGAGATAACAAGAAGAGGCGGGTAAAGATGGCGGACTTGAGGTAACAAGAAGAGGATGTTTATATAAGGAAAATATTGTAAGATGGTGGTTTTTTATATATTGTTGTTTTTAGTATAGCCAACTTGGTAGTGTTAGACAAAAAGTTTGAGACTTTTATATAATAGGGAGACAATAGGAAGATAACAAGAACACGATATATATTGATATATACATACATATTTTACAAACAGTCATACAAACAGTTAGACGAACATTTAGACAAACAATTAGACGATATATAGGTAACAAAAACCGTTTTAGTTAATATAGTTTTTTATTTTTTCAAATACTAAAGGGCAACTCTCAATCGCTTGGTAGGCTTCTTCTTCTTCTGTGGTGGATTAGGGACATCGGGTAGGTCTGTGGTAGGAAACCAACTCGGGTCTGGGGATACTGGACAGCTAGACTTCATGATTTCGTCAAACAGATTAGTGGAAGGCTTCTTCGGGGGTAGGACATCGGCCAGGTCTGTGGTAGGAAACCAACTCGGTTCTATTGGTTGGTAACAGCTGGAATTGATGTACTGATCAAACGTGGTAGTGTTAGTAGGATAGGTATCCGTGCTTGGTGGCTGTAATCGGTCAAATTCGGCGAGGATTTCGCTCTGTAACGTTAAGAAATGTTCAAACTCGGGTCGAGTTAACGTAATGCCGTGTTTGGTAGGAAATTTGAGGTAGGATTCACCAAAATATCTTCGCACGTGTAGTAAAGGTTGGCCTCGGTAAACACTTACAGACGCAGCCTTCAGACCACTAGCCAAAGGTTTAAGCATTTCATCACTTCTCTTGATGTAGACCCAGTTGGTGGGAGCAGTCATTTTCAACGAGATGTATCTAATGTGTTAATAAAGTGTCTTCCAAGTGTTTATAGCGTATAATCTGGGTTTTTTAAGCGTGCCCTAGCTAGGATTCGATTCGTCGAACATCGAGCGTGTGTTAGGCAGGACGTGATTCGTCGCTGTATTGCGTGGGAACAACGACACATGGCTGTATTGTCGTGAGGGAAAAAATACACCTGTCTATTGATTTCGTCTCTTGTTTATCAAAGTGGGGTTGAGTTTCACTAGCCAGGGTTTGACTAAGCGCATAATTAATCGATCGTTGGCGTGTTGTCTAGCCGAAAATGGTAGTAGGACCCGCTGCATAGTGCCACCTCGTGTTTTGATCAAGATGAAATAAATGGCGTAGAGCCCACAAACGTTGGTGACTACATCTTGTAAATGTCTGGCGTTGTAGTTAACAGGTCGAGTAGAGTTTCTGGCTATAAAATTAACCAGGTCCGAGTGTGTAGGTGGTAGGCCAAAAGAATCAAAATATTCAAAAGTACCAAGTCCGTTATAATATAGGGCGACCCAGTGGTCACCGGGGCGATAGCTAGGGTCAGTGTTGATGACGAAAGCAGCCGTCTTGGTCGGATCGATGCGTAGAGGTAATTGGTCACGAGCTAACACTTTAACGAGCCCAGTTCGTTTAACAAATATGTCCGACAGGGGGATGGTGCGTATCTCGTCTGTATTCATTGTCTAAGTGGTGTAGTCTGTCAAAACTTGGCGCGATTTCGAGATCTCCAAGATCGAGTCTTGCTCGGCGTAGACGAGAACCTGTAATGGTTCGGGTGTGACCTCGGCGAATTTAAGTTCTACTGAGACTGGGCCCGACTTGGCCATCTCAAACTGGTCACCGTCTAGTAGACTGGGGGTGAGGTCAAAGGCGTATAAGGCGTAACCGTGCTTAAAATGTCTATACTCGAGGTCGTTGCCGGCGTCTTTACCTACCAGTCCCATAGCTAGATTCGTCGCGAAGAAGGCTCTCACGTACTGGTTGTGTTCATAATCCATGGACAAAGTCTTGCCTCTGATGGTTCTGCCGTCCGCGCTGACGTTCAAATATATCAGACCAAAGGTAGCGAAATTGAACGGATTAGCCGTGTACGACCCGTTAAAAGCGGACGAAGTGACTAGTCCAATCACGATCCGTGTGGGTGTTTGACTGAGAAACAGATTATCCTGCATGTGCGATAGCATACCTCTAGGGATAGAGAAGTTTTTAGCACAACTCGTTTCAAGGGGTACTTGGCATTACCTCGCACCAAGGCTTTCTCGTGGGCTAGAGAGACGGCGGGATTTAATTTAGCTTTCCGGACAACCAAGGCCGCATAAGTTATAATAGATTTATATCCAGCGGTAGGGTCGTGTCCCAGCACGTTGAAGGCATCTTTAGACGGGGTGAGTTTTACTTTAACTGTCACACCATTTAACATGTAACGATCTTGAGCAAAGATATCTGAATGTAAACGACCCATCATATCAATCTCCTGAGAACCAGCCGCTATATGTCGACGCAGTCTTAACCCGTTGTTATTGTCACCAATTGTGTCCGTAATAAAATTTGGCGTGTCTTTGTAAAACAGAGCCGATGTCAGATGGCCTCGTTTGGGTTCCTCCCCGTAATTCAACGTGGCTTCGATGTAAGCTCTATAAGGGTAGGTGTTCTCGCTGGGTGTAATCAGCGTATCGTTCAGTGAAACGTCGACTTGGGAGAATAAACTGTGCAGGTAATAGTTGATCGGGGCCACCTCTGCGTCAACGGGTAATACGCCGCCATTAGCTAACGTAACTTTGGCGCGCACGTGTAGAAAAGTATTGAACAAATCTAGATATTCCTCACCGTTTCCCGAAATTACAAATTCCACCGGGGCTCCGGGGGCTAAGGCGGCCAATGGATGTATCTCCACAATTTGTCCCTCTTCTACGGCTGTCTGCGTTGGTGGTACGCTAAACAAATCTAGACCACTGTGAAGACACTCGCACGAGTTGGGGTGAATAAGCGCCATCATTCAAATATATCAGAGTACCGTCGCTTCTTCTGGTGAGAATGAGAAGGCCTTTTTTTTTCTTTCTTTGGGTCTAATATTTTGCTGTGATACCCTGTTCAACCAAAACCCATTGAAGGGTTGCAAACGGTTATATTGGGGTATATAGTGTGTTAACATCTTCGCTGGTATCATTTTCCTAGTCCTGGAAATGATTAGCCCTGAAAGGACTACTAGCTGACTGTCTGGATCCTTCGTCGTTGCTTGTATTTTTATGGTGTCGTGGCGTTCTCATGGAGTTCCTTTCCTGCCTTACAGGTTACAAACGGTTGTATTGCGGTATATAGGGTGTTAGCGTTAGTCTTCGTTGGTATCGCTTTCTGAGTCCTTGAGCTGATTGTTCCTGAAAAGGACCACTAGCTGCCTGTTCTGTAGCTACTTGTTGTCTGTTACCGGTTTGTGTTGTTCAAAGGCTGTCGCTATTATTTTTGGTAGCATCTCCATTATGGTTTTTAAAATTATGTTTATTTCCGCTGCTTCTCTTCTTTCTAGTTTGCTTTGTATTTCCTGCACGATTTCGGTTTTTATTTTGTCTTTAGTTTCTTTGTTTTGTTCTCTACTTTTTGTAAGGGTATCCTCAGCTATCTTTCTCTCTGTTTCAATTCTTTTGAGGATTTCTTCGTTCTCTTCCTTTAGCTCTGTGAGTTTGACGATGTCGACTTCTATCTCGTGTTTGATAGTTTTCATTTCCTGTAATATTGCCTGGGCGCTCTGTACGGCTCCTATTGTTTCGTCTCTTATGGCATCTGAGTCTTCGTTGTGTTGCTTGTTCGTCTCGACTTTGAGTTGTTGTTTTATGTCTCGCATATCTGTGGCTAGTCTTATCAGCTGGGCTCTTGTGTGCTGTTCTTGTTTACCAGTGCCGCCTGAAGCCACTCGGTTTCTTGCTTCTCTGAAGGAGATGTTTTTGGTTACAGATTCCTTCAGTATGGCCATTGTTTCATAGAAGGTCGGACAGCCACGGTATCTTGCTCCGTGGTTCCCAAGACAGTTTGCGCAGGTTCTGTTGGAGTTGCGCACTTTATAGTTATCATCATTTTTCGCATGAGGACATTCATTGTAAGTGTGACTTCCCGCACAGTTTCGACAAACTGCCTCTCTCCTGCATGTTTTCTTAGTGTGCGAGAATTGTTGGCAGTTTGAGCACTGCATAACAGGAGGGATGTACTCTTCTGTTTTTCGACATCTATCGTCTAGGTTGAGTTGCCTTGGTCTTGAAGTCCCCTCGATAGTTAGGATAACTAGGTTTGTGTCCTTCTTGTCCCATGTCTTCAGTCTTTCAACCTGTGTTATGTTGATGTTCTTGTTTTCTTCTTGTAGGCGGCTGTGGACCTCTTGTGTGGACCGGCTTTTGTCGATCTCTCTCACAACTATCTTTTTGGTCTTCTTGAATATTTCCACAGTAGCTTTAATCTGGTGGGGCAGCTGGACTTCTTTGTGTCCGGATTCAAGTTCGACCATCAGTTGTTTTGTTTTCTCCGTCTTGTTTAGAGTTATGATAACTCCGTTGTCGTGTCTTGAAACTTTAGATATGCTTCTCCTGCCCGTTATTGACTCAAGTATGCCGATTACTTTGTCGTCGGGTAGGGCCCTGAGCGAGGCCTCACCTCCAGACATCTGGGTGATCTTAATTATTCTCTCCTGTAGTGCCCCGTTGGATACTGCGTTTTGATGCTTGCGAAGTTGGCACGTTCCAACTTCTGTCTCAGATTGTGTGTACGGTCTGCGGGACGGATTCGCATTCTGGGTCGTCTGCATCTGGTCAAGTTTCACCGGAGTTGGCTGGTCACTGTATGTTGGAGACTCGACAATGACATCTCGTTTTGCCGGTGGATTGATTTTGTTGGGTTTCAATGCTTTGTTACCCTCTGTCTTCGATGTTGCCTTGTCACTGCTCAATGTAGCTACCGCCTCGACACCTTGTTTCAGCGGTGATGTTGCTAAGTCTGGTTTCGGTGCTTGTTTGTCATCTGCCTTCGAATCTTTGGGTCGATCATCGGTCGTAGTATCAGAGGTTATGTAGTTCGTCTTCTGAGAACGACTGGCCACGACGCTAGGAGTATCCGTGCTCTCTGGATGCCTCTGTTTGCTCTTTGTAGGTTCTTGCTTGATGCTGCTGACAAGTGTTTGAGGGCTTGTATATACTTTCCTCTTTTTAGCTTGTTGCTTGGTGCGAGTCATTTTTGTAAATTCTGACGGCTGTGTTCGCCCTGAAAAGGACGCTCGTTTTAGTATAGTGCTGTCTTCACCGATGATCAAGAAATCTGATCTATATGTGTAATGTTGATGTATGTTTTCAATGAGAAGGCCGAGCACGGTTACTGCGTTTTATGCGTTTCGGCTCACCAGGTGGGGCAGCTCTCGTTTTTCTTTTTCTTCTTCTAAGTCCGCTACCCGATTGGTTAGTGGTGAGGTGTTCAACGGCTCCCTGTAATAAACGTTGACCAGATTCTTTCGCTCGTTCACGAAATGCCTCGCCAACATTTCTGCCGGCTAACGCATCGCTCGCGACCTGTAGACCGGTCCCAAGCCCTTCTCTGAGTAAAGCTTTGCCTCCAGTTTTTAACCACGGGAGAACCATACGACCGAGCCCGCCGAAAAAACTACCCAAACCATGTCCTCTTTGACTTCTGCCTCCGATAAACACTGGCATCCCATGACCAGCTTGGTTACAGTAAAACTCCTCATACATCTTAGGGTTTCGTCGGATGGGTACGTGTCTCACCATTATGTTTCTAGTCAAAATCAAACCGTCTGTGAGTTCGGAAGTGTAGTGTCAACACCGAAGCTCCGCTAGTGAATGGGATAGTCTTACCCTGATCGTTAGTTAAAAGGATTTTCACCGCGTCAAACGAAAAACGGCTCAGGGGTACGTAGTGGGGTTTGTCGTAAATCCTGAAAACAGAAGCGGTAGTCCTATCCAAAATAGGCACAATCCGTAACAAAGGGACAGAGGCATCTCCAACCGGTCTCGCCGCTACGAGATCGCAGTACACGTATACATTTTTCATGTCGCTATCCATTTGTACTTCAGTCTCGCCTCGTAGTATTGGATCAATGTCTGTGGCAAGCGAAGCAGGAAAACCTAACATGTGTTTCAACGTCTCGCTAATTCTAACTTCAGCCTCCGGATCATACAGATTCAAGGTGGCCTTATTATTGTTAAAATGGAATCTAACTCGGGCTTTTTCATCCACATCCGTGGCTAAAAGCAAACGATTCAACTCATCGATCAGCGTGTCGGGTGACGTGTATAGACCAGCAGGTAACGTGAGTAGTATAGACTCATCTTCTTTGTTGGGAAAGTAATGTATCCATACATCATCCTCTAGCACGTTAAAATAACTTTTGGGAAATTGAATCTCAACCAAACCAACCTCATAACGTGAAGTCAAGTCTATAGTCTGTGGCAATTTGACGAAAAAGTGACCGGCGTTATTGTTTGGGTATATTTTCATCGAGGCATTGCTGGGTAAAGTCACGTAAAAACTCATCCTATCTTGGGGTTAGGTAACATGTAACCCAGACAACTACTCATTAAAGCGATCCAAAACTTGCCGTCTGGTCCCTCTGCGTTGCTCCGACTCAGATTGAATAATGAGACACCGATGACGACATATATAACGATCATCTGACAGATGAAAACGATCTCTAGTCGCGGGACTAGTTTCCCAAAAAAAGGCCAGAACGAGGTTCTCGCGGTCTTGGGAGGGGGTGGCCTCCAAACTGGGGTGCTCACGTCTTCTTCAATATCCATCAGTCTCGATATCTCGCTAGTTGTTTGGACGAAATCCAGCTGTTGAATGACGAGTTATAACCGAACCATTTGACTAAATATTCTTTTACACCCCTGCCACCGCGGCGTTCCTCCAAAATGGACTCGATTCGATAAACTATCTTGTCGCCGACTCGTTGCAATTCTTCTTGGTAAAAAGAACCTTTCAATTCCTCACCCGAATCATCTTTAAGGACGTACGTAACCGGTCTTGTTTGCTTTTGTCGGCTGATCGTAAACAACTCTTCTGTCCACGTCGGCGTATAACCCTTTTTAAAAGTTTGTCTGGCTTGGGCGATCCGCACGCGATCACCAGGTTTAAAATAGACTTTTCTACCGACGACCTCAGGGGTCGAATACAAAGTACGTCACACTTCTTCTTGATTGCAAATATCGGATGAGATACGGTTTGATTACGTTCACGTCATCAAACCGTATCTCATCCGATATTTGCAATCAAGAAGAAGTGTGGCGTACTTTGTATTCGACCCCTGACGTCGTCGGTAGAAAAGTCTATTTTAAACCTGGTGATCGCGTGCGGATCGCCCAAGCCAGACAAACTTTTAAAAAGGGTTATACGCCGGCGTGGACAGAAGAGTTGTTTACGATCAGCCGACTAAACCAAACAAGACCGGTTACGTACGTCCTTAAAGATGATTCGGGTGAGGAATTGAAAGGTTCTTTTTACCAAGAAGAATTGCAACGAGTCGGCGACAAGATAGTTTATCGAATCGAGTCCATTTTGGAGGAACGCCGCGGTGGCAGGGGTGTAAAAGAATATTTAGTCAAATGGTTCGGTTATAACTCGTCATTCAACAGCTGGATTTCGTCCAAACAGCTAGCGAGATATCGAGACTGATGGATATTGAAGAAGACGTGAGCACCCCAGTTTTGAGGCCACCCCTCCCAAGACCGCGAGAACCTCGTTCTGGCCTTTTTTTGGGAAACTAGTCCCGCGACTAGAGATCGTTTTCATCTGTCAGATGATCGTTATATATGTCGTCATCGGTGTCTCATTATTCAATCTGAGTCGGAGCAACGCAGAGGGACCAGACGGCAAGTTTTGGATCGCTTTAATGAGTAGTTGTCTGGGTTACATGTTACCTAACCCCAAGATAGGATGAGTTTTTACGTGACTTTACCCAGCAATGCCTCGATGAAAATATACCCAAACAATAACGCCGGTTACTTTTTCGTCAAATTGCCACAGACTATAGACTTGACTTCACGTTATGAGGTTGGTTTGGTTAAGATTCAATTTCCCAAAAGTTATTTTAACGTGCTAGAGGATGATGTATGGATACATTACTTTCCCAACAAAGAAGATGAGTCTATACTACTCACGTTACCTGCTGGTCTATACACGTCACCCGACACGCTGATCGATGAGTTGAATCGTTTGCTTTTAGCCACGGATGTGGATGAAAAAGCCCGAGTTAGATTCCATTTTAACAATAATAAGGCCACCTTGAATCTGTATGATCCGGAGGTTGAAGTTAGAATTAGCGAGACGTTGAAACACATGTTAGGTTTTCCTGCGTCGCTCGCCACAGACATTGATCCAATACTACGAGGCGAGACTGAAGTACAAATGGATAGCGACATGAAAAATGTATACGTGTACTGCGATCTCGTAGCGGCGAGACCGGTTGGAGATGCCTCTGTCCCTTTGTTACGGATTGTGCCTATTTTGGATAGGACTACCGCTTCTGTTTTCAGGATTTACGACAAACCCCACTACGTACCTGTTGCTGCTAAAAACTTGTCGCAACTTATTCTGAACATGCATTCTGACTATAGTTAATTTTGTAATGCATGGGAGGGAACTCATGAAATTGTAGTCATTTTTATTTCTACAGTCGTCTAATCTTGATAGCTATCGTCAAGAAGTTGTCTTTTCTTGATAGCTAGGGTTGCCGATAGTTGTGTGAACGATTTTGAGTCACGACCATATATGGAGCGCTCAGATCGTCAGTTCTTTGAAAACAGTTGGCAATCGCAATGTTTCAGGATTCATTTCCTTTTAAGGTAATAGGTCTTAAGTCGAACATGGTAGAACATTCTTCGTTTCGTAAATTGGTCTGAGTTGTATTCGATTCGTGTGTTCTGCGCATGTGTCTTTTTGTGGCGTTGTTTTCAATGATTTCCGCCCAGGTTAGTCTGTGCTGAGAAGCTGAGAAGGCGAGACGTAGCTATGTGCTAGTCTTCGCTTAGTTTATTCAGGAAGGAGTCCTCATGATGGTTGTTCCTTTGTTGAGATGATATATCTCTATGTTATTTTCAAATGCCTGGAGGCATATGTGATTATGTGATTTAATTCCTTATGAACAGGTAACTAAATCCTTTTTTTGGCTGAGTAACTTTATCGCCATCTTGTGATGTTGACTTTTGCTTAGCCTGCCTTATTATAAAGTCTACGATATGACTAGTTCGCTCAGCTCACGATCCACTTGTATTGTCACGCATCGATTGATGCCTGTCCTACGGACTATTTGCTTCCTGACCTTTGTTGATGGATCTAGGTTTGATACCTTTGCTGTATAAGGAACATAGAGGACGATAATGTGGCGCTCAAAAGACATGCCTGTCTTGTTGAGGTCAAATGGAGGAGACCATATTTAATCTCCTAGTTGATATCTACTAGCTCGTATGGAAAGGGGAAGTTTACTACCTTACTACATGTACAGCTTATCACGATATCCTAAAAGGGCATATAATGTACATTAATATTATGCTGTCTGCTGTGCCTGTGGAATCGACTACTTCGATGATACAATGACTGTTGTGAAAATACCTGTGATGTTTTCTGCATAACGATGTCCATGCATTTTGTCATTGTGGCGTACAATATATATTACCAACAACATCACTCGCAGTTCAACAATTTTATTGACTTTATCTGTTTATGAATTGATGTGACGTCCCTACCTGATACTCGACTTCATAAACACGTCACACATACACCAGACCACGACACCATAAGATCTTGCCTCATCATACCCTGGTGTCCGAGGGCGATAACCCTCTACGTAGAGTATTGCTACACATTCATTCATAAAAAGACATTCTACATAAATCCACACTCTACATTTGGTGGCCAGTCCAAAGGCATTCCATAAGCCCACCACGATTCAACATTTGGTGGCCATAAGCTGGTTTGGTCTGGTACCAGCATACACGGGGTCCCTTACCCGCTTCATTCAGCACTCTACAACAGTCTACAGACAACATCTACAAGACAACAACAGAAGTGCAGAATTACGAAATTACTCGGCGTTGCCCGGAAAAGATCGAAATTGTAACTTTTTGCCAGAAGCAAGAAATGTGACAGGATAACGTGTTGCTGTCGTTTGTGAAGGTCAAGTGCCGGTTGAATAAGAAGGCAAAGTACCGATTCAAGCAGTTTACGATTGAATAAGAGGGTCAAGTGCCGTTATTTACACTACCTGTACACTGCCAGTACTGTTCAGAAGCTCAAGTACCATCGTCGTAGCTGTTTTGATGCAAGTACAGATGGCAATCAACGTTGGATCTTTGATCTCAGAATGCTGATTACATCCTGTTTGCTGTACTGACGTTTGGATACCAATAAGTTAAGTGGCTTGTTTGTTTGTGAACTGTGCCCTTATACTTCTACTGAGTCTTCTGTGTTTCATCTCATTCTTTTGTTTACATGTTATATGTTTATATGTTATTTGTATATTTATATTTATTTGTTTATGTTTCTGCGGGTTTTCGGTTGGGCGGAGTCTCCCTTAGATCATTTCACGTGATAGAGGTCGTCTATTGTGAGCGTTTTCTGTAGGGTATGCAAATTTCCGATACTGGAATTTGCAAAGCGACTTCTGTTGCTATTTTGTGTTAGTTGTGATGACATGAGTTAGAATTGTTTTCGTTATTTTTCTGCATTCTTTAGTTCTGTTTTGATTTGTTTGTATTTGTTAGCCTCCTCTTTACTATAGTTTAGTTTCATACAACATTTTTGTTTATACACTGTGGTGTCATGTGTATTTGTCTAATATCCTCGTAGATATCATCACATTTTTTGTGATATTTCTTTAATTTTTGTTTTATTTTTTGTTGATTTCTACGAATGTTTTCGTATTGTTGCTAAATCTTTATTGTTGTTTACATTGTATTGTTTACATTGTATTGTTTACAGTGTAATGTTTACATTGTTATTATTTACATTGTGATAGTGTTTATATAGTCATTGGTTAGACTTATAGTAGTTAATTCACATTTAATAGTGGGTTATGCTTATGCATTACTACTACATTGATGATTAATAAATGATGAATAGTATTGTGCACTATTGAATGGGAAGTGCACCTATGATCAATAGTTGATTGATGATATTTCAAAAAGGTCTATACATAAGTTCTTTGATATAAGACTTGTTTCCCACAGAGATTGGGATAATAATATAGTGTTGTGAGTAAACAAGTGCTTCATTTAAGACTTGTTATAATTAAATTTGAAATAAGATAATTAATTATTTCAGGTTGTGGACTCATATTATTACTCATCATGGCTACATTTGAGCACTTTATTGAGCAGGGTAAATTGCTTGGGAAGACTGGTGATAAGTTAGAAGAATTTGCAACTGCTCAATATGATAAAGCAATGAAAGCTGAACAAAAGAAACTGCAGATGCAGGTGAAATTAAAAGATTAGAAAAACAAGCTGAGGCTGAAGAAAAAAAGTTACAAAGAGAAGCAGAAGCTGAAGAGAAAAGACTTGAGGCTGAAAATAAAAGACTTGAAATAGAGGCTGAAAATAAAAGATTAGAAAAACAAGCTGAAGCTGAAGAAAGGAAGTTGCAAAGAGAGTCTGAAGAGAGAAAAGCAAAAATGGAGCATGAAGAAAAACTCTTAGCTTTGGAAGTTGAGAAATTAAAGGTGATGAACATGGGTAATGCTAATGATGCAAATAAGGTCTCAGATAAGACTAA
Source organism: Oreohelix idahoensis (assembly GCA_024509875.1). Taxonomy (NCBI): domain Eukaryota; kingdom Metazoa; phylum Mollusca; class Gastropoda; order Stylommatophora; family Oreohelicidae; genus Oreohelix; species Oreohelix idahoensis. The sequence goes on from JAMPIV010002460.1 coordinate 565,794, forward strand.
TGCAAGCACTTTCAAACTTAACCTACCACCATTCAATGCTTCCATCGACGATATAACATTCTATTTGGACAGATTTGAAACTTCATGTAAAGTACATAACATAGATAAATCATTACAGGTTTATCATTTGTCCAAAATACTTAGAGGTGATGCTTTGAGTATGTTAAGTATGGTAGATGAGCCTGACAAGAACAACTATGAGGTTGTCAGGGCTATGCTGTTAAAAAAATACCAACTTGACGAAGACGGCTATCGTCTTCAATTTAAAAATATATTACCAGAAACTGGTGTGCAATTCTCTGAGTTCATTTCAAAGACACGTCTTACTTTTTTACGTTGGGTGGAGCTGTCTAAGACAGAAAAAACTTATGAAGGACTTATGGACTTAATACTTAGAGACAAAGTCATGTCTTCTGTCAACGAGTCTTTCCTTGCTTTCCTTCATGAACGTAAACCTAAAGCAATAAAAGAAATGGAAGATTTCTGTACCCAATACATAACTGCTCATCCTCACGTAACCATTGGTAACTCTAAAGTAGAAGAAGGTCTGCCAGTTGCTTCGGCAGCACCTTATGGTCAAAACTCTAGTCATAGATTCCAACAAAATTTTGATAGGAAAAGTAACCGTAGTTACGGTCAAAATTATGGAAATCAATTTCAGGGTGATTCTTCTTCGAAGAACTGGAGACGAGCTGACAGTCCTCGTTACTTCCAACCTAATAATTTTAGGCATTTCAGAAGAGGATATGGTAACAAAGGCTTTTCCTCGCGTAAACCTCAATACCCAACAAATAGATGTTCACATCAATGTGGACATGATAATAATAGTTATAATAGAGACAATAATAACTACAGAGACAATAACAACGGTGATAACTTCAGAGGTAATAGAAGTCGCGGTAGATCTCAATACAAAAAAAAAGATATCAGCAGGCTAACTCGGTTCAACAAGAATCTCAGGGAGCCTGTAATCAGGTTTCTGATAATAAAAACTCTGACGCTGTCACTTGTTCTTCTTTTGACTTTGGGAGAGCAAACAAGTGCCCCCAATGCAGTACTTTGTTCGAACCAACTACAATATCGACGTTGAGTTGTGGTCACCCTCTCCCCGCTCTTCCTGCTTCGGTTGCACATGACGGGAGAGGTTCTCTAATCCTACATAAGGGTCTTGTTAATAATACTCCGGTCTCACTACTTTTCGATTCCGGATGCACCACTATTGGTGTTAGACAATCGCTTGTAGATCCATCATGTGCGACAGTAAGGGTTATCAAATGTGTCACATTTGGCGGTACTCTAGAGAAATTCCTACTGCTGTAATTCACACTGCCACTCCTTTCTTTACGGGAGATGTGCATGCCTGTCTCTTACCTAATCCAATTGCGGACCTTATTATTGGTCGTATACACGGAGTTAGGGAATGTACCCCACAGCAGATTGCTGCTTGGGAAGATGATAATATGCAAGCTACCAATGCAGTGGTTACAAGAGCACAAGCTCTACAAACACCACAAACTTCGTTGAATAATGATAATGAAGTTCATAGCCAAGATAGTACCTTGGTTATTTCTCGTGACTCGTTCATAAAATTACAAGAAGAAGATCCTACGCTAAAGAAATTCTTCATTCTTGCGAAGAAAGGTGATCCAAATAAGGATACACAAAGAAAATCTTGGATAGAAATGAAAAACGGCGTACTTGTACGTATGGTACAAGACTCGGCTACGTCAGCACATTCGCAAATTCTTGTTCCCAAGAGTAAGAGAGTGCAAATATTGCAACATGCTCATGACTCGCAATGTGCTGGACACATGGGATTTTCCCGTACAAAGTGGAGAGTCCTTGCGGCTTTCTTTTGGCCCTTTGTTGTCAAGGACATCCGTATATACTGCCGATCATGTCAGGTATGTCAGGAGGTCAAATCTAGAGGACCACGACATGCTGCGCCTATCCAGGCTGCTGACATCCCTATTCGGCCATTCCAGAAAATGGCCATAGATATTATTGGCCTTTTTAAGATAAAGTCGGCCAGAGGACATCAGTTTATCCTTACATGTGTCGATATGTGCACACGTTGGCCAGAGGCGATCCCTCTAAAGAGCATATCTACTACAGATATCGCAGATGCTCTTTGGCTGATATTTTTTCGCTTGGGGTTCCCCGGAGAAATACTGTCAGACCATGGCACTCAACTCATATCCGATACTATGTATCAAGTAATGTCTACCTTACACATTAAAAGATCTCTCAGTAGCATCTATCATCCTATGTCTAATGGGTTAGTTGAGCGTCTGAATAGAACGCTCAAGACTTTACTTGGTAAGATAACTGAAGACCATCCTCAAGATTGGGACAGGGTTTTACCTGCGGCTCTCTTTGCCTATAGAGAGGTCCCAAACGAGCACACAGGATTTTCTCCCTTTGAACTTGTCTTCGGCGCGCGTCCGCGCGGCCCTATGTCTTTATTACACGATCTCATCACTGCCGATGATATTAGTGATGACACTCATTCTTCATATGAGTATGTCATTGCTCTGAGGCAAAAGATCATTGAGGCATGCAAACTAGCGACTGCTTCGTCAGAAATTGCTAAAGAAAAAGCAAGGCAGTTTGCTAACAAGAAGAGATGTCTACGACTACTTTGTCCAGGTGACAAAGCATTCGTCCTACTCCCCAGAAGGGAAAATAGACTTCTGATTGCATGGAAAGGTCCATATGCAATAGTCTCACGAATTTCCGATGTTGACTATGTGGTCGATATAGATGGAAAGCATAAGACTTTCCATATCAACATGCTGACGGAATTTCATGAGCGTCCAGACTATTTGCTGCCTATTTTTCAGGCAACGGACGATTCTTCTGTACCTCATGGTCATTACTCATCCCTGTCAGTAATACAGGATGAGGAATCTGTTTTTTCTTATGTCGATCTTCCTCTTCCAGTGGTTCCACTACATTCTATGGAATCTTGGAAAGATGTGTCCATTTCTCCTAATCTTTCTGTTGATGAACATCGTCAAGTCTCGTCGATGTTACAGACATTTAAGGATGTTCTAACCGACATCCCTGGTCACACGAATGTCATAGAACATGACATAATTCTTACCGACAATAATCCTATTAGGGTTAGGCCTTATCCTATCCCTATACACTTTCAGTCACAAGTGGAAAAGGAATTGGATGAAATGATTTAATTGAACATAATTGAACCATCGACTTCACCATATTCTTCTTCCATGGTTATTGTCCGGAAGAAAGATAAGAACATACGAATTTGCGTTGATTATCGCAAATTAAATCAAGTCACAAAGTTCGATGCTGAACCTATGCCTTTACTAGAGGATCTACTTAGTAGACTTTCTAATTCTAGATTCTTCACTAAACTTGACTTGACAAAAGGTTATTGGCAAGTGCCTTTAGCAGATCATGCCAAACCTCTGACTGCTTTCTCTACACCTAGGGGTTTATTTCAATGGAATGTAATGCCTTTCGGTCTTATGAACGCCCCTGCTACTTTCGTTCGCATGATGCGTCGAATTCTTTCTCATCGTTCAGATGTCATCGCTTACTTAGATGATATCTGTCTCTTCAGTGATTCTTGGGAAGATCACTATCTGGGTTTATATGACCTACTGTCTACTCTACGTGAGTATAATCTGACAGCAAAACCTTCTAAAGCTTATATTGGTTTTGGTGAAATTTCTTTCTTGGGTCATCGTGTTGGTCATGGTCTCTTGAAGACAGAAGACCACAATACTTCAAAAATATTGAACATCTCTGTACCTAAGACGAAGAAACAAGTCCGGAGTCTCTTGGGGTTAATTCAATTCTATGGGAGATTTATTCCGAATCTATCTTCGATAATGGCACCACTGTCAACGTTGTTGAAGAAAGAGTCGCCTAATCTGATTCGTTGGTCTCAGGAATGTCAGTCTTCCTTAGACCAGATTAAAAGTATATTTTCTTCTCCTCCCATCCTAAGATTACCTACTCTTGATAGAACTTTTGTTCTTCGAAGTGATGCTTCATCCACTGGGATCGGAGCAGCACTTATGCAGGAATATGCTGAAACTCTGCATCCTGTTATGTACATTTCTAGAAAACTAAATGCGGCAGAGAGGAACTGCTCGGTTTTAGACCGTGAATTGTTAGCTATGGTTTGGTCTATTCTCAAACTACAAAGATTCCTCCTGGGCGCACATTTCATTCTAGAAACTGATCAGAAAGCTCTTACAGCTATTCAGACTAAGAACTTGAAGAGTTCGAGATCCACTCGATATGCTATTGCTCTTCAACCTTTTCACTTCACGGTACGAGCTATCCGTGGGTCGGATAATGTGATGGCTGACATTCTGTCTAGATGCCCACATGATTCCAACTAATACTTCTGTTCTATTTCTAGATATACGACAGAGCCATAACACACATATATTACTACAATACATTAGCACATCTGTCCTCACTTTAGGTGAACACATACTATTGTGCTTTGTTATCATCTTCTTCTGTTCCCATCTTTAATGTAAGAAGAAGACTGAGTAGTTAATATAAGGGCCGAAAGTTCACTCGGCCACAATTATTAATAATAGTGTATTGTATGGTATGAAACTTAATGGCTATTAAATAGAATTGTATTTGTTGTTTTTTCTCAGCACGTTATTGTTGATCTGAGAAGCTACCTTTCTAGTGTCAAACATGGAGAGTTCCACATTGTACAGTTTCTTTGGAACGACAGGAGATGTGTCCTGGATCGTCATTTATGTTTAATTTCATTATGTAATGGTAATATTAAACATTTAGATAATGTAATATTTAACATTCAATATCAGATGTGTACATCCATTCTAAGCGGTATTAGATTATGACACTGCTATTTGATTATAATGATATTAACTTGCATATTTATATTGTATTTTCATGCAAGCGTAGTGTGTGTTGGTGGCACCTCCCCGATATATTTTTGAATCAGATTTTTTATCTGTTGAGAAATATTCTCACCAGACACTTTATGTGTCAATTTAGCCTCATATTAGGCAGTGCAATTAGTTATCCCCGCATAATTCGTGCGTTGTTAAACCGTTTTTGGTTTTACTCTTGGATATTAAAAAAAAAAAGTTGCACATTTTTTTTTTATCGGGAGGTGGCGGTAATGTTGCTGCTAAAAACTTGTCGCAACTTATTCTGAACATGCATTCTGACTATAGTTAATTTTTTAATGCATGGGAGGGAACTCATGAAATTGTAGTCATTTTTATTTCTACAGTCGTCTAATCTTGATAGCTATCGTCAAGAAGTTGTCTTTTCTTGATAGCTAGGGTTGCCGATAGTTGTGTGAACGATTTTGAGTCACGACCATATATGGAGCGCTCAGATCGTCAGTTCTTTGAAAACAGTTGGCAATCGCCAATGATTTCCGCCCAGGTTAGTCTGTGCTGAGAAGCTGAGAAGGCGAGACGTAGCTATGTGCTAGTCTTCGCTTAGTTTATTCAGGAAGGATTCCTCATGATGGTTGTTCCTTTGTTGAGATGATATATCTCTATGTTATTTTCAAATGCCTGGAGGCATATGTGATTATGTGATTTAATTCCTTATGAACTGGTAACTAAATCCTTTTTTGGCTGAGTAACTTTATCGCCATCTTGTGATGTTGACTTTTGCCTAGCCTGCCTTATTATAAAGTCTACGATATGACTAGTTCGCTCAGCTCACGATCCACTTGTATTGTCACGCATCGATTGATGCCTGTCCTACGGACTATTTGCTTCCTGACCTTTGTTGATGGATCTAGGTTTGATACCTTTGCTGTATAAGGAACATAGAGGACGATAATGTGGCGCTCAAAAGACATGCCTGTCTTGTTGAGGTCAAATGGAGGAGACCATATTTAATCTCCTAGTTGATATCTACTAGCTCGTATGGAAAGGGGAAGTTTACTACCTGACTACATGTACAGCTTATCACGATATCCTAAAAGGGCATATAATGTACATTAATATTATGCTGTCTGCTGTGCCTGTGGAATCGACTACTTCGATGATACAATGACTGTTGTGAAAATACCTGTGATGTTTTCTGCATAACGATGTCCATGCATTTTGTCATTGTGGCGTACAATATATATTACCAACAACATCACTTGCAGTTCAAAAATTTTATTGACTTTATCTGTTTATGAATTGATGTGACGTCCCTACCTGATACTCGACTTCATAAACACGTCACACATACACCAGACCACGACACCATAAGATCTTGCCTCATCATCCCTGGTGTCCGAGGGCGATAACCCTCTACGTAGAGTATTGCTACACATTCATTCATAAAAAGACATTCTACAATTTGACACTCTACAGTACCCCTGAGCCGTTTTTCGTTTGACGCGGTGGAAATCCTTTTAACTAACGATCAGGGTAAGACTATCCCATTCACTAGCGGAGCTTCGGTGTTGAGAAGAAGAAAAAGAAAAACGAGAGCTGCCCCACCTGGTGAGCCGAAACGCATAAAACGCAGTAACCGTGCTCGGCCTTCTCATTCTCACCAGAAGAAGCGACGGTACTCTGATATATTTGAATGATGGCGCTTATTCACCCCAACTCGTGCGAGTGTCTTCACAGTGGTCTAGATTGGTTTAGCGTACCACCAACGCAGACAGCCGTAGAAGAGGGACAAATTGTGGAGATACATCCATTGGCCGCCTTAGCCCCCGGAGTCCCGGTGGAATTTGTAATTTCGGGAAGTTAGTTGCTTATCATTTACAGGACGTGGCAATCAACCCCAGCTTTTATTGGCTGTTTGTGATTTTTCTAGGCAATTTTTACGTTCAGTAGTTTGCCATTGCTTTCTGAACGGTACGGCGCTTATACCATTGTTAAAAATCCACACAAAGCGATCTGCCACCAAACCGCCTGCAGCAGGTTTCGAACCTGGTATATCTGGATTATGAAACTGCGTTCATATCCATTAGGCCACAGACGCCGACAATTTCGGGAAACGGTGAGGAATATCTAGATTTGTTCAATACTTTTCTACACGTGCGCGCCAAAGTTACGTTAGCTAATGGCGGCGTATTACCCGTTGACGCAGAGGTGGCCCCGATCAACTATTACCTGCACAGTTTATTCTCCTAAGTCGACGTTTCACTGAACGATACGCTGATTACACCCAGCGAGAACACCTACCCTTATAGAGCTTACATCGAAGCCACGTTGAATTACGGGGAGGAACCCAAACGAGGCCATCTGACATCGGCTCTGTTTTACAAAGACACGTCAAATTTTATTACGGACACAATTGGTGACAATAACAACGGGTTAAGACTGCGTCGACATATAGCGGCTGGTTCTCAGGAGATTGATATGATGGGTCGTTTACATTCAGATATCTTTGCTCAAGATCGTTACCTGTTAAATGGTGTGACAGTTAAAGTAAAACTCACCCCGTCTAAAGATGCCTTCAACGTGCTGGGACACGACCCTACCGCTGGATATAAATCTATTATAACTTATGCGGCCTTGGTTGTCCGGAAAGCTAAATTAAATCCCGCCGTCTCTCTAGCCCACGAGAAAGCCTTGGTGCGAGGTAATGCCAAGTACCCCTTGAAACGAGTTGTGCTAAAAACTTTCTCTATCCCTAGAGGTATGCTATCGCACATGCAGGATAATCTGTTTCTCAGTCAAACACCCACACGGATCGTGATTGGACTAGTCACTTCGTCCGCTTTTAACGGGTCGTACACGGCTAATCCGTTCAATTTCGCTACCTTTGGTCTGATATATTTGAACGTCAGCGCGGACGGCAGAACCATCAGTGGCAAGCCTTTGTCCATGGATTATGAACACAACCAGTACGTGAGAGCCTTCTTCGCGACGAATCTAGCTATGGGACTGGTAGGTAAAGACGCCGGCAACGACCTCGAGTATAGACATTTTAAGCACGGTTACGCCTTATACGCCTTTGACCTCACCCCCAGTTTACTAGACGGTGACCAGTTTGAGATGGCCAAGTCGGGCCCAGTCTCAGTAGAACTTAAATTCGCCGAGGTCACACCCGAACCATTACAGGTTCTCGTCTACGCCGAGCAAGACTCGATCTTGGAGATCTCGAAATCGCGCCAAGTTTTGACAGACTACACCACTTAGACAATGAATACAGACGAGATACGCACCATCCTCCTGTCGGACATATTTGTTAAACGAACTGGGCTCGTTAAAGTGTTAGCTCGTGATAAATTACCTCTACGCATCGATCCGACCAAGACGGCTGCTTTCGTCATCAACACTGACCCTAGCTATCGCCCCGGTGACCACTGGGTCGCCCTATATTATAACGGACTTGGTACTTTTGAATATTTTGATTCTTTTGGCCTACCACCTACACACTCGGACCTGGTTAATTTTATAGCCAGAAACTCTACTCGACCTGTTAATTACAACGCCAGACATTTACAAGATGTAGTCACCAACGTTTGTGGGCTCTACGCCATTTATTTCATCTTGATCAAAACACGAGGTGGCACTATGCAGCGGGTCCTGCTACCATTTTCGGCTAGACAACACGCCAACGATCGATTAATTACGCGCTTAGTCAAACCCTGGCTAGTGAAACTCAACCCCACTTTGATAAACAAGAGACGAAATCAATAGACAGGTGTATTTTTTCCCTCACGACAATACAGCCATGTGTCGTTGTTCCCACGCAATACAGCGACGAATCACGTCCTGCCTAACACACGCTCGATGTTCGACGAATCAAATCCTAGCTAGGGCACGCTTAAAAAACCCAGATTATACGCTATAAACACTTGGAAGACACTTTATTAACACATTAGATACATCTCGTTGAAAATGACTGCTCCCACCAACTGGGTCTACATCAAGAGAAGTGATGAAATGCTTAAACCTTTGGCTAGTGGTCTGAAGGCTGCGTCTGTAAGTGTTTACCGAGGCCAACCTTTACTACACGTGCGAAGATATTTTGGTGAATCCTACCTCAAATTTCTTACCAAACACGGCATTATGTTAACTCAACCCGAGTTTGAACATTTCTTAACGTTACAGAGCGAAATCCTCGCCGAATTTGACCGATTACAGCCACCAAGCACGGATACCTATCCTACTAACACTACCACGTTTGATCAGTACATCAATTCCAGCTGTTACCAACCAATAGAACCGAGTTGGTTTCCTACCACAGACCTGGCCGATGTCCTACCCCCGAAGAAGCCTTCCACTAATCTGTTTGACGAAATCATGAAGTCTAGCTGTCCAGTATCCCCAGACCCGAGTTGGTTTCCTACCACAGACCTACCCGATGTCCCTAATCCACCACAGAAGAAGAAGAAGCCTACCAAGCGATTGAGAGTTGCCCTTTAGTATTTGAAAAAATAAAAAACTATATTAACTAAAACGGTTTTTGTTACCTATATATCGTCTAATTGTTTGTCTAAATGTTCGTCTAACTGTTTGTATGACTGTTTGTAAAATATGTATGTATATATCAATATATATCGTGTTCTTGTTATCTTCCTATTGTCTCCCTATTATATAAAAGTCTCAAACTGTTTGTCTAACACTACCTAAGTTGGCTATACTAAAAACAACAATATATAAAAAAACCACCATCTTACAATATTTTCCTTATATAAACATCCTCTTCTTGTTACCTCAAGTCCACCATCTTGACCCGCCTATTCTTGTTATCTCCCTCTTGTTAGCTCAAGTCCGCCATCTTGTCCCTCCTCTTCTTGTTATCTCACGTCCGCCATCTTGCCCCAAATAAGCTCCCCTTGTTAGCTCAAGTCCGCCATCTTGCCCCAAATAACCTCCCCCTTGTTATCTCAAGTCCGCCATCTTGCTCCTCCTCCCCTTGTTATCTCAAGTCCGCCATCTTGCCCCAAATAACCTCCCCTTGTTAGCTCAAGTCCGCCATCTTGCCCCAAATAACCTCCCCTTGTTATCTCAAGTCCGCCATCTTGCCCCAAATAACCTCCCCTTGTTATCTCAAGTCCGCCATCTTGCCCCAAATAACCTCCCCTTGTTAGCTCAAGTCCGCCATCTTGCGCCACCACCGCGCGCCACCATTTTTTTTGCTATATAAAAGTCACGCGCCACCATCCGCGCCACCAGCGCGCCACCGGAATGATATCTAAGTTGCGCATTCCCTACTACTGATGTATGGTGACTTCATTTTATGTGCTATTATTGTGAACTAATGGTGGTTCTTTTGTTATTGTGTGGAGTTCATTCAGTTTTCCTCACTTTTCATGTTGTATATGGGACCTATGGTTGGAGCTTTTGTTCTTGCTACCCTTGCTTCGGACACGGCTAGAGATCCCTCCTAACGCGTGCCAAATCCGTTTCCCTGCATTGGACGACCTCTGGAGAAACTGTGCTGGGTATTGTGTCTTTGTTTGGCCCAGAAAATTCACAAAACTGAACCATGGTCTTGTTTAGGGCCCACAAAAGTGCACCACGGTCCTGTTAGGGGCCCACAAAACCAACAAAACTGTACCCTGGCAAGAAATCCTTTATTTATTTTCGCCGCTGGGTGGTGAGGGCTGGGTGGGGAGGGGGTCTCATCGCTACGCACCGATCCTTGTAAAATATTGACACAATCAGAGCCGGATTAACGTAGTAGCAAAAGTAGCATATGCTACGAGCCCCGCGCCTTTTTGGGGCCCCGCGCCAATAAATATGTACATAATTTTGTGGTCATCTTCCAATACGAGCGTTTAACCAATGATCTTGTGATTTATGCTATCTTTAGCGCCTTTTCATTTGGTGTCACAAAATTGTGAGAGAAATAGCATAAGAGGGTGACTTAGTGTGACTCTTCATTATTTTTATCTTAACTGTTTGCGGACGGAAGCAGTCATTTTCTTTGGATTTGTTGAAATTCTGTACAGCTTCTTTTCTACTTCTACCTACCGTTGGGGTCTCCATTCCACTGCATTATGTGCTGGCGGTACTCACAATAAGTTCCATTTGCCCTTTGTGAAAAGACTGTCAGATACCAGGTGGTCCGCTCGGGCAGATGCAACAAAAGCAGTTTTACACAGCTTTTCTGCAATAAAACAAGTCGTGGATGATATTTCACATAACAATGATCAGAAGGCAGAGTGTCGTCAACAGGCTCGTGGTCTACTTTCAACCATGATGAAGTTAGACACAGGAATAATGATCATACTGTGGGATCAAGTATTACAGCGTTTTCAAATGACCAGTGCTTCTTTGCAATCTTCTGACCAAGATTTGAATACAGCTTGTGCACTCTATGAATCCCTCCGGGGGTATATTCAAGCTATGCGGTCTACATATTGCCGGAGAGAACCAGAGCTAAAATACATATTGCCGGAGAGAACCAGAGAACAACTATAATATTGCCGGAGAGAACCAGAGAGCTACAATGCATGTTGCCGGAGAGAACCAGAGAGGTACGATACACATATTGCCGGAGAGAACCAGAGAACAACGATACGTATTGCCGTAGAGAACCAGAGAGCTACGATACATATTGCCGGAGAGAGCCAGAGAACAACGATACATATTGCCGGAGAGAACTAGAGAACAACGATACATATTGCCAGAAAGAACCATAAAGCAACGATACATATTGCCGGAGTGAACCAGAGAGCTACGATACATATTGCCGGACAGAACCAGAGAGCAACGATACATATTGCCAGAAAGAACCAGAGAGCAACGATACATATTGCCGGAGAGAACCAGAGAGCAACAATACATATTGCCGGAGAGAACCCTACTTGCGAAATGAAAATAGACTTACCTCGCGTAGACACAATTTTCTTCATGCCACCCCTACCTGCGAATGTCAAAATAGATTAGCAGCGCAGGCAAATGTACGGAAGCCGGTCTGGTCATTGAATTTCAGAATGGGTGATAAAAGACACAAGAACCCAATCCTCACTTAAATTTTATTTTATTTTTTAATTTTTTTATAAACATACGCCTGCTATTACTCGAGGCGAGAATCTCCGGTTAGTAAATCTACTCTGAGATTATTTTTACGTGAGTATTACTTTTTTCCCTGTACAGTGACAGGTGTCCACTCGCCATTCAGGCAGATACTCGCCCCCTTCGGAGGTGTTATGATTAAAATTCATAACGATTGTGTCTATATAATAGGTAGCCCTACAAGGCTCCGTTTTTGTTTATTTTATACGGGGTCACTTATTAATACGGGAAGTGACGTCATGCCGATATTGTTGGCTGGCTCAACTGACACTAGAGATGCAGAAGTGCTGGGCCTTCTACCACTGTGTGTCTTGGCGAGTGGACGCATGTGTTTTAGCTCCTAAATTGAAGTGTCTATCACGGAGTTATTTCGTTACTAATGCATCAAGATCTTCTGTGAGGTGTATCTAGTTATCTGCATCTACAGTGAGCATAGTTTCTAGGGTGTCGAGTGTAAATATATATCTATTATAAATATTGAAAATAAAAGGACAGCGTTCCTGACATGAACTGACTGCCTAAAGTTATATCGAATACTGCATATTATCTGCCATTGTATGTTGGCCTTAACTGTATTGAAGGTGGAGCTGTGTGCTGTATTAATAAAAATGTAAACCGTCCACTTCGTAAGTTGTGGCTTCCATAATTATAATTGATGTTGGCTTGTTGCGGTGTCTGATACGTTTACTACCCTAGAAGTGAACTTGGCCACATGAACCATCCTGTCACTATTAATTAACATTCTAATATAAAAGACAATTAACAGCATTAAATGGAGGCCTCAAGGCGGGATCTGAATCATCCTGTGTGAATTGTGTTTCAAGTATGCCATATGAATTTTCAAGCCTAAGGACTGTTTTTAGTACGATTACTGTACCATGCCTAACGTACAAGTGTATCGTCTGATGACCTGTCAGACCGTGTGAGGATGAATGAACTGTAATTATTATCAACATTCTTCAAATAATCGTTGTAGAAGGTGAAGTCTCTGGAGGAAGAAAGTTTTTTCAACATTAATACGTAACTACAGTGCTGTGTGGTGCCTGATGTTGACCTACACTCAAGAAATGTTTATGAAGATTTTCAAGATAATAACGAACAAAATGGCGTCCATGTTCGAGCGAGTTTGATATCTAAACGTAAACCCTGGTCACTACACTGTATTTGAATCGTCGTTCCCTAAGGCAGAGATTGAAGCCAGGAGAATTTTTTTCTTGATAGAGCAGATAAGTATATTTATTGATTCATACAGTGTGAGGCTTGAAGTATCTTATTTGACAGGATTCTTTTTTTATATGTTATATGTGTTGGTATACCTAGTGGAGTTCGTAATTATGTGTCTCAACAACTTCCTGTCTCTAGAGCTATTTATGAATTAGGTTGTTGACCTTCTGGACATGCCATGATGTCAAACTGTCCAGTAGTTTCTCTTTGTTGTATTGTGTCTCTTTGTCCTTCAGTCTTCACTATGATCATTGTCTTGGTAAGACGTTTAGTAGCGTTTGAAATGGAAGACCGCACCACCTTTCGAGAATATGTGGAAGCGACATGCAGTGCAGTGTGCTTTTAGTAAAAGCTAATATGAGCACTAATTAGAATCATCCATAGAGACAAATACATATATATGTAATTTGGATTTCACAGATCGCTGTAAGTGGTACCCATCAACATTGCGGAAAATGTTAATATAAATTTTTAAATATAGGTTTCACATAATAAATTTCCTTTATTTTTATTTGAACGTTCTGTTAAAACTAAAGACAGGATAAATATTAAAATAAAATTAAAAGTCAAGAACATTTACGGATCGTAGCCGATGTAAGAAATGACGGGAAAGAACGATGGGTGTACGATTTCTTCATGATGTCCATTTCTCTGTGTTCAGTCTATTTTGACGCTAGACTCAATGTTTACTGAAGACAACAATGATACTATTGGTTTCTCAGTTCAGGTTCAGAATCCGGCGTGTCCATCTACAATACCTCAGTGCCTACTGAAGCTCAAAATTGGTAAATTAATCATGCTGCTCAGAAACCAAGATACGAATAAATGTCTATTAAACGTCACCAAATTAGTTGTAAAAGACTAAGATAACTGGATACTTGTGTAGAGTAGTAAGATTGAAATGGTAGGTCAAGGTCACCAATATGGAAGTGATGACAAGAACCAGACAAGAACCAGTGGAACAAGGGATGGGAAGAGACGTTGACGAGAGATTAGACACACATTAATTAAAGCTGGCTGTTAACATTATCCATCCTGTTAGATTGAGGCAATTGTGAAAGTAACCATTATGTTTTATATAAATTATTTTCCTGAATTCCATAGTCCGTATAGCATATAAAAACATTTTATCTTGTTTTTAGATTTTCTACTTCTTTATGGGCCTCGATACTTCTGGTGTTGAAACGTACTATGTCATGAATTAGACACCAAAATCAACTTGCTGAATACTTTTTTGTTTGCCCACTGTTACTGTTATTGCCCTCTGAAAACAAACAGTGTGTTCTCTGAAGGTTTTGCTGGAGCAAATAGAGTTCTTGGTACAGTCTGTGAGGGCTAGCCTTGTTATGCTGAAAAAAGACCATTCAATGTTTCAAATGCCTGTAAAGCAGGCATCGCAAGCATAAAGAACAAATAGTTTTTGTAGTCTGGCAAAATTTCCTTTTACGAGTGTTGCCACTATGAATTGTGAAGAAGAAAAAAACGCATACATTGTACTTTAAAGAAAAAAACACTTAGATACACCTTGATTGGCTACTTTTGGGTGACGTGGGCGACTTGAGGAAATTTTGGGGCTACTTTGTGCGATTTGAGCTATTTTTGAGCTAAACAGAAAACCGATAAGTTGATCTATGTGGTGTTCTGCAACTAATGAAGGAAAATGACCCGTAGACGGGATTTTATAAAAAAATACATAGATCTAGGTGAATTCATCTAGGAGTGGCAACGCTGCCTTTAACAGTCGAGCTTTTTTTTTTCTTGGGCTAGCTCAGCTGAAGTGAAATAGCTCCTCTTTCGTTAGATGTTTGGTCCATGCAAAGTAAAACATATTCGTTTTACCTCAACAGGGTTGGAGAAGATCATGATGCCATCATGATCCTCTCGAGGAGATGACAGTTTTACAGAACGTGTTGTACTGTTTGTTTGTCCTCCCCACGAGGGCTCAAAATATACTACTCGTCAAAAGTCAACGGCCACCCTATTATTTTCAATACACTTTTATATAAGCGCATATAATGATTAAATGAAGGAAGTTTTTAGTAAAAATGGGTGCAGTATCTTCCTCTGACAGTCCTCTATGCACGTTAAGCATAAAAACAACTCACCGACAACCATAGTGATCACGTGCAATTTGGTTTGCTGACCATAAATTCACATTTTTAATCTGTTTTTTTCAAACTTCCGTACAACCAAACAGGTGAAGTAATCGTGCTGGTTAACATTCTACGTGCAATGACGACTTTTCGTGAACAGAGTTCACTCTTAATTTGTTTTACAATCAGCAGACTAAGGGTAGTTTCATCACTTGCAAAAACCATGCCACCGAGAAGAAGTCTTGACACCTTACAAAGAATGAGGTCTATAGCGTGGGTTGAAAGTGGTTTATCTGTCCGTGAGGTTGCTAGACAGCTTGCAATGTCACACTCTACTATCCAAAGAATTTTGGAGAGATTTCAGGCCACAGGAAGTGTGAAGGGTCGCCACCGGCCAGATCGCCCTAGATGCACCAATAGACATGATGACCGGTACCTCTTGTTGCCAGCCCTGCGCCATCGAACAGTGACTTGTTCCACTCTAAGATGTCAGCTGAGACAAACTGTAAACGTTAATGTCAGTCAAAGCACCATTCGCAGATGTTTACATGAATTTGGACTGGCTGCTCGACGTCCTGCAGTCAGAATCCCGCTTACTCCTGCTCATCGCAGAGCCCGTGTTGCTTGGTGTCGCGAGCACATCCGATAGACAAGTCAACAATGGAGTCAAGTTCTCTTCACTGATGAACCTCGCCTCACTGTTTTATTCAATGGTGGCAGGATTCGAGTTTGGAGACGACCAGGAGAGTGATTTACTTATGACACAATTCGAGATGTGGATAGTTATGGTAGGGGTTATGTCATGGTCTGTGGAGGCTTCTACAGACCCGGCAGGACCCCACTCTACATCATCCAAGGCAACTTGACCGGCCCAAGATACCAGAATGAAATCTTGAGACCAAGTGTTCAGCCTGCTCTGGAGGCCATAGGTGGTAATGCCATCCTCCAAGATGATAACGCTCGACCCCATCGTGCTCGTGTGGTGAATGAGTTTATTCAGCAACATGGGATCATCAGGTTGGCGTGGCCAGCTCGTTCACCTGTCCTTTCTCCGATTGAGCACTTCTGAGATGGCCTTGGTCGAAGATTGTCAACAAATCACCCCCTGCCAATGGATGTTGCACAGCTGACTGCATTTCTGCTTCAGGAATGGCAAGCTGTTCCTCAGGATACCCTTCGGTCCCTTGTGGACTCGATGCGTCTACGCTGTCTTGAATGCCTTGATGCAAACAGTGGTCATACCCGATTTTGAAATGTCTATTTTTCAAATCTCTAGTGTGTGACTTTTGAAAAGGTGGGTGACACACTTCACAGCTTCATTGCGTTTGAATGTGTGTTTCCATTTCTTTACGTGACATGTCAATTTGGTATTCAATAAATGCCGTTTTGACTGATACCAATTACGTTTATATCAGATTTGTTTTATGGTTTCAACCAAGGTTTTTCTAAGTGGCCCTTGATTTTTGACGAGTAGTATATTAAAAACAACTTATTCTCGTACGAACCACTTAGTAGATGAGGGTTTTAACAGAAGAAATGGGGGGGGGGGGGGGTTTCGGAGTGTTGGGGTTTTTATTTCAAAGGGTGAATTTGAGTAGACTCAAACTGTATGTATGTGTTTATCGCTGAAGTCTAAACAACTCTTTGTATGATTCTCTTCTGTGACATAATCATTTAAGTATTTAAACAGCAAAAGGTAGTATTAAATTCATCCATAACTGTGGAACAGGTGTTAAGAATAGATAGAACTAGACAATTGTACAATATAGTAAAACTGTATGCAACTAGAACTAAAATTAATATATAACGATCCATGATGGTGTGAGGATAAGGAGTAGTCTGATGGGGTGCTCGTGTGGATGATGGCAGATAATTGGTTTAATGGGTGTCATCCCGGACACTCCCACGCTTACTCGCCTCTTTTTTACCTTGTTAACAACAGGGCAGTTATGAGAGATTTTACTTTTTTTGTATTTGTTTTTTAATTAATTTTTTTGCAAAGGGGAGCGCACATACATTCCCACAATTTTACAGTTCTGATTTACTATATTTCGACTGAGTGGAGGGGGGAGAAGATACTATAGTTAGATATCAAAAATCAGATTTTATTATTTTTAATGTACTATATTATATTTCCTAATTGACTCGACTTTGATCCCACTGTCACTGAGCGTCAGCTATTGGTGACCTTGATGCCCCTATGTGGTACTACAAAGTTCGTATAAGCTGTTCTCGGCTGCTATAAAGTGTATTGTCTATGGATGGGTTGTGTGGTAGCAGTTGTTTCATTCCCTGGAGTGCAGGGCACTGTAGTAGATGGTGTTCTACTGTCTCCAACGGGTTTGGGCAGTGTCTACATTTTGCTATATGTTGTGAACACATTCTGTTTCTGTGGCCATTTAGAATTGGATACTTTATCTTTAACAAAAAAAAAAAAAAAAAAAAAAAGGTAGTCCAGTACCAGAAACTGCCGTAGGGGAGCAAAGTGTTACAGTCCAGTACCAGAAACTGCCATAGGGGAGCAAAGTGTTACAGACTTCACTATACCAGGTCCAGTTTTTTTAGGTAGAGTGACCAGTTCCCTTTCTCGCTGCCTTTGCCTTCCCTAACCCATGAGCAGGTACCCAATGACAGCTGGGTAGACTGGATGGTGACGCTACCATGTTTCAATACAAGAGTCCGGTAATTGTACCGTGAAAGGAAAGTGCCCTAACAGCTTAACCAATTTGACACTTAATGACAAATACATCTCAAACACCTCATGCGCTAACCACTTAGCCAATCGGCTGTTTTTCATTTTCTATATAATCACTTTACCATTGTCCATGTTGGAATTCACATTCCTAATTTGTTATAATCTCGATTGGCCTTCGATATTCGTTGTATTCATTGAAGACCTCATTGGAAAAACCTGACATGTCACATTTTTAGAAAAACTGAATTAGTGCCCTAAGCACATTAAACATATTCCAAAGAAGGTGTAGTAATTAAAAGTATATGTAAAAACGTATTCGCTTCCAAGGAAATGAAGCATTAAAAACAGGCAATCCATAGCGTTTCAAAGTTTAAAATTCAATTTTCTCGCATTTCAGTTTTTTTGACTGGTCCGGTTTTTCTCCCCACGAGGTCTTCATTTATTTCTTGGCTTTGTTATCCCTTTTTTTTCTTAATATTTCAGGGCTATACAATAGGACAGCCTTGACGTATATTTGTGTTGAAGATTCTTATTTCAATCGTTTAATGCATACCAAATCTTTCACAGGCCTTTAATAAAATTATGTCAAGTCCTGCTGTCACGTGCTATCAGCTTAAAGTCTTTTGAAGTCTTCCTCACCATTTTAATTTGTCTCCAGCTATCTTCTCCATGTGTTCGTCAGCCTGCCTTTTTCTATGATTTTTTAATTTGTTTTTTGGTCCATGCGCATTAAAACTGATGTTTATCTTGTGCATTGGATACTCAGTTCAGCCCCAATTTTTTTACAATAAATTATATTTTGCTTTATTATTTCAGACGTGAAAAATGACAGAATACTCAATTTAAGTTTAAAAGAAAGAAAGGCAAATCTAAAATAAATGTATACCGTTCAAAAAAAGAAACGCATAGCTACTGAAGGCACACTCATCTCATCTCTTCTACCCCGTGGAACGAGGTGTAGAGGGGACCCAAGTGCACAAGGCCCATGGGCAGGACATGTAATCAAAGTGACTTGGCAAACAGGTGATTAGCCCATTGTGCCCGAACTTGCCCTCATGTGTACTCATATTCGCTATAAAACCTCCGAACCATCGAGACGTCATTCCAGCCAAAATGGACAGAGCCTCATGTACCCGAAGGTTTCGAGGGATGTCCTTCCTCATCTGCACAAAGGCATTTATAGAGGAACACTCAGGACCCTTAGGTCTGAGGAAAGGAGCAAAATCTGAGACGGACACAGCAGTCTTTGTTACTGGGAGGTCTCCACTCAGAGTGGTGTACCACACACAGTCAGTAAAGACAAAGGTCGCCTGCGGGCTACTGAAGGCACACACATAGCCATAATTTTGACATTCAATAACTTTTTTAATTTAATGAGTTAATTGTTCAAATTGCACACAAGAATACCTTAGGGTTCAACCAATCAATTGACAGTTGTTTTGCATCTGGGTCACGAGAGTTTTTTTGGGGTACGGGCTTTCCCGTTAGTATGGTGTGTGGCCTCCTCTTGCATCGATCAGCGACTGGCATCTCCTGGGCATGGATGCGATCAGACGTCTTTTGTGGGCCTGTGGGATGGCTGCCCACTCTTCCTGTAGTGCCTGGAACAGATCACGACGATTGGCTGGAGCAACGTCTCGGCGACAAACACGTCTATGCAGCTCATCCCACAGGTGCTCAATCGGACTCATGTCTGGAGGCAGGGATGGCCAGGGAAGGGTGAGAATGTTGTTGGCAGTCAGGAACTGCGTGGTCAACCGTGCACAATGGGGTCTGGCGTTGTCCTGTTGAAACACAGACCTTTGGGCAGCCAAAAGTGGAAGGACATGGGGTCGAAGGATTTCATTGACGTATCGTTGCGCATTCAAGCCTCCTTCAATGTGCACCAATTGACGCCTTCCGTTGTAACTGATCATTCCCCACACCACTGCACCTCCACTTCCGTGCGGCGGAGCTTCATCAACGCAACTTTGGGCAAAACGTTCATTTCGCCTACGGTAGACCCTACGCCGTCTATCACGACGCTGCAACAAAATGAAAGATTCGTCACTAAACCAGACACGTTTCAATTGATTTCAGCTGCCCAGGGACGATGCTGCTTGGCACAAAGAAGTCGATTTTGGCGATGGCGGCGCGTAAGGACAGGTCCTCGGTGAGGTCGTTGTGCCCAAAGTCCAGCGTCATGCAGTCTATTCCGGACAGTTTGATCAAACACATGACGTCCTGCAGGCAATGACTGGGCAGTTGAGGAAGCTGTTGTAAACCTGTCTCTGAGGTGAGGAAGCCGAATAAAGCGATCCTCCGCTGCTGTTGTCACACTGGGTCGTCCACTGCGATGCCGGTCTTCGACTGAGCCAGTGGCTTGGAACCGGTGCCAAAATCGACTGATGGTACTCTGATGCGCGTTTAGATGCCTGGCAACCTGACTTTGACTTTCGCCTGCATGCAGTCGGCCAATAGCAATGTTCCTTAAATTTATCGATAGAGACGCCATAAATGTCTGCTTGAAAGTGAACTGAATTTTTGTTTTTCTTTGATCCTTTTATAGGGTTTCAGTTGCGTAGTCAGTGAATAGTGTTCACCCCAACTTTTGTTGCTTTCACGTGCGCCCAACATGAGCTGTGGTCAAAAATTGCGTCATAAACACTATTGACAACTGCGTTGTAACGATTACAAAAACCAACGCAATTCAGGTCAACACGTGCATTTGACACTGTAAAGAACATTTGAGGCTGGTTTTTATATACCCTAGCACCAAATTTTACTTACAAACTCATAAAAACGCGCCCTCGGATAGCTATGCGTTTCTTTTTTTGAACAGTATAGATTAGCTAGTGACAGATGTCACTCATGTATTTATGCTGATGGTGGGCATCTTGGTCATTTAAACTAAATTTATGCTGTTGTGAAAAAAAATTCTTAGCTTTTAAATGTGAAACTGAAAATTAAAATAGTGCATGCTGTTTATGAAATATAAATTTGTAGAAGTGTGTACACATAAATTTGAAACACCAAATATTGTTCATTATTGTATATATCATATTACATTGATTGTTTTTCTTGTGTGTTGGTTCCAGACTAATTTATTTGCAGTTTGTTGTGCCATTGTTTAATACCGATGGTTTTTTATTGTGTGTCCCCTTCTAGGTTCCTAGACTGATCTCTCTTTACCCTGTTGGGATTTGAATAGTTGGTAGGTTATGTTTTTCTGTATATATTTTTTTTTTAAATATATTGCAATTGACATAATTTTAAAGGTATCTACTGAAAAGAGAAAGAAATGCCAAAATTTTCCTCTCCACAGGAAAATTCTCAGAATCTTCTGACCAAATACCATCACTAATCGAGAACTTCTTACTCGGAGCAACCAAAAGGACATGCAGACCATCATAGCTTGCAGACACTGGAGTTGGGTTGGCACGTTCTGATGCCCATTACAAGAACAGCTGTACTATGGACCCGTGAAGGACAGCGAAAGAGAGGCCGACCAAAAACAACTTGGTGGAGAACTGTGGAGACAGAGATGCAAAGAATGAACCAGAGATGGGCTGCTGACTGAGCAAAGTGGAAGCAGTTTGGTGCTGCCCTGCTACAAGACACCAGCTGGCGTGATGGTCACTGACTGCTTTGACAGTCAGCAGCTAAGGACCAAAGAAGAAGAAGAATAGCAAAGGCAGCCTGGTAATGCTATCAACTGGTTTTCACAATGGTTTCTCAATAGTTGTCAACAATTCAATTTGCAAAAAAAAAAAAAAAAAAAAAAAAAAAAAAAAAAAAAAACAAAAAAAAACAAATATTAAAATCTCTGAATATTTTTATTTACACTGTACAAAATAACCATCTCGGCACATACACTTTCAGCATTTGACATGGCCAATGTACAAGATGAAGATATAGAGGACTGCAGTAAGATGATGTGGTGAAAGGTAAGTTTATTTTTTTTTAAAAAGGAAGAAAGGTAATGCATCTTACCAGGATAAAAGACAAAGAAAAAGTAGCTAATGCATAAGCAGTTTTCTTTTGTCCTGGTAAGATGCATTACAAGGTATTTGTTTCACTTTTTTTTTAAAAACCCACAATATACAGTGAGTTAGTAAGTTTGAGGGAACAACCACTCATTTTTATGACAGTGTTCTTATGTGAGAGCGAATAAAGACAAAGTTCAAGTTAGACGCAGTCAGAGAAAGATTCTGAAGATAAAGCAGAAATGTATGTTGCAGAAATTTTGGAATCGATATCTATACAAAGTTTTAAGTCTTAAACATAGGATAACTTTTTTTTTAATATGCACAAGTATGATTGACAGAAATGGCGTTCAAAGAGTTGCGAGAGACAGGTTGGAAACATATAATGTGTAATTAAGTTTGAAGGTTGGAGAGCAACAAAAACAACAACTAAAAAGCTACAGACTTTTATAAACCCCGGTGCTTGCGCAGAATAGAAGGACTGAAATGGTATGACAAGGTCACAAATGTGGAATTGATGACAAGAACCAGACAAGTGCCAGTGGAACAAGAGTTGAGAAGAAGACGCTGGCGATGGATAGGACACACATTGAGGAAACCTGTTGATAGCATTACAAGGAAGTCCTTGTTCTGGAATCCACAGGGAAAGAGAGGTAGAGGTAGACCAAAAAACACATGGAGAAGAGAACTGGATACAGAGGTGAAAATGATGAGAAAAACATTGACAGAACTTAAGCGGATGGCACAGGACAGGAAGACTTGGCATGTGTTTGTTGAAGGCCTATGCTCCTCTGGGAGCTAAAGGGTATTGATTGAATGAAGTTTGAAGGTACCTAATAGGCGTGCTGATATGTCCGCAAAAAATTCCTTTGAGATAAAGAAGAAATTAGATGGAAGTCAGGAAGCAGCGGTGTAATGATATGATGATACATAATGAATGTAGATAAGAAACTGACCGACAGACGAAGATATTTACAATTAATATTTTAAAGTATACTTCCTAAAAGCCTGTACAGTTCATGGGGGTCTCTGAAGAGACAAAGAATAGAATGACTGCACCCACATGCGTTTTGAACAGGCGACTAATCACCCACAGACATTTTGAACAGGCAACTAATATGAGGTTGTGCATTGTGCTGGCAACCACAGAAACCACATAAACCACAGTAACCACTAGCTGCAGGAGGTTGTACATTGGGCTGGTTACCACAGTAACCACCAGCTGCAGGAGGTTGTGACTGGTACAAAGGGACCAGCTACTGTAGTGGCTACCTGCTCTGTAAGGAGGGCAACGAACGAACGAACGAACGAACGAAATCTTTATTTCATCAGGGTAAAGAAAAAAGCATAATTGCGTTTTTTACATTTCTGCCCTGCAATACAATTTTCAGCGTTTTACAAATTAAAATTAAAATATTAACAACTTCAGACAGGATTAATTAATATTATTATCACAATCAGAAACTGAGCATACACAAGTACATTTACTCATAGTCATTCACGCACGTAGAGAGAGGGATAGAGAGAGAGAAAAGAATATGCAGTGTAGTACTAATGAAGGTGCTCCGTGTTTTGCTGTTTATTTATGGGGAAGGGTGCTATAGGTAGGATCTGTTAAAGGTGTGAAGTACACCCCTGCTATGGTGGGTGCTGTTCAGAAGGTCCTGGTTCGATTCCTGGTAAGCCTATCACTTCTGTTGTTTTTCTGTTGTCTGGTCTTCTACTTCTTTATTTCTCACTGAGTGCCTGATAACATACCTTTGTGTGTTGTTTGTTTATTTTTTTACTACAATGATTTAACTTTCAATATTTATATTCATTTACGAAATGATACTTTGAGCATGACTAGAAATACATGTTTGCAGGCTTTTTCTAGATAATTAAGTAGTTTGATAATAAATAAATATATTGTGTACAAGCTTATATGAATGATTTCCACCAAGGTAGCGATATCGGTGCATAAAGAAAACTCAGAAATATTTTCCTAGTAGCATTACTCAAGTACTTAAAGCTAGGAAGGTAGTTGTGAATGGTGGGTTATCTTAATAAGCATATTACATCACGTTGCATAAGTACTGCTTTATTCTCTCCACTTTTGGCCAAAATTGATCTAAGGTCATATTTCGAAATAAAATATGTTTAATCTATCATCTTACACAATTTCTTAAAGTTTATAGTTTGGATCATCATGAAAAATTTCATTTTAATGTGATATGTCCTTTTTTTCAACTGATAACCCAAAAACTCTAAACGCGTTTTTCTCAAAACAAGCTAAAGTGGAGATGGAATAAAGCTTCATCTGAATATACAACTAACTTAGTCCAGGAAGTCAATATCAGCTAATAATTAGCACATCTAATGTGAAGTTGCAGGGGCACAAACTACATGAGCACAGTCCAAAATAGATCTCTAATATCACAATGTCATTTATATCTTGATGGACACTGCTCAGATTACGATGCCCAGTTGTTTTAGCTCACATTTGAACACTGATAACTGTCCACTTCTTTGACTCCATACCAGAAAAGTGTTGTCATGAGGAAGATCAATGATGGCAACAATAAATGGATTAAAGGAGTGACTGGCGCACTGAAGGCCACACAAAATGTTCCCATCCCAACTGGTCCAAACCACAAGGACATGAGCAATGCTGTACAATATTCACAGTTCAAACACGTCTGTAGTATCACAATATTGTAAATTATATCCTTGGGAAAGATCATCCTTCATCAGAATTTTCTATAACCACACACAGATTACTGTTAAAGTCTTTAGTCTAATAGATAAAACTGCTGACAGTTTACTTAGAACATATTTGACTTGAGGTTAAAAAGATCACTTGTCAGTTATACTGCCAGCTTCCTTGAGATCACAGTTGTCCTCCTGCTTCATAATGTTCAGCTTTTTATCCACAAGGAAGCTCATGGGAGGCAACAGTGAATGGATTGAAGGAGTGACGTAGAAGATGACACTCATCATATGGGCCACACAAAATGCTCACATCCCACTCAAAAAGTGGTTAGTGAAAGGCACAAAGTAACTGTTTTTTTCTGCTTCCATATCTATAACTGTGTTGTGCTGCCTTTTTGACTTTTCAGATCATTGGGTGCAGGATCTTCTCTTCCACTTAAAAACAGTTCAGATAGCCCTCATGGAGCTAAAGTACTGCAGTTTGTTGCCAGTGACTGCTGATACTCTTTGTTCCAGCAGAGACTTCCACAAAAACTTCTCCTGCGATGATGGAGCTCGCAATGTGATTGGTTGAACATTTCCACCAGAACATGCTAAGGGGGACTGTCTTTCTGAGAGAATCCTTGTAGAAGTAGCAGCTAGATGAAGGACAAACTCTGATGCTGTAAAAAAAAATGAAAAAATATGTTTAATATATGCAAAGACAACGTATTATTTTTTATTATATATTTACAATGAAGGTCTATTCTACCTGGGGAAATAAAGGATATTTAGATATCCAAAAGTGGATCTTTAGGCAATACGCATATAAACATTTTTCTCTCCTCTAACTTTAATCTTTTTTATTTTCAGTACTAATAAATGAATGCACAGAGATTGTTCTCATGTATGCAAGACAGGTATATTTAAATAATTTCTTTGGTGCTCCTTAAGTAGCTCCATCATTGTATCTGCCCCCTAGTAGGAATCCTGCACCAAAGAATCAGGCTCGAGCAGTACTGGTTTTTGTAGTGATTTGTTTTACATGCTGGTGTAACCACAGAAGTAAAAGAGACCAGTTTTACATGCTGGGGTAGCCACAGAAGTAAAAGAGACCAGTTTTACATGCTGGTGTAGCCACAGAAGTAAAAGAGACCAGTTTTACTTTCTGGGGTAGCCACAGAAGTAAAAGAGACAGTTTTACACGCTGGGGTAGCCACAGAAGTAAAAGAGACCGGTTTTACATACTGGTATAGCCACAGAAGTAAAAGAGACCAGTTTTACATGCTGGGGTAGCCACAGAAGTAAAAGAGACCAGTTTTACACGCTGGGGTAGCCACAGAAGTAAAAGAGACTGGTTTTACATGCTGGGGTAGCAACAGAAGTAAAAGAGACCAGTTTTACACGCTGGGGTAGCCACAGAAGTAAAAGAGACCAGTTTTACATACAAGTAACATTCTGTTGGGCCCAATTATATAATAAATATTGAAAGTGTTCAGATGCCAATGGGCAGTTAAAGCCTGATGGAGATTTCATTAAATGGGTGCATAAGAAAAATGTGTAGAAAAACGTGTTATTCCACACATGAAATAATTGATTAATTCATTCATTACTCTTCAGTTTCCTGTGGAGCATAGTCTTCAACAAACACATGCTAAGCCTTCCTGTTCTGTACTATCCTTGCTGTTCTTGTCGTGACTTCGTTACCCCTGTCATGTCTGTATCTAATGTCCTTCTCCATGTGTTATTTTGGTTTTCCTCAATTTCTCTTAACGTGAGGATTCTAGAACAAAGTTCAAGATCTTTCCATATCTTCTTCATTCTAATTATGTTTCCAGTTCTTTTATCCAAGTGTTCCTTGGTCTACCATTACTTCTTACCCTGGGGATTCCAGAACAAGGACTACCTTGTAATTCTATCAACAGGTTTCCTCAGTGTGTGTCCTATCTGCTATCAACAGGTTTCCTCAGTGTGTGTCCTATCTGCTATCGACAGGTTTCCTCAATGTGTGAACTCCGCCTATGCCGGTCCCAAGCCCGGATAAAAAAAGGAGGAGGGCGGCCTGCATGGAGGCCGTAAGGAAGCAGCCCCTCCACCATGCAAAGGCACAACAGGCCAATCACCTGTTTGCTTTAAACTATGATTACAAGCAACATAAGAGAGAAAACCGGACTGATTCTAAAGGCGACGAACTGGAACGGCTACAGACTATGACTTATGGAACATGGAACACAAGAAGTATAAATGGGAAAGAAGAGGAGCTGATGGAAGAGATGAGGAAAGCAAAACTAGAAATCCTGGCTATTACCGAAACAAAGAAAAAGGGACAAGGAGTCATGGATCTCGATGGCAACACTCTGCTATACAGTGGTGTACCCACATCTGAAAGAGCTAAAGGGGGCGTGGGTTGCATTGTGGCCAAAAACCAGAAAGATAGTATCAAGGGATGGAACTTTGTCTCGGAGCGCATTATGGTTGTAAAACTAAAAGAAGGAGAAACCATAGTCAACCTGGTCATAGTGTATGGGCCAAATGAGGATGAGAGAGCAGAGGTCAAGGAAGAATTCTTCGAGCTGCTTCAAAGGACAGTGGATGACTGCCTAGATGAAATTATCATGCTCGGAGATTTCAATGCCAGAGTTGGAAATGACCATGCTAGATAAGGTGGAGTTATCGGAAGATATGAAGAAGATACTCTCAATGAAAATGGAAAGCGACTCCTTAGATTCTGCAGTGAGCAAAAATTGATCATTACCAACACAAAGTTCCCCCATAAACGCATAAATGCATACACTAGGTGTGGACCAACAAAGAATGAGAAGTCAGTGATCGACTATGCCATTGTTAGGAGGAGCTCATTCAAATATGTCCGGGATGCTAGAGTCTGGAGGGGGCCAGAGATTGGAAGTGATCACTACCTGCTTACAATCAAAAGAACAACTGAAAGAGTTGCTCAGCCTAGGAACTGCCCAGCACCACGCAAGAAACCAAGTAAACGAACGGAAGAAATGAGCATTAAGACCTACAAGCTGAAAGAGCCAGAAATTAAGACCAGATATCAGGGGCTTATTGCTACAGCGGTGAGAAACACAGAAGAACAACCTGATGACTTGGAAACCCTAATGCTTAAATTCAAGGACATCATAAAGACAGCTGCTGCAGAAGCATGTGGTGAAGTCCGACTTGGGTACAAGAGAAAGAGGACACTTGGTGGACAGAAGAAGTCAAAGAGAAAATAAGAGAGAAGAAAATGGCATGGAAACAATACTTAGGAGCTAAAAACACAGCAGGACAAATAGAGAAATATAGAGAATATGTGATACTCAGAACAGAAGCAAAGAACAAGGTGCTAGCAGCAAAACAGAAGTCCTGGGAAGAATTTGGAGAAAAGCTAGAAAAGGATGCGCAAGAAAACCAGAAATTGTTCTATAAGACCCTAAAGAACATGAGGAAGGAAAAACAATGCCCTCTTAAATTTATAAAGGACAAGCAAGGCAAATTGCTTACTGCCCCGAAGGAAGTAATGGAAAGATGGAAAGAATAATTCTCAGAACTCATTGATGGTGAGCAAGGTAGAGCATCAGAAATGATAACCACTAGCACAGAAGAGGATACAAATGGTGATGAAGATGACATATAGATGGAAGAACTGAGGGCAGCACTGGAGAAAATCAAGATGGGCAAAGCAGCAGGGCATGATGGTATAACAACAGAAATGGTTAAGTACATGGGAGCATCAGGCGACCTATTACTCCTAAGGGTCCTACAGGCAGCGTGGTGCAACAAGGCCATACCAAAGGATTGGGAGATTGCCATTATAACACCGATTTTCAAAAAGGGTGACAATCGACAATGTGGAAACCACAGAGGCATATCCCTTCTCAGTGTCCCTGGTAAAATCTACTCTAGAATCCTAGAGCAGAGACTCCGATGCCTAGCTGAGTCACGATTGGATGAAGCTCAGTGCGGATTCCGAGAAAACCGAAGTACTCAAGACTTAATCTTCACACTCAGGCAGCTGAGTGAAAAGGCCCTTGAGTACAAGAGTGAGATCCATCTTTGTTTCATAGATCTGGAAAAGGCGTTTGACAGGGTCCCCTGGAGCAAACTTTGGGACTGTTTGGCAAGGAAGAACATTCCAGCACCTCTGATTCATGCTATACAGAGCTTCTACAAGTCTTGTAGAAATTATGTGAGGACAGCAAACTATAAGTCAGAAGAGTTCAGGACCACCACTGGTGTAAGACAAGGCGATATCCTGTCACCTTATCTTTTCATACTCCTCATGGACGATGTCATCAAGGCATGTAAGGAGAGAACAAGAAAGTATTCAGTGGGGTACTAGAAGATGAGACAGGTCTGTATTTCAGAGCTAGCATTTGCTGATGATGTTGTCCTGATTGCTAAATCAGAGACACATCTCCAATCCAACCTGCAAGTCTGGAAGGAAGAGCTGGAGAAGAGAGGGATGGTCATAAGCAGCTCTAAAACAAAATCCATGGTGATATCACGAGAAGAAAGAAAACATCAGATTAAGTTGGGAGAACGGGTCCTAGAGCAGGTCGACCACTTTAAATATCTCGGAGCTATTACAGACCGAAAGGGGGGCATCAAAGAAGAGTTGGCCACTCGAAAAGCAGCGGCTGGGAGACTTTATCAGGCCATAAATCGAGGATTCCTCAGCAAGAAAGAGGTTGGTAAGAAAACGAAGATGGCTGTATACCGCTCCACCTGTGTCGCAGTCTTGACATATGGATGCGAGTCATGGGCAATGACTACAACTCACAAAAGCCAGATCCAAACCTCAGAAATGAGGTATCTGAGGAAGGTGGTTGAAGTAACAAGAAGAGACGTGGTCCGCAACCAGACGATACGTCAAGGCCTAAAATCCCACCCGCTGCAGACCCAAATAGAACAGTCCCAACTAAGATGGTTTGGCCATGTCTGCAGAATGGGAGAAGATCGGCTACCATGACAAGCATGGGAAACAAAGAGCCAGGGATCCAGACCTCCAGGACGACCCAGAGTCCGCTGGGAGGACAACATTAGACAATCTTTGAAGGACCGAGGACTAGAATGGAACCAGGCCAGGAAGAGGACAGCTGATAGAATAGTCTGGCGCTCTCTCTTCCAAACCTCTACACCTCACGGTAGAAGGGGAACGACTAAGTAAGTAAGTGTTCTATCCATCTCCACTCTTGTTCCACAGGCACTTTTGTGGGGTCTTATCATCAGTTTCACTTTAATGATCTTGTAATACCTATTTAATCCTTCTATCCAGGGTCATACAATAGGACTAACGCTATATTTGAATTGAAAATTGTGATATACATCTGGCATCATACAGATATAGAACTTACGATGCTTCCTATGAACTTCTAAGGCGGCCAGATCGTGAATTCTGATTGGACTATCTGTCACATACAGAGAACCATCTGGCCTCGCACTGGACATCAGCATTAAGTCAGAGAACAGGAAAAGCTGGTATTTAGACCATGACCCTTTTTCATTACATCTGTAGACTTCCCCTTGGTAGATCAGGTGTCTCTTTTCTTGCCACAGCTGAACAACCTAGAAAAAAAGCACAGAAACATACTGTGAATACTGCGGCAAAGTGATCCATCCTCTTGATCCGAGTTTCTCAAAAATACCATACTTATACTATTAGATGTATAAGGTTATGTGTTTTTTTAATACATAGATAGCTGTTATCTTCTCTTTGTATCATCAAAAAATGTAATGTTTTAAATGAAACAAATGGAGGATGTGAATGCTTTGTGTAGGCTTCCTGTTAGGGGACGAGCTCCAAGCTCCATTAGGAGTGAAAAGAAAAATGATTAATTGAAATAAAATTATATGTAATGCCTTTGAATTGGACAGATTTGACACTCTTGTTGGATTGGATAGATTTCACACTCTTGTTGGACTGGATAGATTTCACTCTTGTTGGATTGGATGGTTTTCACACTCTTATTAAATCTAATATTATAGCTGATATTTACTGTTCATTTATCAGCAAATTTTGCCAGCCGTCTCATTTCTTTTTCAGTCTGTAACAAAGTGAGAAGGCGTGAACTGTAATTTACTGTTCATGTACCAACAAATGTTTAGCTTGGTCCTCTCCTACCTCTCCTACCCTGGGGTTTCAGAACAAGGATTGCCTGGTTTCCTCAATGTGTGTCCAGTCTATTCTTCTTATCTCTTGTCATACTGTTCCACATAAGTGATCTTGTCATACCACTTCAATCTTTCTATTTACGACAGTCTGTAGCTTATTTATCCGTATGTTTGTACTGATGGCAATTTCTTACTTCAATACAAACTACCTATCTTTCACACACCCACCCAACTTCCTCTAAAAAGAAAAAGCAATGTGCTCACTTGCACACTTGGAGCAAAGACCAGCATGTCCTGAATCTGAATAATGTCTTTGTCTATGGACTTGACTGACATGGCCAATGTAGAATTTACTGGTGAAGCCTTGTCACTTACTGAAAGGGAATTAAACAATAAATAATAATACAGCATACTTACTAATGAATTAGAAAGGAAATAATCATAAGATCAATAATGTGGAATTGATGACAAGAACAATAATGTGGAATTGATGACAAGAACAATAATGTGGAATTGAGATGACAAGAACAATAATGTGGAATTGATGACAAGAACAATAATGTGGAATTGAGATGACAAGAACAATAATGTGGAATTGATGACAAGAACAATAATGTGGAATTGAGATGACAAGAACAATAATGTGGAATTGATGACAAGAACAATAATGTGGAATTGATGACAAGAACAATAATGTGGAATTGAGATGACAAGAACAATAATGTGGAATTGAGATGACAAGAACAATAATGTGGAATTGATGACAAGAACAATAATGTGGAATTGATGACAAGAACAATAATGTGGAATTGAGATGACAAGAACAATAATGTGGAATTGAGATGACAAGAACAATAATGTGGAATTGAGATGACAAGAACAATAATGTGGAATTGAGATGACAAGAACCAGACACGTGCCAGTGGAACAAGAGGACAATGGAGATGAAGGGGATTTGTTGTTTAACTAAGGCTGCTGAGCTTCTCACTCTTTTGCAGCCAATACCAAGTCGAGGACTCCTTGGTATTATCTACACTGTAGATCTAGGCTTTTCCTGTGGCTTTTCTGCCATTCCGAAGCTTGCTGAGTTGAAGTCCTGAACTCCAGTTTCTTCCACATGGTTTGCATTTAAAGGATCATCACATCTGGTTCCAATCTAGGAGTAAGAAGTTTGTGGCATACTGTGCTTTCCCTGCCATCCAAGGGGGCTCTCCAACTTTGCAGAGATAAAATACTCTGGTTTTGGGCTCTCCCTAGGAATTGTCACATCCTGCACAGAACCATTTCTCAGCTCCCCCTGCCTATAACTGGGTCCATAGTGAGATCCTTCTGTAGGCAATTAACCAAGTCAAAGAATTACGCATTAGTGTGCAATGCTGGGTTCTCAATGAGTTTCACCACAGAAGGAATCCGTGGAAGTTTTTGGATGATTTTAAGAGTCAACCAGGATGTAATTAGCCTCACTGACAGAAGTTCACTTCCACATATGTATCTTGTAGCATTGTGCATAGCTGGTGGTCATTTAAAGCTGACTCCAGATATGCCTCCATGCATATGAAGGGGGTATGCACTGATAGTATTAAAGGTCAGTCCTTGTTCTGGAAACTTCATGGTAAGAGAGATAGAGGAAGACTAAGAGAACTTGAGACAGACGTGAAGGGCATGAAGAAGACATGGAAACACATTGAGCTGATGGCACAGGACAGGAAGATGTGGCATAAGTTTGTTGAAGGCTTGTGTTCTTTGTGTCACAGAAAAATGATGATGATTCATGATAATATGAAAGACCAGAAAGCAACTGGTGCATACAATTTCTGATAGATTGACTTATCTTACCAGGTGCAGAGGTAAGTGATGTTCCATCTTCAGCTCTGCCAACGTGAATTAGGTCTGTCATTCTTTCAAGACACGGTGACAGCATGTACACCATTTGCTTTAGGTTGATAAAGTCTGGGCTATGTTCGGGTGTGGATGCAAACATTTCACTGATGATGGTATACAAATCTTGAAAGTGCTGTAGACAGAAATAAATAATACATATGTCACAACATGTATTTGAAACATGACTTTGTATGTTGTTTATAGTTTTATGCGCTGGAGGAAGTGCATGTTGTTTGTGTTAGTTGATTGAGGTCGCACCATGGATGTTCGAAAATAAACGTAGATAATGTAGTGTAAGAAGTAGATAATTATTGGGGAAGTAGATAATTACTGGGAAGTAGATAATTACTAAACATACACAATATCACAAACTAATTTCTACCAATAAATACCATAAGGAGCATAAATGGAAATTAATTCAGCTATTTCATTTAAAAACAAATTCTTACCAAAAAAGGTCTATTGATGAAAGCACTAACAGACAAATGACGTTGTCCACTTCCGTAGCGTGGATCCTTGATGAAATTCACAAACGCTTTATTCTTCTTCATGTCTCTGAGCAGTAAATTTGATTGGTCCAGTCCTTGGGCATAGATCCCATAAGCCTGGCAAAGCAAGGGGATCTGAAATGTAATAAATCAATTGTGCTGGTTAGACAAACTGCTGCAAAGAGCTACTGTATGTTATTAGCTGTATCTTTATCAATGATTTACAGTTTATGATGCTAATTATCACTTGCGGAATTGAGAAGATCTAGTGTATAATGAGAGTTGGATCGGCTGACTATGCCGATGGAGTACAAATGGCAAGAGGGGCTTTCATTGCATTGAAATATATGGAGATTAAAAACAAAAACAGACCAATACAAAGATCAGAATCTTCAACTGAAATGTCCTTTTTATGACGTGGAAGACATTTAAGATTTTCATAAATGAGTGCTTCCATAGAATCGAAGCATTTAATTGCGATGACAAGATAATTAATTTTAACTGATGACAAGAACCAGACGAGCACCAGTGAAACAAGGGATAAGAAGATGCTGGCAAGTGATTGGGCACACTCTGAGGAAACCTGTCGATGACATTACCAGGCCGCAGATAAGGAAATATGGGAAACCATGATCCAGAACCACGGGGCGACTGTGATGACTAACATCAGACATCATTAAAGGACTGAGGACTGGACAGTAAGTAAGTAAGAACAAAAAAGATATGGGAAAAAAATGTTTCATTAAAACAAATAATATATCACCTTAGTTTGGTAGGCAAGTGCTGGTAAGTACTGAAACAAGCTGCCTTCGTTGGGTTGTGATTCATCAATGTCAACCTCTGCGGAAGAGATCCTATCTTGTAGTTGTTTGAGGTTGTATTCAGAGATAGTCACAAGCTGCAGGGGAAACAATCAGGTAAATTTTGTTAATAATGAAAGAATTAAGTGGAGAACAACAAAGACAACAATCAAGAAGCTACAGACTTTTATAAATGGGTGCTTGCGTAGAATAGAGGGATTAAAATGGTATGACAAGGTTACCAACGTGGATCTGATTACGACAAGAACCAGTGGAACAAGAGATGAGAAGAAGACGATGGCGAGGACACACACTGAGGAAACCTGTTGATAGCATTACAAGGCAGTCCTTGTTTTGGTACCCCCAGGGCAAGAGAGGCAGAGGTAGACCAAGAAGCACATGGAGATGAGAGCTGGAAACAGAGGTGAATATGATGAGGAGAACGTGGAAAGTACTTGAGATGATGGCACGTGACTCCTTTGGGAGTGGAGGGTTACGAAGAAGAAGAATTAAGTAAACTCTTTCTGAAGAATATAGGAATAGAGGCCTCTTGCTACAAACATTGATGCTGAATTCGTCTACCAAGATACCGTTTAGATCCCCAAGGAGCATAGGCCTTCAACAAGTCATCCTGTAATGTGCCATCAGCTCAAGTTCTTGTCATGTCCTCGTCATTTTTTCCAATTCTTCATGTGTTCTTTGGTCTACCTCTACCTCTCTTGCCTGGGAATCCCACAACAAGGACTGCTTTGTAATGATATTAATAGATATCCACAATGTGTGTCCTATCCATCGCCAGAATTTCTTCTCATCTCTTGCTCTACTAGCACTTGTCTGGGTTCTTCCAAAACTACCAGTATTAGCCTAACAATCACCGTGGAGACAATGATCAGAAACTTAAAGATATATTCATGGATAATAATAATAACTATTCATATTCTAGCTACCTTCTCAACATTCTGAAACACTGTCATGTACTGTTGTCGATTTAAAATACAGTGTTGCAGTGGACGAGAATATCTCTCCATCCCAAGTTGCATGTAGTCTATGTAGGACTGTTCTAGTGACATCAAACGGTGAATGCATTCATGTTTATTCAGGAGGACAGAGGTCAGTACATCGTTTGGTGCATTCATCTAGAAGATACAATGACAATTATTCTTGTTAGATTTTATCTAATGTAAAAATTGCAAAACGGATGACAAATGTATATTTAAGTAGACTTTGATCCCAAGAACAGAAGGAAATAATGTACCCAGTAAAACCAAGATCCAAGTGTCAATGCCAGGTGATCTAAGGAGACAAAGATAGATCAGAACTGCACTTTCTTGGGCATATCATAGGAGATTGTACTGACGGCTGGCAACCTCATCATGTAAGACAAGCTTATATAGAAACTACTGCAGCAAGGGGGGTCACATGACTGTTTGGTGCAGGCTTCACGCTGGAAACACAATGAGGCTCTCTTTGGCTGGTGGGCTAGGTCTCAGCTGCCTTTAGGGAAGTCTTCTTCTTCTTTGATCCTTAGCCGCCGACTGTCAAAGCAGTCAGTGGCCATCACGCCTGGTGGAGTCTTTAGGGAAGTACCCAGGTTTTATTTATATTTAATTAGATTCTTATGTGTCCTGTCTAGCCCTCACTTTCTTTCCTTTCCCTGACGAAGGCCTTCCACATCTTACCGAAATTCCCCTCACCTTCCTCGACATAATAGAAAGGTCACAGTCTCAAAGAATAATTAACAATATCTAAATTATTATCTTGAATTAGCTACACTATATATCCTGATTAAATAGTAACACTGTACCCTACCATGCAAGTCGTAAAAAAGCGACTAAGGAGGGTTGGGCATGGGGCAGATTACCCTATCCTGTAAAAAACGTTTTACCCAACAACAAAAACTTGGAAAATACAGATATATCCTGATTGTTACCCAGAGGTTGAAGGAGATATTTTTTCTTCAATTAAAAAAAATGGATACTAACCTTGTGTCCTCGTTCGACCACTGGCCCAGCAGAGTCTGTGACATCAGATTGTGAAGGCTGTGAAAACATCGAACTGTCATCAGCCATGCTTTCATATTCACAAGATTCACTAGCCACAGCCATCAGTATATCTCGTTTATAACGGTCATCCGAAGACTTTTCCTGAAGGCTGTCGGTTGAGGTGCCTATTCCTCGTTTGTTGTGGGAAGAGAGCTTATGACTGTGCTGACAAACAGCAGTGCAGACCTCTACACTTGTGTTAATAGTGCAGTCTCTCTGGAGTCCAATAATTAGAGTCTGTGGGTCCATTTTCCTAAACACACAGAAAAAAATATTTGGTTATTTAATACCATTTGAACACCTGTAAGAAAGTCAAACTTTCACACCAAAATATACTACTTAAAAGGTGACTAATATTAGGTTGTGCTTTGGCCTGGCTACCTCATCACGTAAAGCACAAACCACCACGGCAAAAGCGTGTGACTGGCTTTCTGTGTTAAAACGACCTTTGTGATAATTAAGAGAGATGGCACTGGAATTCGTGTAAATGCCATTAACAGTTTATGATTGGTGCTCTGTGCATGCCAAAAACAGTATTAGATAAACAACATAAAGAAGACATTGTAGAAAAAAAACATATAAAAAACAGAATAGGGAAGAAGTAGAAGACTATTGTAATATTTTACTCTGATATCTTCATTCATTCAAACAAGACGACAGGTGAGATGCTAAATCTGTTAACTTTATTAAGTAAATTCTTCACTTTTTTGTTTTCTTAACTGTACTAATGTTTTCTTTTAACTTTATTTCGCTTTATTTATTTTATTTTTCGTATTTGGTTTTCTTTATTTCACTTATACCAGGAATAATACTCACTTGACCATGTGTGCTGCTTGCCTAGAAGTCGACCTTGACACATCCTGGCCATTGATCATTAATATCAGGTCTTCTTTTTGCACTCCTGCCCGTTCAGCTGGAGAACCTGAGACAATTAAAAGAGAATTATTCTGAGAATGAGCGATGATCAAGAGAACAAATAGAGAAACACAGTCATATATGAAAAGCTTAAATCGTCATAACCAATGTTATGATTCATCATTATTATTTATTATCCAACAAATTATTGCCATGCTTCCTGACCTGTGCCATCCTCAATTCCTGTTTCCAGTTCCTTTTTTTCAGTGTGTTTTCTATCTTTCTCTTACTCCAGAACAAACACTGCCTTGCAATACTTCTTCTTCATCTACTATGCCTGGGGGAGTAGGTGATCATGTCTCTCCACAACTTCCTTCACTTTCGTTAAATTAATCTAATTCCTTATGTCCCTAAGGTGTGTCTTATCAGACACCAGTGTCTTTTAAATACATAAATGTGGTACAAAAAATGGCTTTGGCGCTACATATGAATAACAACAGACCATATATAAATGCCTTAACTAAAAGCATCTCTGAAGCATGGATAAAACTACATATCACTGGAGTGGCGAAGTCCTTTTCTTAACTGCAAAACACAAAAAAAATGATGCATACCTCTTTCCACTGTGCCAACCCGAGGTGGAAGTTCGCCAACAAACGAGAAACCAAACCCATCTCTGCCACGGGTTACAGTGATCTGAAAGAAATAATACAACAGAGATAATATCTACATATATACAAACAGAATTCACTTCTACTTAAATATTAAACTTGTACTAACAAAATACAACGCATGCATTTGAGAAACATGGACAGTTAATAAAAGAGATATATAATAATGAAAGAATTGTTTGAGTTGTCCACCTTTCATTACTAACATCTGTTGGCATGCCAAGACAGAAAAAAAAGTTATCACAAAATACTGGAACATTTTTTTAACGGATGAAATATTCTGTTCAACCTCCGATAGGTTGTAATTGTCCATATTGTATGTTCAATTTACTATATGCGAACGTGGCATAATATCTCATGCCCAATTATTGTAAAACGCGCACACAAATGTGGTGCCAGAGCTTGTCTAACTAAAATAGTTGCGATGGAATATATCTTACCAATAGACTTTTCTGAGATGTTCTCTGGTGCAAGCTCTGATAACCTGTAGATGAAGAACAAGAGCCATTTAATACAGTTTCAGACTATATGCCATGATGATAAAGGGGGGCGAGGAAGTTGCATACAGCACTGGCATGATTGTCTGTGCTTAAGATTATTTAATCATTCTATGCGATGTGTGGAAAGGGGAGATAGGAAGGGAAAGAGATGCATTAACAAAGGTGTATTTTTAAAATAAAATACATAATTGATAAACGGGAATATATCGGGAGAAAAGAAGTTCTGCAGGGGTTAAGATGAAGGGTAAAAAACCTCATTTCAAACTAGAGAAGAGAAATTAATTCAAATGTACCACTTACTGGTTAGGGTGTGATCTGTACTCGCTGTTTCTTCCATCTGATAGCAGTCATGGTCCTACAGTGAAAATAAATAACCCTTATTATAATTCTTGACAAAATAGAAGTCAGGTACAGTTAAATATACAACTAACTAATCTAGTCTCCCCCCAATCAGTCAATTTACAAGTATAATATTCAATGTAACAAACTACAAAGCATTTGGAGATCAAAACTTTCTTCCCTAAATTCGTAACAAAACTGGGGACATACACTGAGGAAAGCATAAGACAGTCTTTGTTCGGAAATTCAAAGGCTAAATGAAAATAAAAAAACAAACACCACAACTCCCCCCCCCCCCCCCCCCCCCCCCCCCCCCCCCCCATGGAAGAGACAAACCAATGACAGAATTAGCTAAAATAGATTAGATAGGACATGTTTTCAGGTAAAGGCACGCTCTGTCCACAAGAGGGGGGGGGGGGGGACAGGAAAAGTCCAAATTAGAAACGAGAAGCACTTTCTCACGGGAAAGTAAACGATTATAAAGATGAAAAGACCAACAATTACTCCGAAACTAATTATTACAGCAAGTAGCCGTTTCCACGGTAAACATAAGCTAATCAGAACCAACATCAGTATCTATAGACAAATAAAAAACATTTACATCCATAACAATAGACACACAAGTTAAGCAATATCGACAATGATAACAATAGACACAAGAAATACCAGAAATATATTTACCTGCTCAAGAGAATTTTCCGGACCAACGTACACCGTATCCACAAACTCTGTTGTTTCGGTGGAAAGAGTTTCCTCATAAAAATCAGTGTCGAAATCGACTGTAGAATCACGCAGATCTGATACGCAGAGAGTACTGCTCGTGGCAGCGCTATCTTCATTATCGTTCTTGAAGTATGAAGATGGCGTGCTGACATAAGTGTAAGAACTATACGTTTGGGTGCTGCTTGGATTCACGTATGACCTCAAAGCGGAAATCGAGTAGGTCGCCGTGGATAGATCTACGTTACTGGAATCCTCACAGCTGTCCTGCATAGGCGAGTATTTCTCGCTGGAAGGAAGATAACACTGACAAACAACATTTTTCTTTCTTATATAAGAATAAGTGTTCTTAGGTCAGTTTCTTGCACTGATTTCAAATCTGAAATCCGTTTATCTCTATCACGTCAGGTTCTTAAGATATTTGTGAATAAATATACTTTTGGGAAACCGTTATTTGCTCCATTTCATTTTTACTATATAACTTATTAAAAATTAATAAAAAGCAACATAATTCTACTTTTTATACTGCTAAAAGATGCATGACATATGTTACGCTACTTTTTCAAATAGTTACTGTATTTTGAAATAATTCTGAGCAAAATATGGTTTCTAGAAGTTGTAGAAATTCGGCTGATCTGTTCTGTTACGTGTGCGGATATTTTACCGATCGTGTTGACCAGAAAAACTTTACACCATTACTAAAGAAAGCATATGAACTTTATTTCGATTCGAAAGTTGAAGATGCAAATAAATCTTGGAAGCCAAATGCAGTTTGTTCGACTTGTGCAAATACATTGGCAGGTTGGTTACGAAAATCGCCGAAGCATAAGTCGATGCCTTTTGGAGTGCCAGTAATATAGCGTGAACATACAAATCACACTACTGATTGTTACTTCTGCTTGACAAATATCCATGGTTTCACTTTTAAAACTAGAAAGTCTGTGATTTATCCAAATATTGAATCGGTTTCGAAACCAGTGCCTCGTGATCCAATCACGTGTCTGATCCAAGTACCACCAGAACAATATCCGCTGGATGTGAATGAACCATCAGAAAGTGATAGTTTACCTGCTTTAGAAACTAATTCTTACTCAGATTACATACCGTTGAATGATGGTGTTTACTTAATTAACCATTCAGAACTTTCAGATCTAATACGTGATCTCGCTCTTACCAAAGGACACGCGGAATTACTCGGTTCGCGACTCAAAGAATGGAATCTTTTAGCGCCCAATACTCCGATATCTAAATTTTGTCATAGACACAGAGAACTTGTTCAATACTTTGAGATGGATGATGACATTTGCTATTGCAAAGATGTAAATGGTCATGAGCACATAGTCAACGAATGGCGATTTTTCATCGATTCTTCCAAGACTAGTCTAAAAGCCGTGTTATTGCATAACAGAAATTTATTTTCATCAATTCCAGTCGCCTACTCTGTTCATATGAAAGAAACTTATGACAATATGGCTATACGTTTGGAAAAAATAAAGTACAATGACTAACAATGGCGGATTTGTGGAGACCTAAAGGTCATTGCAATTCTCACGGGCATGCAGACTGGGTATACTAAATTTTGTTGCTTCCGATGTGAATGGGACAGTCGCAACAGACAGGAACATTATGCAAGAAAGGTGTGGCCTATCCGGGATCGTATGCAGCTCGGGCATAAAAATGTAATATACGAGCCATTAGTTAACAAAGACAGCTTCATTTTACCACTGTTACATATAAAGTTGGGGCTCATGATAAAACGAGCAAAGCTTTCACTTATCTTCGAGAAAATTATGACGGTGGAGTGTGAACATGCTTGCCGATTATTGTTGGATGCTTCATCGTGATGTATCACATGCGATTCACCGATGAAAGTCGATTGCAAAGAAATTCAAGCCTACATAACTGTTATACTTATTGTACGAATGATGTTGTAATACTGTATGCGTTGTTAAAAAACTTCAATTGCGTATTTCTAGAGATCCCGACCTGATAGAGAAAAACGGTTTGCAGATTTAAAAACAGCGCATTAAAATTGACCAGAAAAACATAGAAATGTTAGAGAAAGAAAAAAAAAGTTTTTTTTTGTTAGTCAGTGTAATCGGTAATGCTTTCATTGCCAGTGGACCTTATGCCACCGTTGCGTATATTTCTTGGCGATAGAGAACCGGCAACTGGGCGAGGTGTGACCTCTTCAAAACTTGCCAGTTCTGGGCTTGTTTGTAAGCTCTCAATCATGCGGTCATCAAAGATGACGAAAGTAGAATCACGATTTGTAGGCTCGTTCCTGTGAGCAGATGGCGGGGTATCCTCCACATTAGGAATGACAAATCGAACTGATGCATGACGCCGGGCACTCTGGGGTGTCGGCGCACTGTTTTCGATGGCCATGGCACGTCGCTTTTTATTCTTGAACTTCAAGTTGGACGAACGTCCAGTGGTTCTCTCCTCCTGCTCTTGCGCAATGGACGCACTGTGGGAAAAGCATTTGAAGATATTCATGTTGGCTACTGATAGCTTTTCATATAGGTGAGAAGTAATGGCCTGATAATAGCGCTTGATGATGATCTGGTAACGATCGTTTTGTGATACAGTGTCTAAACAAAGACTGTGTCGCAGCTCAGTTCACAAATGTTGCAACTTCTGCAGCAACATCACAACTGAAAAATAAAATAAAAATGTGAAGTCAATTTAATTCGAAACTAAATGTAAAGAAATTAAGATTAACAATGGTAAGAACGGAATAAGAAAATGCTATCGATGGACAGTGTATACGCTGAGTAAACCTGTTGACAGTATTTGAAATAAGAAAGGCAAAGGGAGATATATTTGTGACACACCACAATTAGCAAGGTGGTAAATTACATTACAACTACTCGACATAGCACGCGACTATGTGAACACCCGATTGGTCGAAATCTTTTCTTTTCATTTGAGGTTTTTCTTGCGGCGATGCACATGTCTTTAAACCTAGCCCGAAGTCCGTCGGTTATAAACAAGCGCAATGAGCATTCATTAAGTGAACTGTATAGTCCAATGTTGATCAGTGTACGCCAGCTAAAATGACTTTCCGTCCGTTATTTTACTTTATTTTATTTATTATCATTTTTGTGCTAAGAAGTAAGAAAGACATCAGTACATGCTTGACACCCGAAATTAATCATAGGGATAATTTTTATTTCTACCCACTGATTTCTCTATTGATATCCTCTGCCCAATGACAATACAGAACCCGTAAGAAAACGGAACACAATGGGTAATCACAAAAGAAGGGATAGATCTGGTAGGTACCACAAAGATAGTCGCCTGGATGACGCGTCACGTGACACAAAGACCAGACACGGTCGCCGGTATGTACGGTACTTCATGGTGTAACCAAGCGCCAAACTAAAGTACACTGTAGTTCCCGGGACTAACGCTCCCTCCTGAAAATTAACACATAGGAAATTGTGCATCTGTAAAAGAACTTGCCACAGAAACTTATCGTTGCATTCACTAAAAGATTGTAAAACCTTTTTTTCTTTTCTCCATTACCTAAATCTCCGCGGAGTCCCAGAACTTGGGGAATAAGCTTCAATGTTGGATTTATCATTTCCAGATAAGATTTAGTTCATAGTACCATACCCTCTACTGTAATATATTCAGTCTGCTGCAAACTCATACTAACATTAATATGTATAGAAAAGGTTTTAGCTTCCCGTGGAGATAAACATGCTAAATCTTTCCTTTCCCGTGCCATTCGTTGAAGACTATCTCCATCTCTTTAATCTCTTTCATTTCTTGTCTCCAGTTGTGTTATTAGTGTGTGTCGTATCCAACGTCTGCGTCCCATTGTCACCTTCCGCCGACTTGGCGCCCGCCTGGTCTTTTCCCACCAGCGATCTTGCTACACCATCTCAATCCCATTACTCTGCCAAAGTTTGAATCTTTCTGGTTGTCATCCCCCCCCCCCCCCCTTTCCATGTTTCGGTCACACAATACGGCTGACTAGACATCTCAGCCAAC
Source organism: Oreohelix idahoensis (assembly GCA_024509875.1). Taxonomy (NCBI): domain Eukaryota; kingdom Metazoa; phylum Mollusca; class Gastropoda; order Stylommatophora; family Oreohelicidae; genus Oreohelix; species Oreohelix idahoensis. The sequence goes on from JAMPIV010002460.1 coordinate 608,828, forward strand.
GAATCCCATCTTTGTGGTGGGTCGAATTTAAAAAAATGGTCATAGACTTTCCTATGCAATGAACCTCCGGCCCCTGTACTCTTATTTGGGACCGAAGACGCATCAACAGTGATAAATGAAGTCCAGCGACCCATAGCTAGACTGCTTGCGTCAGGGTCAGCGAACCAGAGCTGACCAAGACCCTACTCCACCTCCAAGTGGTTGGTCCTGGAAACAGGCTGCATTCTGCAGTCTGGCTGAGAGAGTAGGAATCGAAGTGGGAAGGCTAACCCGGTCCCAAAAAATGCCGTGCTGAAGTCGGATGTGTCTGCCGAAAGGAGCGAAACGGACAAAACGCAACGTCCTGTTCAGGACGAACCAAGAAGTAGTCTTATTTTGGTTAAATAAGACTAATATTCATTAAATTAGAATATGAGGTCTAAATGAACTGCCGTAGAGGAATAGAGTGTTAGAGACCACCATACTAGTTCCAGCATTGAGATGGGGTGACCAGGTCCCTCCCACGCTGCCTTTTCCTTCCCTGACTCTGATGAGCAGAGTCAGGTATCCATTTACAGCTGGGTAGACTGGCGCGTGTCGGTAGCGTGATTCTAACCTGGCACCTGTGCCGCTAGAGACCACTCTAACCACTCTGTCAATCAGACGCTACATGAGGTTTAGAAATAGATCAATAAATAATAGTACTTTTCACCCTCAGCATAAGGAGCGCAAATAAAAGTGATGAAAAGAATAAAACCCTGACAATGTGATTTACAAATCCAAACTGGCATATACTGTTCCCTTTTTGATCAAATCGGAATACTATTTGCGTTACAGTCGTGGCATTACAATATACATTCGTCCACATCGACGAAGAATGTTACATTTATTCATCGCTAGGATTATGTATTTTTGGCTTGTTCCTTATTCCTAATTTCAAAATTATTCCTAATTCTAATCATCCCTTAGCTTGTTTGAGAACAAGAAGTGTATTGCTCAAACATCTTGAGAAGGTAAAGGATTGACTGCAACACAGGAAAATATAATCGGATCCTTATCGTTGAAACTATGGATCAGTTACCATAGTAACGATTGTTTGACGGGCGGGAGCCGGACAAGATGTGTACAGAAGCAGGTCGAACTATGTTGACCCGTGTTTCAGATAAAAATAAACAGCAGCCGGCTAAATCACGTTTGCTAGTCGATGCCTGGAATGGTCAGTGCATGTTAATGAGGTAGCAGATCCAATACTGAGATAACTGATTTAGATTACTGTTGAAGATGTGAAGAGAACGGACTTAATTGGATGGCAGGGGAAATAGTTTATTTTTCTCTGGATCGGAGAAGGAAAAGACAAGAAGATTAAAGGACAGGTGGATAAACAAATAGATAGATTTATAGAATTACAGTGATAAAGCGTTTTGTGTTTTGATGTTGTTACAGCTTTCATAAGGTTATACTGGACACATAAATGAATGGTCAACTCGTTCCGACACAGTGCTGACATCGAGTGAGAATGTAGATGTAAAGGACGCGAATGTGTGTACCGTTCTGTTGAGTAGACAAGTCACTCACTCAATCATAGTTAGAAGTCAATAAAGGGTAGACTGCTGATGACGTTTCATACATTTAATAATGGACGTACACTTCGACATCACGATTACAGTCACTTGAACAGGTTGGCAAAAAATCATCGTATACTTGAAAAAATGGGTGACAATATCAGATGTACATTTATGTGGCATGTAAATATAATGGAACGATAGTAGGCAAGCACTCAATATTCCGGTTGTCTATCGTCTCATGTTTCAACTGACTTATCGCGTCAGTTAAGGTGGATACATAATCATCAACAATGGTTCACTGTCAGAACCTTCTCCTGGCTAGGTTTCTCAAGCCGTAAATTCATCAAATGTTTATAGTAACAATCTTAAACCACAGTAGTGGGTTTCCATAATATATAGATCTCTGTACCATCATCAGATAATAGGACCTTTTCTGTTCTCCGACGATGATCCGCTTAGAAAAGGCGGGATCCAAAATGGCTCTCATCCTTGAGTTTCGCTCACCCAGGATGAAGCATTATGAAGCAGAATTAATTCGTTATTCATACATAAATGTCCTCATTGGGCTTCTATACATTTCTGCTATCAATAAGGCTGGTTATATCAAGTAATCTAGTGCTGCTAGATAACACGTCATCTTCATCTGTAGTCAACAATCCTAGATGTACGATAATACGTCTCCCATCTAGGCTTAGCAAAAAAGTTCAGCAAAAAGGTTTTGGTTTTACCTGGCTTTAGGAAAACACACACAAGCGAATATCGCATGCCATTCCTTGGCGTTAATAATGAACATTAGGAGAATCCCTGATACTACAGTCATACAGAGAAACAATCTCCTTCCTAGAATAAATCACAGAGACCAATCTTCAGACTTTCTAATCGACCAGTCCATAGCAGCGACGACATGACAGCAGCTTCTCTGTCGACACCCCAAATCGACGCATGCGCAGAAATGCCTTTGACCCCAGAGTTCAGCTAAAAAAATCGACCGACATAGAAATACAAAGATACAAAGATATAAGACTGAATCACCTTAGATAGTCAAGGAATAAATATAAATTCGGGCCATAAACATTTTAAGCAAGACCAATCTGTATCTGGCCATACCAGACGCAAAATGACGTAAATCTAATATTCATACGCCAGATTGAGACACAAGAACAGATAACCCATATAACCGAATATAACATCGATCAATCAGGGTTCTGTCCCTTAGACTAAGAATCATTGATTCTTAAATAAAATACCTTTCATCAGACAAATAGTTATACTTTACATTTCTATGCCTACCAACAGTACTCTGTGCGTCACAGACTACCACACAAAAGAATCTGTGCGCAACATACAGACAAAAAAATAGATTAATAAATTACAGACAAATAGATAGATAATAAATTTACAGACAAATAGATAGATAAATAGAATTACAGACAGGTAGATTTATAGAATTTCAGATAGATATATCTATAAAATTAGACAAATAGATAGATTTATAGAATTACAGACAAATAGAAAGATTTATAGAATTACAGACAAATAGAAAGATTTATAGAATTACTTACAAATAGATGTATAGAATTACAGACAAATAGATGTAGGCTATAGAATTACAGACAAATAGATGTATAGAATTATAGACAAATAGATGTATAGAATTACAGACAAATAGATGTGTAGAACTACAGAGAAAAAGATGTATAGAATTACAGACAAGTAGATCGACAAAAATAAAATGAAAGTGCGATATTGAGATGAATAGACAAAAATATAAATATATAAAAGGCAAATCAATAAATAGTTACGTAGACAGATCGATGATAGACAGACAGACAGGTACATTGTGAGATAGACAGGAGGAAAACAAAGACAAAAAGATAATGGAAAGAGACATAAATAGAAATGAAGGCCTAATTAGACAGACAAATATAGATATAGGCCTACATATAAATACGTAGATAGCTTCTTCTTCTTCTTTGATCCTTAGCCGCCGACCGTCAAAGCAGTCAGTGGCCATCACGCCTAGTGGCGTCTTGTAGGGCAACAACAAATTGATTCCACTTTGCTCGGTCGGTGGCCATCCTTCGTACAGTGCCCCAACTCTGGTTCATTCTTTGCATCTCAGCCTCCTAAGTCCTCCGCCAGGTTGTTTTTGGTGGGCCTCTCTTTCGTTTTCCTTCAGGGGTCCAAAGCATAGCTGTTCTTGTGATGGCATCGGGGTCTCTTCTGAGAACATGACCAACCCAGTTCCAGCGTCTGCCAGCTATGATGGTGTGCATGTCTGTAACTGTCTTTTTCTCTTGTTGAGGTGATCACTTGCACAAGACAGTATACATGTTGTTAAGATGTGTGGTACTTGTAATGATGAGCTGAGTGTGGGTGCAAATGAAGGCGCGAATGTGTTTAGGCTCGTATATGTGGTGTAATGCAACCCATACACTCACATGCAGTAGTCAAGGATGCTTGAAGACTGCTGGCACGTTTTCAAAACATTTATTGACGATAACACACATAGCATCAACATGAACAGTCAGTGTAAACAAGGTCATGCTGACCGGAAATCGTTAAGTATACATCAGGCATTCAAAAGGCTGGTAAATATTGAATATTCGTGCATGGTCAATACAATGTTTTCCAATAATGACAGTTCGTAGCGCCGCCCTGGTATCACTGACTAAACGCGTCAGATACCTTAATCACTTTGACATACATGTACAACTTGGCATTCCCCGCCAATTGCACATTATCAGGCTGTAATATATTATCCTTAACACAGGCCTCGTTATGACGTCATCTGTGTACTTCTTTTAAGCATATTAACATCAACCCTGCAGTAATGCTTATGTAGACATAAATATACCGCCAATCTGCGGTTCCCACAATATAGCTTTGTCGCTGGACTTCGGTTCGTTTAAAGACAAATAGTCTTACATAGCTATCTTGAGCATAATGTATAAGTTCTGTAATGTAGGATCGGTGAGCTGTAGTTCACAGTCTTGGTAACCTTAAACATGTTCTGCCACCGAAGCATAATAATGTAGAAAAGGTTTATTGTTACCTTGCACAGAATCCTCAGAACATAATAACGAACTCTGTCGTCATTCCGACGTACAGAGAATCACTGGGGAGAACTGCCAACGCAGTCACTTCGAAGATTTTTCGCGAAAAACACAATGAACGTTCGTCCCTCCGAAGCCAGCTTATATCCCGGCCTGACGGAAGTCACTCTCCTTGGCGCTTAAAAAACCTGTGCATGGGCCCACGCCCGAACTGTCTACCTTTGACCCTAAAGGTCAAACACAATGAATGAACAAACAAGGGAAGACAACCCCTAATCAAACTGACATCGCAAGATAAAGACACAATTATTCTTATGATAAAAACATAAGCAAATAACGTGACAGATGACTCCGTCGAAAATGACAGCAACATATTACTACAACCCCCCTGTAAAAAAAATGATACTTTTTTTTAAAAATATGTTCATGAGCAAGATAGCACAAGCATCAATTATGTGCTCATGAAAGAATGAACCTAATATCAGGTACAATAGACGCATAAATAAAGCGTCTGGAGAGAGTAAAATCATCCCCCATCATAAGAGAAAATATTTCCTCTAAGCCAAACATACTCAGGGGGTACCCTTAAAGAAACCTAAGTTGCTGGCAATACCAATCATATATCAAACATTATCAAATACTATAATTATAGCAATATACAAATATCATAAATTACAATGCTATATTAGCAACATATCACTGATGGATGGACAAAATCAAATTTGTTAAATTCTTTATACATTATCCAAATACATTTGTATTACAATATTTTAGGATATTAAGGACAGACCTAAGTCTGAAAGTGTATCAGGAAAACTAGGACACAAGATTTAATTGGAATCATGTGAGCATCTAGACAATATGTCCGCCATCACATTATCCGAACCACGGATAGCTCGCACCGTGAAATGGAAAGGCTGAAGAGCAATAGCATAACGAGTAGATCTCGAGCTCTTCAAATCCTTACTTTGCATAGCCGTAAGAGCTTTTTGGTCGGTTTCCATAAAGAAATGCGCGCCCAGAAGGAACCTTTGTAGCTTAAGAATGGACCAAACCATAGCCAACAATTCACGGTCTAAAACCGAGTAATTCCTTTCTGCCGCATTTAGCTTCCTAGAGATATACATTACAGGATGCAGAGTTCCTGAATACTCCTGCATTAGTGCCGCTCCATTCCCAGTGGAAGAGGCATCACTACGAAGAACAAAAGTCTTATCAATCGTTGGTAGTCTTAAGATAGGATGAGATGAGAATAAATTATTAACCTGATGCAATGAGGATTGGCATTCTTGGGACCAACGCACCATATTAGGAGAACCTTTTTTCAATAAAGATGAAAGTGGTGCCATAATGGAGGACAGATGCTCAATGTATCTTCCATAGAATTGTATTAATCCCAAGAGACTACGCACTTGCTTTTTTGTCTTCGGAACCGAGATATTTAATATCTTCGAAATGTTTTGGTCCTCTGTCTTCAACAGACCATGACCAACCCGATGACCTAGGAAAGAAATTTCACTAAACCCAACAAAAGCTTTAGAAGGTTTTGCAGTCAAACTATGCTCACGTAAAGTAGATAGCAATTCCTTTAGACCCAAATAGTGTTCTTCCCAAGTATCGCTGAAAAGACAGATGTCGTCTAAATACGCGATGACATCTGAACGATCTGATAGAATTCGTCGCATCATGCGCATGAAAGTCGCTGGGGCGTTCATAAGCCCGAAAGGCATAAAAATCCATTGAAAAAGATCCCTATGTGTCGAGAAAGCATTGAGAGGTTTGGCGTGTTCCGTCAGTGGGACTTGCCAATAACCTTTCGACAAGTCTAGTTTAGTAAAGAATTTAGCTTTAGAAAGTCTAATAAGTAGATCATCTAATAAAGGCATAGGTTCAGCATCGAACTTCGTAACTTGATTTAATTTGCGATAGTCAACGCAAAGACGTATTGTTACGTGCAGTCTTTGATATCTTACAATATTATACATTGGTATTCTTGTTATCTTCGCAAATATTTTGAAAGCAAAATAGTGCTTAAGGGAAAGTCATTATTGTGTTACTTCCCTTGAAAGTTGTGTCGGCTCTTTCGATCAAACTCCGCGGATAAATCCATTTTACTGCGATTTATTCGTTGTTTGGGTAATAATAGATTGTTCTTGCTTCAGAATATCTATGGCCTGAATTTATGTGTATTGTTTGTCTGAGTAGGACGAGTCTGTCTTATATCTGTATGTCTTTACATATCTAAGTCGAACTATATGTTCTGTTGTCTCTAGAGAGGTCGAAGGCTATTCGGCGGATGTGTCGCTAGAGTGTGGTGTGATTTGGCTTCGTCCTGATAGGGACTGTGTTTCCTATGTCGGCCTGTCGCCGGGGAAAAAGTGATCTCAGTATTTGTGGGGAAAGTGATAGTCGTCTAGACCTATCGTGTATGCTTTACCCCAGTGTTTATGCGTATTGCCAAGGAATGGCAGTTTCATATTTCTTATACCAAGGTAATCCAAGATACTTTTATGAACTCTCGTACGAAGCCACCATTTTCGATAAGAGAATATATTTGACTCGATGAAAACGACTTCGATTCCTAGCAGCACTATATTCTGTAGAATGCAGTCAATTGTTCATGATCAAATCTACAGAGCAATGAAATATTTTATGAATGACTAACTTTAGGACAGATTCATTATCTGTATCCAAACGTGAGTGACAGCTCACGAGTGAAGCCATCTTGGAACCAAAACATGTAGTGACTTTCAAGAAGAGAAAAGGGATGCCCGTATTATCGCTTGTTTAGTCCAGAGATCACTGCTACACATGAGAACCCTTTATCAGCGGTTCAATATTATTATATGAAAAAATATGTGCTGAACATTAAGTTGGAGAATCGTCGCTAGACGAGATTAGGTTTAGAAGCCATCTGAAATATTGTTTATAAGCTGACGTGCTCAGTCAGTGAAGTCAGATGATTTATATGTATGGGCGATACTGAGTGCTTGGCTACTGACAGTCCATTATAATATTAATCTACATGAGTGCCCATGTAACATAACATTGCAAGACCAGTTATCCACTGTACTATGATGTATTATGCCAACCTGTGATTTGTCACTATCTGTGCTGTCGAGTGTGTACGTCCAATTAAACTTTAGAAAAGGTACACAGTCGTTGGTGTCGATGACTTCCAGTCATACATGAGTGTGAGAAAAGAACATTTGTCAACAACACGAACCCTTATCATCATTCGAACATTGTACACTCAATCCATGTCTACACACCACTGCGTAGGTCAAGTTGACATTCCATACACTACAGTGGAGCAAACAACACCATAGAGATCTTATCAACTGATGATGATGATGATGTCTGCTTCCATCCACTTATATCTATCTTTTGGTGGATATCATTAACGGGAATAAAAATCCAACATTTTATCAACCTTTATCAACTGGTGGACCAGCTTTCTGGGTTTGACCTCGCAGAAGTTCAGAAGTCAACAGTCTTACCGATACCAGACCGTTTCCTGTGGCTGATACGACACACTTGCAGTATTGGTTTGCTCTTTGTCAACACTTCGTCACGTGACCTGTCAGGTGAATGCAGTATGTAGGTCAGCGTTGTTGACATTTTTTACATTAGACATTATAGAGTTTCACAGAACAGTTGGATCAATTCTTCTCAATGTTAACAGGAAGACAGTATGAGTGAACTAAGAAGTCCTATTTTCATCGATGGATCTTCTTGTTTTCCATATATGAACTTTAATATTTAAGGCCAGAATGTTTAATTGAATAAAGTGGCAGTTTGTTTATTTTCATAAAAATAACTTTGCCATTACTGTAAGACTGAGCCTATTTTGCAACACATACTATCATACACATAATTTATATATATTTATGTTTGCATGTTATTTGTTTGTATAGTATGTTAGTTTCTATGTCAGCGGGTTGTGTTTAAGGTTGGGCGGCGTCCTCACAACAGAATATCCCACGTCATAGAGGGTCCGTTGTGGGCGTTTTCTATAGGTGCAATTTTCTTGATTGAAAATTTGCTGCGACAACTGTTGCTTTTGTGTTAGCTGTGAAGTCTGTAATTATTGTTATTTTTGTAATATTTCTTTGTTCTTTAGTTTTCTTTTGATTTGTTTGTAATTTGTTGGTCTAACCTTTTCTATCTTTCAGTTCTATTCACAATTTATATTCATATATTGTGACGTCATTTGTGTTATTATTCTTTGCAGATTCAGTGATTATTTTCATTGATTTCCCTATTTGATTTATTTTGATTTCTGCAAACGTTCTTGTATTGTCAGTCCTATTTGTACTTTATGTATTCTGTTGGTTGACATATGTTTTATATAGGTATATTTCATAAGACACAATTGCCTGTGCACTGCACTTGGATTATGGTATAAACCAGTACCTGATTATTATTACTATTATACAAGACCTTATTAAAGGCTTGTGACCCACAGATATTGGGATAGTATACTGATTAATCAAGTCATTGAGAACTTGTGGTATTATTATTGATTCAGGTGATTAGTATTATTGTTAGACATCATGTCTACTTTAGAATACTTCATTACACAAGGGAAAGCCCTTGATAAGACTGGTCAACAATTAGAACAATGGGCAGTTGCTCAATATGACAAAGCATTAGCTGCAGAAGAGAGAAGAGCTATGGCAGAAGAGAAAAGATTAGCTGCAGAAGAAAGAAAAGCTATGGCGGAAGAGAAAAGATTAGAAAGAGAAGCTGAGGCTGCTGCTGAACAAAAGAAATTGCAGATGCAGATGGAGGAAAGGAGATTTGAAGCTGAACAAAAAAAATTAGAAAGAGAAGCTGCGGCTGAACAAAAAAGATTAGACAGTGAAGCTGAACAAAAAAGATTAGACAGGGAAGCTGAACAAAAAAGATTAGACAGGGAAGCTGAACAAAAAAGATTAGACAGAGAGGCTGAAGAAAAAAAAGCAATAAGAGAACATGAATTTGAGTTGGAGAAATTAAGATTGACAAGTATGAGTAATGTTAATCAGACATCTAGTGGTAATGATAAACCTTCTACTTACAAGGTTAAGGTTCCACCGTTCAATCAGTCCAGTGACGATATTACATTCTGGCTGGATAGATTTGAACGTTCTTGTCGTACACATAATGTGGATAAATCACAATACGCTAATCAATTATCAGAAAACTTGAAAGGTGAATCTTTGACTAGATTATGCCTTGTAGGAGAGCAGATAAGGATAATTATGATGTCATTAGGGCGGCTTTGATAAAAAAATATCAGCTAAGTGAGGAAGGCTATCGCCTTTTATTTAAAACGATGGTACCTGAGACGGGTGTAGAATTCTCAGAATTCACTGCAAAGGCACGTCTCACAGTTGATCGTTGGATTGAGCTTTCCAAAACAGAAAAAAACGTATGAAGGACTTATGGATTTGTTGCTCAGAGATAAGATTATGTCATGTGTGAACAAACCTTTCCTTGAATTTATACATGAGCGTAAACCCAAATCTCTAAAAGAAATGGAAGAATATTGTTCCCAATATGTCACTGCACACCCCGACGTGACTTTTGGCAACACTAAGATTAAGGAGAGTATGCCAGTTGCTTCAGCAACACCATACAATCCCAATTATTCACACAGATTTCAGGGACCTCAAAACAGATTTGATAAAAAAAATAACCATAATAGTTATCAAAACCAAGGTAACCAATCATTTCAGGGTTCTTCTTCAAAGAACTGGAGACGACCTGATAGCTCTCGACACAGGGGTGGTCATAATTATAGGAATTTCCGTAGAGGAAGTAATTATAGAAACTATCAGGGTTATCCGTCTTGGAGTCAACAAGATCATAATTACAGAGATACTCATTATAATGAATATGATAATGGTAACCAAGGGAACTATGACTCAAACCCAAATAGGGGTTACAATAGAGGTAACAATAACTACAGAGGTGATAATAACCGAGGTAGATCTCAAAACAAAAGACAGAAACCACATTTTCAGGCAAACTCTGCACAACAAGAGTCCCATGAAGCCTATAAACAGAGTAAAGATAATAATGATGCTAGTAATATGGCATGTGCCGCTTTTGATTTTGGGAGAGCATCTCAGTGCCCCCAATGCAAAACGTTATTTGAGCCAACCACAGTGTCTACTTTAAGCTGTGGCCATCCTCTTCCTGCTCTTCCAGCATCAGTCGCGCATGATGGAAGAGGTTCTCTTGTCTTACATAAGGGTTTAGTGAATAACAATCCAGTCTCTGTGCTATTTGATTCTGGATGCACCACAATTGGTGTTAGGCAGTCACTCGTAGATCCTTCCCGTGCCACTGGACAAGTAGTCAAATGTGTAACATTTTGCGGCACATTAGAGAAATACTCTACTGCTATCATTAGGATTGCTACTCCTTTCTTTACAGGAGATGTACACGCATGTCTTCTTCCGAATCCGATCGCTGACCTCATCATCGGTCGCATTCATGGAGTCAAGGAATGCACTCCGCAACAAATTTCCACGTGGGAAAGGCAAAACATGCAGATTGCTAACGCTGTAGTCACTAGAGCTCAGGCTTTTAATATGCCTCAAACTTCATCTACTGAAGATAATGAAGTGCATAACCAAGATAATCCCTTGTTGGTAACTTGCACAAGACTCGAGACTCGTTTATAAAATTGAAGCAAGATAAGATGTCCCACTCATGAAGAAATTCGTTTTCATTCTTGCAACTAAAGGAACAGTCAGTGTAAAACAAAGGGTGATCGAATATATCTTCAGACACAAGTCGTAAATCGTGGATTACAAAGAAGAATGGCGTACATTGTACGTATGGTTCAAGACTCCATTAACGTCAAGTCATTCTCAAAATCCTGGTTCCCAAGAATTTGAGAAAATAGTTAAAATTTTGTAAGTAGGACGCTCACTTGGACTCTCGAAGTAATTTGCTGTTAGGACACATCAGGGTTTTTTCGGACGTCCGTACTAAGTCAAGAGAAAATTCACCTTGCGGCTTTCTTTTGGCCATTGGTAAACAAGGACATAACAAGGGATTTATTGTCGATCTTGTAAAGTGAATGTCAGGAAGTTAAAAATCCAAGATAGCAAAGGTGACACCACGGCATGCTGTAAAATCACCCATTCATAAGGCGGCGGACATGTTGCTGGCAAATTTCCTATTCGGCCGGTTCAAAAAATGGCCATAGACATTATTGGTCCATTTAAGATCAAGTCTGCCAGAGGACATCAGTTTATCTTGACGTGTGTTGATATGTGCACACGTTGGCCAGAGGCTATTCCTCTGAAGAGCATTACTACTGCTGATATTGCAGATGCTCTTTGGCTTATATTTTCTCGTCTGGGGTTCCCCGGAGAGATCTTGTCAGACCATGGCACCCAACTAATATCAGATACCATGTCTCAAGTAATGTCTACTCTGCAGATAGATAGATCTTTAAGTAGTATCTACCATCCAATGTCTAACGGTATGGTCGAACGCCTTAATAGAACACTTAAAAACTTACTGGGGAAGATAACTGAGGATCATCCTCAAGACTGGGACAGAGTTTTACCTGCGGCCCTCTTCGCTTACAGAGAGGTACCCAATGCACATACGGGATTTTCTCCCTTTGAACTCGTGAATAGGTTTGTATGGCGCGCGTCCGCGTATGTTGCCCTATGACATCGTTGCTTCCACGAATGTACTCATAACTTGATATCTGACAATACTTGACGTTGCTCCTGACAAAATGACACGGTAAGTTTTTTTTCATGATCCATAGTTTCCTATCTGTATTACGAATATGTCATCGCATCGTTGAGACAAAAAATTATCGAAGACTTTCCATGCAAATTATTTGGTTGTTTCCAGAAAAACTATTTATCAGGTTGGGTTAACTTTGATTAAAGTTTCTATAGTTACTGGGATCAACATGTTGGAGGACAATTTAATTCCCTCCAATTCTTAAAGAAAGAAACCATCACGTGATGGACGGTTTGGTAATGTCCACAATCACGGTTATTCTCTTAATATAGTTGCTTTTATTTTTCCCTGTAGCAATATACTTAACAGGTACATCTTTACTGGACTGAGCTGAGGACGATGAGTATTAACAGTTTTGTTTTCTTTTACCCACTTTATCAGGATCTGGAATTTCGATGACGGTTTCTCATCACTGTCCGTGTGATTCAGGATGAGGAAAACAATGTTTTTCAGTTGTAAAATCTTGAGCATTAAGTGCTCTTCCAATGATCCCATGAACTACGTCCATTCAATAGGATTAGGGAAGAAGACAGTGAATCATGAAGAAGAACGTTACTGTCTCAATGTAATCCTGACTTTTTGTGTCTCTAGGAGAACAGCGACAAGTTTCAACTATGTTGCAAACATTTCAGGATGTACTCACTGACATCCCTGGACAAACGAATGTCATTCAACATGACATTGTTCTAACTGACCATACTTCATATTGTCTACTTTAGGGTTAGACATTATTCTTGACCTATACCTATACATTTTCAAGCACAGGTCGAGAAGAGTGTTGGATGAGATGATAGATATTGAAAAATAATCGAACCATCCACATCTCAGTTTAGAATTGCATATTCTTGCACAGCTATAATTTTAAGTTTTTGGTTTACGATGGTTAAATAATGTTTAACATTTTTGTACGTCTTTGCGTTGACTATCGAAAATTGAATCAAGTAATTCCAGAAGTTCGATGCTATCGAACTATGCATTTACTGGAAGAGCTACTTCAAACACCAAAGTACTCGACTCTCCAAATATCAGCAGCAACTTCTTTTTTTCACTTGAATTTTCTAAACTTCAGCAGATTTGTCTAAAGGATATTGTTTCAGCTTCTGCAAGTTCTTATTCTTTGACTTTATGCAATGAAAGCAGTATGAATATTCTTCCAATTCTTTACCCGATTACCAAAACCCTTGCTCCAAATTAGACTTCTGTCTAAATGAGATCAGAAACTGAAAAAATTTTTTCAACACTTCAATAGTCTGAAATGATTTGTTCACATTCAATGGAATTTTATAATGTATACAAAAAATCCTTGGTACCGGTAATTCCTTTTATCGCACGCACTGAGGGCACAAGTCTTTTTTTATAAAGACTTGAATATGTATTCCACATTGTCTCAATCTTTTGTGGATAACAAGTCTTTTCGCAAGAACTTGTATAAATATTTTATATAATAACTATTTTATTTAACGCAATTCTATATGATGATGTGTACCTTATCAATAATAATAATAATTCTGACCACGTATATGTATGTAGACAGTGTTTGACCAATTAATGTAGTACAATCTAAAATACAAAGTTCAAAGATACAGAAACAATAACCGAAAACGGTTGCGGAGTCAAATAAACAATACAGCAAAAAGTAAACAAGACAAATGGCAACACTGTTATAAACAAAAAGGTGTAAAGAAATAAACAAAAGAAAGGAGAGACCTACAGATATAAACAAATGAAATCAAAACTGAAGAACAGAAAAAAATAGTACAAAAACAACGATAAGTACAGTTTCGGCACAGCTAAACGTAAATAGCAACGATTGTCGCTAGCAAATTCCAATCAAGGAAATTTGCAGTCCCTAACGACACGCTCTCAATAGATAACCTCTATTACGTGGTATTTATCTAAAGGAGTCACCTTTACCCAACCAGCCCGCAAAAGAACACAAGAAAAATACACAACAGTAGTACAATTAACATAAATAGCAATCAATTCAATGTGTTGCAAAATAAAGCTTAGTCATACATTATATTATAGTAACTAACTTGCTCCTTGCGAACACAGTAACAAAATGTCAAGCGCGCACTGATTGACAGATCCACTGTAGCATGAAGTGGTTTTCACGAACATAAAGTTACTATGACCTTCTCGTATCTTGAGTCTTGCACATCGAATGTTTACAATTTCGTGTACTGTTACAAAGAGGAACTTGACCTCGAACAATGTAACTTGAATGCTCGGGCGTAGAAAAGTCTGTTGTTGACTGAAACGTGTACCGTTTACTGTAAGGGACTTGACTTGCAGTTGTTGTCCACGAAACAAACGCCTAGATGTTAACTCCAGTACTTGTCATGTTGGTTTATGTAGCATTATAACATAAATGCTCGCACTGTTTATCTGGGTCAACAGTTGATGACCTATTTCTGTCCTGTGTAGACAAAACTTGAAAGTGTAGAGTATGTGTGTTACAGCTGTCCAGTGTGTAGCTTAGATCCACAGATCAAAAATGTCATGTGTACTTGTCCTTCTCACGAAAATAGCCCCATCAGCAGGCCTACCAGAAATGTAAATGTCTTTTTCTCTTGTTGGGGTGATCACTTGCACAAGACAGTATACATGTTGTTAAGATGTGTGGTACTTGTAATGATGAGCTGAGTGTGGGTGCAAATGAAGGCGCGAATGTGTTTAGGCTCGTATATGTGGTGTAATGCAACCCATACACTCACATGCAGTAGTCAAGGATGCTTGAAGACTGCTGGCACGTTTTCAAAACATTTATTGACGATAACACACATAGCATCAACAGGAACAGTCAGTGTAAACAAGGTCATGCTGACCGGAAATCGTTAGGTATACATCAGGCATTCAAAAGGCTGGTAAACATTTGAATATTCGTGCATGGTCAATACAATGTTTTCCAATAATGACAGTTCGTAGCGCTGCCCTGGTATCTCTGACTAAACGCGTCAGATACCTTAATCACTTTGACATACATGTACAACTTGGCATTCCCCGCCAATTGCACATTATCAGGCTGTAATATATTAGCCTTAACACAGGCCTCGTTATGACGTCATCTGTGTACTTCTTTTAAGCAGGTTAACATCAACCCTGCAGTAATGCTTATGTAGACATAAATATACCGCCAATCTGCGGTTCCCACAATATAGCTTTGTCGCTGGACTTCGGTTCGTTTAAAGACAAATAGTCTTACATAGCTATCTTGAGCATAATGTATAAGTTCTGTAATGTAGGATCGGTGAGCTGTAGTTCACAGTCTTGGTAACCTTAAACATGTTCTGCCACCGAAGCATAATAATGTAGAAAAGGTCGGTGTTACCTTGCACAGAATCCTCAGAACATAATAACGAACTCTGTCGTCATTCTGACGTACAGAGAATCACTGGGGAGAACTGCCAACGCAGTCACTTCCAAGATTTTTCCCGAAAAACACAATGGACGTTCGTCCCTCCGAAGCCAGCTTACATCCCGGCCTGACGGAAGTCACTCTCCTTGGTGCTTAAAAAACCTGCGCATGGGCCCACGCCCGAACTGTCTACCTTTGACCCTAAAAGTCAAACACAATGAATGAACAAACAAGGGAAGACAACCCCTAATCAACCTGACATCGCAGGTAAAGACACAATTATTCTTATGATAAAAACATAAGCAAATAACTTGACAGATGACTCCGTCGAAAATGACAGCAACAATGTCCTCTTGCTTGCTACGAGTAAGCAGATCTTGGTTAGTGATGGCATTTGGCCAAAAGATTCGGTGAATTTTTCTTAGGCATGTTGTGTGAAAAGAGGACAAATTCGACATTTCCTTCTCTGTAACTCTCCAGCATTCCGCAACGTCTCTGTCTCTCTCTACACGTATAGACCTATCTCTTATTCCGAACAATCAGCACTCAAATAGTCCATCAAAATATCGTTGGTACCTTGTAAATATGATCAAAATTAGCACCACTTTGCAGATCCACTTATGAGATGAAACGATTTTCCACAATTGCAAAGGCAGATTATAGCCGAAAACAGCCACAATTTTGTTAAACACACACCGAAGTCTGGGAATAACTGATTTCACCGTTTGTTCGTTCTTTTGTCTACTATGTTGCTGTTATACCCTGTTCGACCTGAAAGTTGATTATAATTGGGGTATATATATTTCACCGAACAGAAGTTCTCCCTTTTATCACGTCCAGCGAATTAAGACAAGCCCACTCGATCGCCTGGTGGGCGGGGCTTGATTTGCTAGGCGTCTCTGACGTGCTACGACTGGTAATCAATGGTTAACTAATCACTCGCGCTCGCCTTACAGCGATAAGAAGGCGGGACCTAAACTGAATGTTCATTGGTCAGAACGTTACAATTGGCTTGATTATCAAAAGTATTTGTAAACAACATGCGCGACCCGCTTGTATACAGGACCCCTATTCAAATTCGGTACTGCATGTTATGATAGGTTAACTGTCAAACACATCACTTAACTTCGGACGATTTATCTGTAGCGATTGGATGGAAGAGTTAGACAATTTAAATGTAACGCCACGGATCCCATATTTCACATCCCCTCATTAAAAAAAAAAGAAAAAAAAAAGCAAAACAAGAATATAAATAATCTAAATATTGTGAGGTGGGATAAACACACACTCACATACACGCAATTATAATTTTTCATTTACCATATGAAGGACTACAATAAATGACGGGAAAGGGGTAATATCATAGATAGATAGCAACAACTGAATATAGGCCTATTAATTAAAATTATACACAATATATAATAATTATAACCAATCACGGGTAGAACGGGATATTTTTCTTCGAAACCGAAATTACGCTAAGGGCCCTTTCTAAGGACAAAATAATTGATATGTTTGATAGAATTATAAGTTTGAAATCTGAAACGAAATATAGATCTCAAAAATTGATAACTTACTTTGGGCGAAATAGAAAACACAAAAGCTTTAATGACAGAAATACAATCTAGATTTTACCAACAGCCTGCATCTTGTATTATAACCAAGATTAAATGCAAGACAATATGAAAATACTGTATTTGATGAGAGGTTATAACTGTTGGGTCTAAAAGTGCGCAACGGACAAAGATAATAAGAGATGATATGAAACTCTATACAGAGCGATACAACAGGGGGCAATCTGATCATCAGAAGTGGTCCCCCCGAATAAACACCTCTACAATATGCACAATCATACATATATGTTGGCAGAAATATAGACAAAGCAGGAGGGACAGACAATTATATCAAAATAAGGATACACAAGACAAGAATATAATTCTTTGCATTGAGAAATTACGGGAATAAAAGAGACATCAAATCCAACATAAAAATCAGAAACCTCAGCTCAATTATAAAGTCAGTGCTGCTGTATGGATCGTAAGATTTTTTCTTCTAGCTATAGATTGGGTTATGAAAACATCGACATCACACAACAGAAATGGAATCCAGTGGAATCTGACTAACCAGCTTGATGATCTGGATTTTGTAGATGACTTGACTCTTCTGTACCATAACCATAATTAGATGCAAGAGAAAATGAAAATTCTCGATGAGAGGTCACAACAAGTGGGCCTGAAAATACACAGGGAAAACACAAAGATAATGAATATAAATGCAAGAAATGATAACAAGGTTGAACTTGAAGACACGCTACTAAAGGATGTAGAATCGTAAAGAAAGCTCCTCTTGCTTTTTGTATTCTTATTGTGATATCATTGTCTGTCCCTCCAACTTTGTCTATATTACTGCAAAGATATGTGTATCTTGCGTAGAATAGAAGGACTGAAATGGTATGACAAAGTCACAAATGTGGAATTGATGACAAGAACCAGACAAGTGCCAATGGAAAAAAAGATGAGAAGAAGACGCTGGCGATGGATAGGACACACATTGAGGAAACCTGTTGATAGCATTACAAGGCAGTCCTTGTTCTGGAATCCACAGGGAAAGAGAGGCAGAGGTAGACCAAAAAACACATGGAGAAGAGAACTGGATACAGAGGTGAAAATGATGAGGAAAACATGCTCCGTTGTTGGAGCAAAGGTACATACTTGAGATAAAAAAGAAGATAAGCTGATTGAGCGCTCCAAAACAACATCTGATAATATAAGTAAGTGTTTCTTAAAAATAGAAAGACAGTTATATTTTTTCAGGGTAAAGAAATCGGGGATTGGAGCTAAGGTAAATATTTGAGATAAAATAGAAGATAAGCTGATTGTGCGTTCCGAAAAATAACTGATAATATCAAGAACTTGAGCGGATGGCACAGGACAGGAAGACTTGGCATGTGTTTCATGAAGGCCTATACTTCCCGGGGAGCTAAATGATATTGAATGATTGACTATACTTCTCGGGGAGCAAAAGGATATTGATTGATTGACTATACTTCCCGGGGAGCTAAAGGATATTGATTAATTGACTATACTTCTCGGGGAGCAAAAGGATATTGATTGATTGACTATACTTCTCGGGGAGCTAAAGGATATTGATTGATTGGCTATACTTCTCGGGGAGCTAAAGGATATTGAATGATTGATTGACTATACTTCTCGGGGAGCTAAAGGATATTAAATGATTGATTGACTATACTTCTCGGGGAGCTAAAGGAGATTGAATAATTGATTGACTATACTTCTCGGGGAGCTAAAGGACATTGAATGATTGACTATGCTTCTAGTGGAGCTAAAGGATATTGATTGATTGACTATACTTCTTGGGGAGCTAATGGACATTGATGAAAAGTAAATGAAAAATGAAAGCAATTAAATGATATATGATGATGAAGCAGAAGCATTGACAAGAAGCAGGCAGTTAGAAGAAAGATATACCAGCCCTTGAAATGTTGGTAAACCTGTTGATAGCTTTATAAGGCTCTTCTCTTTTCTGGAACCCCCAGGGTAAGAAAGATACCGGGAGACTGAAGAAAATGTGGAGAAGACAACTGGCGACAGAAAATAAAGGGACGTGGAATTTGTGCAATGGAACAGGCGGACATCAGAAGTTTGTTGAAAATTCTACGATACTTGAGAAACTGAAAGACTTGGATGATAATGATGATGATGATGATACTGATGACGATAGTGATGATGGTCGTGATGATGATGAATATATATAGAAGAATTGAGCATATATAACTGAATGAGAGGAAAGCAAATAAAGAAGTCATAGAAAACCTAGGAATGAAATGATAAATGATGACATGTTTCAAAGTTAAGACAGCTAAACTATTTTGGTCACTTATAAAAAGACATAACACCTTGCTACTGACCATAACAGAAGGCAGAGGTGACGACAAACGAACAAGGAGAAGACAAATAAGTGGGAAGATAACATCAAGAGACGAACAAGAAAGAGTCTATCAGAGTGCACCATCAAGACAAGAGACGAACAGGAAAGAGTCTATCAGAGTGCACCATCAAGACAAGAGACGAACAGGAAAGAGTCTATCAGAGTGCACCATCAAGACACCAGACAGGAAAGAGTCTATCAGAGTGCACCATCAAGACACCAGACAGGAAAGAGTCTATCAGAGTGCACCATCAAAACACCAGACAGGATAGAGTCTATCAGAGTGCACCATCAAGACAAGGGACATAAGACGGTGACGATCAATTGCAGCCGACCTTTGACGTCTTCTTCTGCTTTGTCGTAAAAAAGGTGACGATCAATTGCAGCCGACCTTTGTCTTCTTCTGCTTTGTCGTAAAAAAGGTCTTCTCCTTCTTCCTTAGCTCTCAAATAACCACATCTATCTCTCTTATAAGACTGGCAGTCCGTCTCAGGCTTCTCACGTCACCGTACAGTTTCTCCCTCAACTATTGGGTTGGACAAGACCATGCTGTCACCATGCTCCTCTCATGGAACCAACAGTTGTGGAGTACGTGTTCTACTGTCTGTTCCTACCTGAAAACAAATCTGTCTGTCAGATTTTCAGGTAAATAAAATAAAAAATAAAATAAAATATGAGTAATGAATGTTACAAGAGGATATATGATTTGTAGCAACTAGGTAGTAAGCTCGGATAAAAGTTGCACATTTTAGTTGTTGAACTGCAATAGAGATATATTATAGTTTTTTGCTTTACGATGTTGAAAGCGAGGAGCATAATTTGCGTAGTTTTAATGTGACGTGTCGCGTTGGTAAGGTAGCACGTGACAACATTGTATTTGTACCCATATGTTGTTATATTTGGTCCTAGACGGACGGAAGTTTTTGAAGTCTCCCAGTAGAAGGATATTTATATCAAGGATTTTCTTGATGAATAGGTATTTGGGTCAGCCTATACTTAGTGGATACAATATTATATCTTAGTGATGAACAGGATTTATGTTCGAAGAGGAGAATGTATTTTCGGGAGCAATCTTAATGGAAAGTATCCAAGAAGGTCACCTTAGTCGCGTAAGTTGAGTTGTTCGATACCGGATTACCTATCTAGGAATCACGAGTAAATAGCTTGACTGTACCACGACTGAAGGAAGTGACGAATTATGATGTATTAATTGAATTCTGATGAACTGCATTTTATTTGGATGTGATGTGCTATTAAATTGTACTCTGTTCGGACTCTGAACACCACGGACTTATCAGTTGATATTATTGAAAGTTCAGACTATTGACCCACTATTCATGTTTGTCAGCACGGCATTAGAAGCTCTACCATTTGAAGTATTTATCAAAACTAATAATACAACGAAACAGTGGTTATAAACCGGCACACATAGAAGTTAGCAGAGAATACCATAACAAACGGTGGCAACAACCAGAATAAAACTAATAACAATGGAACAATGAAGCACGATACAATCTGTGTAAGTGGTGATAATAAGTTTTGTTCATCGGCAGGAAAATCCGATGTAACAAAAAATGGTTGGCCAATGCGGGGATCGAGAATGGTTCGCCAGTCCGTGAATCGAGAATGGTTGCCAGCGCGTGAATCGACAATGGTTTGCTAGCACAGGGACCAAGTTGACAAGCTAACGAAGTAACGAAATTTTTTTTTTTCTTTAGTCCATGCAAAAGAGTGAGTTCAAGTCAAACGGAAAATAAAGACATTGTATCGTTCTATTGACCTAGAAGTGTTTACGATCGGCTAGCGCTCACGTGACTTGCAGTTAGTGACGTAACACGCCTAACAACGAAAGACTGTACAACGTCATCATTTCATGTCCAAAATCCATAGCAGAAGTTAAGACCTTTCACAATCTGTATCAAACTTCGATTTACCTTCAAAAATGGATCAAGAACTACACGAATGCTTTCAAAGTCACTAAACCAGCTTCGAGGGAATCCCATCTGTACCATTGACAACTGCCAGCATCTTGCGGGGAAAACTTTCATACGCTAAAAAATAAGTAAACCCAGTAGTGGTCGTTTCAGTGCAAAATGTCGTCCATCGAATTATGTGGGCATATTTAATTCATGCATGTTCTATGTATCTATGTATCTATCTATCTTCGTATGTTTTTATGTGTGTAAGTAGATTTGGTCGCCACAAGCTGACCACAAAGATTCTAATCGATTCTAGGGTAATTGAATATTTGCGAGTTGAATACAAGAGACCCCAAAGTAATAATTTTGGACTCGTTCTGCTTGTTATTGCAAACATTTGATATTTGATGTTAGGTGTATAGTGATGGTAATTTCTGGTGTATTTTCCTGTATTCTGTTTCAATTTTTATTCATTTCTGTAATATGTTTGTAACTATTTCGTATTTTCTCCATCTTGCTATAATTTATTTTAATTGTTAATATTTGTCCGTTATATAGAGTCCTGTGACGTCATCATTATTTGTACACATGTTTATTAACCCATATTTGGTTACCTTGAACTTCTCTGATACTTCCGAGTTTTATTTGGTTCAAATAATCATCTTTTAATGTTTGCAATTGTCAATTGTGAAATGTTAATGTCTTGTACAATTTTATTTATGGTTTGTTTTGTCTTTATTGATGTTTAAGCTTATACTCTAATAGGGATAGCTTACCTTAGTTGGGTATTAATATAATAACATATATTTTGATTAATTTTTGAAAATAAATAAGAGGAACTTGATAATTGCAACTGTTTGCAGTAATGGCCCAGTGCACTAGTGTTTATCCATCATGACTAAGGCATGATGATATAGTATATTGACAAATAACTATAGGGTTATATTTCTTGGTGAATATGAGCATCATGTTAGATATTAAGTAGTATATTTTTATTAAAAATAGTACTACGTTGGCCATTGAGTACACATAAATAAGTTAATTATTTTTATTGGTGTTTACAGTGCATTATTGATTAACTACATAGATCATTGATTTCAGAATGTCTACGTTAGAAACTTTCGTTAGAATAGGGAAAGATTTTGGTTATAAAGGACCAGAACTAAAAACTTTTGCTGAAGAACAGCTAGCTATTTATAAACAAGAACAGGCAGATAGAAAACGTGAAGAAGAAGAACGTGAAACGAAGTTAAAACGTGAAGAAGAAGAACGTGAAAAGAAGTTAAAACGTGAAGAAGAAGAACGTGAGGCAAAGTTAGAAAAGCAGAAAGAACTTGCAAAGCAAGAAGAAGATAGAAAAGAGGCAAGAAATGAAATATTAAGAATTGAGGAGGAAAATAAAAAGAAACAAGATGAAATTATAATGCAACAACAAAAGGAGTTGGCACTTATCCAATTGGAGACAGCCAAATTAAAAGCACAATGCGCTACTACTAGCCATGGTGTTAATGCTAATGATATGTCTTCAGCTACACAACATAAAAGTTATTATAACTTTAAACTGCCACATTTCAAACTTAATTATGATAATTTATCATCGTACTTGTCACGTTTTGAACAAGTATGTAAGACTAATAATTTGGATAAATCAGCATGGGCACTTAAACTTCGAGAATTTTTAGATGGTGAGCCCTTGAACGCAACTGAAAATGTAGATCCTACAATAGCTTGTAACTATGATGCCATTAAGGCTTTGCTATTGCGACGGTTTCATTTAGATGAGGAAGGTTGTAGATTAAAATTTAAAAATCTTCAGCCAGATTCACATAAAGATTTTTCAGGATTTATATCAAATATACGAGACACCTTCAACAGATGGGTTGAACTTGCGGGAGTGGAAAAATCTTATGATAAATTAGTGGACCTGATACTTAGAGATAAAGTACTATCTTCAGTTAGTCCGCCATTTTTTTCATTCCTACAGGAACGAAAACCACCCACCATTGCGTCCTTAGAAGAGATGTCTATAAATTATTGTTCTGCACATCCTAACGTCAGTTTAGGGAATTCACATACACGAGAACCATTACCAGTGGCATCCAACATGTCGTACCACGGTTATGACAAAGCAAGGACACATAGTCTTAATAGGAACCATTTTTACAAAGGATATAATGATAATTATAATCATGGACAAAATCATTATAACAGCTATAAAAATTTTAACCGAGGTAGACAACAGTTCAGAAATCAAATACCTCAATTTAAACCTAAAGATAATTTTCAACAAAGGCCTAGTTGGAATAAATTTAGTATTGACAAATTCAATAATAGTGGTAATCATTATCAGAGGAAGAATGAAAATTTTAAACCACGACATAAAAGTTACAACAGTAGAGGCAATGATAATAATTATTCAGGTGTTCGGGATAGACAACGCTCCATCTCCAGACATCATCAACAGTTTACACATAACACAGGGGCAGCATTGACCATGAATGCATCTCCATGTAATAACAATGTTGACACTCCAACGCATTCTTCATCTGCATGCTATGTCATTGATAATAACGTGGCAAATGTTTGTCCAAAATGCCATACTATTTTTCAGAAATCAAGTCAGCCGACAATACAGGTTACACAACCTACTCCTGCTATTTGTCTAACGGCTAACGATGGAACTGGGACATTGATTTTTAACAAGGGAATCCTGGATGGAAATATTATTTCTATTTTAAGAGACTCCGGATCCACCACAATTGGTATCCGTCAATCCTTAGTGCATCCACGTTATGTTACTAAAGAGTTTGTACGCTGTATTACTTTCGGAGGGACAGTGGAATATTATCCAACTGCAATTATAGAGGTTAAAACTCCATTTTTTTCAGGGAAAGTTAAAGTTTGTTTACTTCAGAATCCGGTTGCAGATTTGACAATCGGACGTATACATGGCAGCAAAGACTGTACTCCCGAGGAAATATTGGAATGGGAAAGAGTGAACTTGTATGCAGCCAATACAGTGACAACAAGAGCTCAAGCTCACGAGTTGGAAAGGAAGGATACTACAGCCACTAAAGTGATGGAGTACTCTAATGATATACCTACTTCCATGACTGAGAGAGAATCTTTTGCTCGCAAACAAAGAGAAGACAGCTTTTTGAAGAAATTTTTTGCATTAGTGAACAAACATGATGATATTACGATTAAGAATAGAGCTAAACATTGGTTCACTATTCATAATGATATTTTGATTCGAAATAGTGTTGACAAAGATAAGGTAAAACATCAGGTCATAGTACCATCGTCGTTAAGGACATACATACTACGGCATGCACATGACTCCCAATGCGCGGGTCATATGGGCTACACTCGAACACGTTCACGAGGGTTGTCATCGTTTTTCTGGCCGGGAATTTCACGAGACGTATCTTTATACGTACGTTCCTGTGTGACTTGCCAGGAAGTTAAGTCTCGTGGAGCTTTTCATAATGCCCCCATTCAGGCCAGTGAAATATCCGTTCGTCCTTTCGACAAGATGGCAATAGATATTATTGGTCCTATGTTACCAACTGCCAGAGGGCATAGGTACATATTAACATGTATTGACCTATGTACACGATGGCCAGAGGCCATACCTCTGAAAAATATTACAACAGCTGATATATCTGATGCTTTGATATTAATATTTTCTAGGCTTGGGTTTCCAAGAAAATTACTTTCGGACCATGGACCACAATTTGTGTCTGATACAATAAAGGATGTAATGAAGACACTGAATATAGAAAGAAGTCTCAGCAGTGTTTATCATCCGATGAGTAATGGGTCCGTTGAGAGGCTGTAGTGGTTTTGATGGTATTGTATGATTGTGATATTACTTAGTGTGCTGCATGAGGTCAGCTGTGAAGGCTCCTGAGATAAATGTAGCTGTGAATTACAGAAGACCCTTCTTGCTACCACTACGACCTCACACCTATCTTTTTTTTTTACTAATGAATGTGGCTACGTTAAAATTCTAGGGTAATGATATGTAATGTGTTGTGGTAGTTTACATACTCACACACAGATATTTAATAAGTCTAATAATATTAATAAAATGTTACAACACACTGAACTAACTCAAGCTGTGTAAAATTTTGATAGTAATATTTTCTTTAAGTTTATTTGTTCCGAACCAAGGTGTTAGTTTGGTCAGAACATATGAAAGGTTTTGAAATTAGGAATGAAATGCATGAATATATGGCATAATAAATGAAAGGTGTGTACATATGTATTTCACAAGACTAGTTAATATTACTACTGTTTATATTTTTAATTTAGCTGGGAGAATGATGAATGGATGTGCTGTTGGGGTGGCCTCATCACTCCCTGTCTATGGCTACTAACATTGTCCACTTATTGATGGGATTATAGTTGGTGTGTTAGAAAATAAGTTGGTGACTCTCCAGTAGGCCAGAAGCTCACTTATCTTGAATGAGTAGTTCTGGTGCTGGAATCGGGTGGCCCCACCTCTCCGTGCTTGGGGGCAATATCAGAAGTCTGGTGGCCCCACCTCTCCGTGCTTGGGGGCAATATCAGAAGTCTGGTGGCCCCACCTCTCCGTGCTTGGGGGCAAATTAAGGCTGCTCTGCCAAAATATTATACTGCACGGGTCCCCTCTTGTATTATTCAACACATCATGTGATACCACTTTGGTGCCAAATAAAAAACTCACAGTTCTGAAATAAAAGTATTGGTCATGTGTCAGAACTCTACCTCCTGAGCCACTACTACACTCAACATTATACAACAACACCACATAGACAGGGTCAGATCTCTCTGACCATACAGCACACCTTACCAAGTTGGTTTCACATAGGATAAGTTCTCCCAGACTACATATTCTGAAATATGTTCATTAGCTTCCTGCCATAGAATAGGATAGGTGATATGTTTCACTGATCTAACACTTGATCCGCCTTTCATAATCCTTTCTGGAGTTTCTGTATTTGGTTTGTCTCTAGACCCTGAAATCTATATCTATTAAAAGTAGTGTATTATAGATAACCTTACTTGCTACCACATATCTCTTTATCTCAGTCAGAATTATTCTGGAATAGTGTGATGCTACGTTATGTGTCTAGGGTATGTGTATGAAGAAGTGTAAGTCACAACAACAGACAGATAAACAATTTAATGTAATCCACTACTCTTGACAACACTGTGACACTCACATACATATAACACTCTATGAGAATATCTTAAAGGAGGCACTGATAACTTTCAAATAACAATATGTATTCATTACTGGCATGAATGAATATGTGTCCTGATTCAACTACAAGGGAATCAGGAATCACAATCAATTTAAATTACAAGTTATGTACAGAATGTATTTAATATGAATATTGTAGTGACATATATTATTACAAATGTTCTATGTGTGTCAGTTGTGTAGTAGTAAAATGAGGTAATACTGGTTTTGTTTTGTTCAAGCTCTGTTGGTATTTGTCATCATGACTTCAATAGTTTGTCTTTAGGGATCAGTATTGGAGATGTTCACAGTTCCTGATTTTAAGACAAGTAAATTCCCCTCTGAATGGTATTTTTATAAAGTTATTTCTAGATGAGGGGACATAATGTTGAGCTCAGCTGGCCAACTCTGCTTATCTTGAGTGATGGCGGCAGGAGAGGACTCCTCTGCTCGAATTCTCTTCTGGGCTCTGGAGACACCTCACTGATAGCTAAAAGGACCAAGGAGTATGCTGTCCGACACTGGATTCAGCAAATCTCTGACCAGGTGCTGCTCACTACCATCAAGACCACTGTCCCTGAAATCAAGAAGGATGTACCTTCTACTTCATAACTAATTTATATTCTCTTTTACACTGATCACAATACAGCACAAACATTGCGTTCAGAGCGTTAGGCCAACAGTCAGCTTCATTTGAAATACTTTATTCCAGTATTACCCTTCTTAATGGTTACTACGCCTCTGCACTTCCAGCATTATTTCTTTCTAGTCAATCATCCAGGTGTCAGTGTACTGTTTGGCCATTCCATGCCGTTTTACTTCTCTCCGACACCCTCTGTTCAGGCTGGAGCATTTTAGGCTTTACCTCACGTTTGCCACTGAACTACACATATATATACAGGCATAAATCAACAATTCACATTCAATTTTCATTAAAAGATATTAAATGGTTCAAGCTTACCACAATTCATACGAATAACACAGATACGTTGATTAGCAATGAATTCTGGCACAAACTGGCACAAACTTCCATCTGCCTATGTTCCAGGCTTTTATTGAGCCAAATATATGCTGGCTTCAACGCACTGATGCTTTATCAAGTGTATTTAAACAAGTGGTTTCGAACTAACGCTCCCAAGTGTGTATATCAGCGAGACTGGCCAATGAGCCACGTTTCGACAAGTGTTTGAAAAAATGTTATCTTTTCCCGTCTCCCCTAACAACCAAGATAGTATTTATAGCCCGACCAATCGTGGTTAGGCTTTCATTTGTTGCGCTCCAATCAATTTGGAGTTTACATGGTAGGCTATTTCTGTAACGTAAATTTTTTTCAAACACGTTAAAAAAAAATCTTATGAGCAGAAATGATTTTATGCTGTCAGGCACCCCCAATATTTTATTTTGGGTATAATTTATTAATTCCTGGACTATTTGCGTAACGTTTTACATATTATTTGTCAGCAAGCCCTAAGGAACCCAAAAATACTAATTTAAAGGAGCTACGTGGTTGCGTTCAAAATATGTATTTTCTACCTCCTGTTTCGAAGATATGCTGTCTGGGTACTGTTATGTGTTCAACCGTAAACCCATCTAATGTTATCTTTTCTAATAAGAGTCTGTTATGATTTATAAACCTAACTCTGGGAAAGGGTAGTGTATTTTATCACTGTCCGTCTGAAAAAAAATTAGTGCATGTAGACTTACACGCGTGATGGCAGCATTTGCGTATCGCGCGAAGCGTGTTTAGTGTTCGGCTTCCTCTCCCTTCTCGCTATCCTTTAGTCCAACTGTTCGTTCGTTTTGGTAACGTAATGTAGAAAAAGACATGAATGGAATTTAAAATTTAGGTCATTACGCAGTCTCTCAATTCTTTTCCAAGAAATACAGCACACGTTTCATTGAAGAAGGCGGGTAATAATACAGTAAGCTTTTATATCAACGTGAAAGCGTTACAATTTGCAGACGAAGCAGAAAACAAGGGGGATTTCGAGTACATTCTTTGTGATAGCACTGTCATTTTACCATTGCTCTTTTCTTTATTATATGTATTTATTAGGCTTTATATTTAATTGATAATTTATATATGTGGATTAGAATATTCCATGACACCTCCCCTCTTAAAACAGACATTATATGTCAGTCCTTTATTCTATATACACATAGAGAAATTTATTATTATTTCTGGGGTTTACGGTGATTCTCATCACACGGATGGCGGCTTAAAAAATCCGCTCCCAGATTGGTTTTTCCAGATATATATTCAATGCTAAAATTATATGGAGCCAGAAGCAAAGACCATCGGAGTAACCTAGAGTTCTCATGCTTAGCCTGTGCTAAAAACGATAAAGGTTTGTGGTCAGTTTGCAACTTAAATGCCTTCCCATATAGATAAATATTGAATTTCTTTATTGCCCATATTACTGCAAGACATTCTTTTTCGCTAGTTGAGTAGTTGATTTCAGCTTTATTCAACTTTCTGCTAGCATATGCCACTGGGCTTAATTCCCCATCCAATGCCTCTGATTTCTGTAGTAAAGTTGCACCTAGCCCAATATTACTTGCATCCGTCCTTACTATGAATTCTTGACTTAAGTCAGGTAATTTCAAAATGGGTTTACTTGTGAGCTTTTCCTTCAATTCTTGGTAAGTCATTTCACATTGTGGTGTCCATGTAATGCGATCTGGAAGTCCTTTACGTGTCAATTCAGTTAACGGTGCACATATGGAATTAAAGTTCTTGATATACTTCTGGTAGAAACCACATAATGAGACAAAGGATCTCACGTCCTTCTTGGTTTGTGGTCTCGGGGCTTTTTGTAGTTTCTCTAAATTCTTTGGGTCAGGGGTCATGTTTCCCTGATAAACTGTGTGTCCCAAAAATTCCAATTCTTTACATCCAACGCAACATTTGGTTGGACGGGCTGTTAAATTTGCCTCCCTAAGTCGATCAAACAGCATGTTCAGAGAGTCAATGTGTTCCTCAAATGTTTCTGTTGCTATAAGGATATCATCCATAAAATTTGTTATACAGGGATTATTCAGAGGATCCAATAATTTTCTCATCATTCTAGAGAAGACACTAGGCGCATTCTTCAATCCAAATGGCAATCTATTAAACTCATAGTGTCCTTCTGAGGTACTGAAAGCTAGGTATGGTCTAACCTCAGGCTTTACTGGAATCTGATAGTATCCTTTACTCAGATCCACTTTTGAGAAATATTTAGCTTTATTTAGTCTGGCAAACAGCTGATTTGTATCCGGCAATGGATCCACCTGTCCTTCTGTAATAGCATTCAGTCTCCTGTAATCTATACAGAGTCTATGTTCTCCAGAGGGCTTCCTTAAGAGTACAACACCGGAACTATACGAAGACTCACTGTGCGAAATAATTCCTTCTTTCAATAGATAGTCTATCTCTTCCTTCAAAGCTTTTTCCTTAGCAAACGGAATCGAATATGGTTTCATACAGACAGGTGTGGAGTCTATGAGTTTCATATCATATTCCAATAGGTTTGTATGCCCTGGTCGGTCTGTTAACACCTCTGCATGATTATTTAGAACCTGTTGCACTCTCTCTTTCTGAGTTTTCGTTAAATGTGTACTGATTTTCACCTGTGCTGCTGTCTCACAGGGGTGTAATGGATATTCAAATGATGAAAGTGGTTCCTTTTTCATCTCCATGGCGATGGACAAGGTCAACAAGTGTGTCTCTTCCTGATGTTCTCTTTCCAAATATTTCTTCAGGAGATTCACATGATAGATTTTTTCTTTCCCCTTCTTATCTATCTTATAATTTGTTCTAGACACCTTCTCTAGAACTGTATATGGACCCTGCCATCCAATTTGTAACTTATTCTGACTCCCGGGCAAAAGAAGCAGTACCTTCTCTCCCACAGCCAAATTTCTGTCTTTCGCCTTCCTGTTATAATAGGCAGCATGTTTCTTCCTGGCTTGTTTCAAATTTTCATTGGCAAGTTTCCAGCCAGTTTTCAACCGAGTGGTCAGCTCATTCACATATTGGTATGAAGATGTAATGTTTTCCTCTGCCTTTTCATCAGTCCACGTTCTTAACATAGCTTCGAGTGGACCTTTTATTGGCCTTCCAAACAATAATGTTGCCGGGGCCATACCGGTTGAACTATGGGGTACCTCTCGATAAGCAAAGAGGGCGGCGTGCAGGTACTGGTCCCATGTATCTGGTTTTTCGTGTGCCAACTTTCTCAGGATCGACATTAATGTGCCGTTAAATCTTTCCACTTGGCCGTTCCCTTGGGGATGATACACACTACAATGGAAGTGTTTGGCCTGGAAGATCCTGAAAACTTCTTCAGTTAGTTTCCCCTTGAACTGAGAGCCATTATCAGTCAAGATTTGATTGGGAAAGCCTAACCTTGTGAAAATTGTGAGCAATGCCTCTGCCACATGTTTTGAATCAATCGATGACAGGGCTACTGCCTCTCCCCACATAGAACAAGTGTCCACCAGAGTCAGAATGTAGCTGTTCCTTCTCTTGGTTCGGGTGAGAGGTCCCACAAGATCCACGGCAACTCTCTCAAAGGGTGTTCCCACTATGGGCATTTCCCCCAGAGTTGCTGGTGCAGTCCAATGTTTAGGTGCTACTCGTTGGCACTCTGGACAGGATTTTACATATCGTTTGATATCTTCAGTTATTCCTGGCCAGAAATAGTGACAAGCTATTCGCTGTCCTGTTGCGCTGATTCCCATATGACCACTGAAGGGAATCGCATGCCCTAGTTCCAACACTTTAGTCCTATATGAAGTGGGAAGGACCAGCTGTCCGTGACCATTGGATTCAGATCCAGCCTTCCTATATATCAATTTGTTCTTCATATAAAACTCTCCCTTGCCTGGAGGTGTATGAGATTTGGGCAACTTCTTGAAACATGGCTTGAGTGTTTTGTCCTCAGCCTGTGCCTTCCTCATCTCATCTGGGTGAGTATTTATGGGATTATCCTCCTCCTTCTTTGTCTGTGATCTGGTCTGCACTGTTGCCAATATCACAGGTCTCTTGGGATTCCCCAAGAAGACATATCTACACCCCAATATTAGAGGGTAGATTGGCTCATTTATCACTGCTGCTTTTATGATTCCTTCCACATATCGCGTTTTCACTTTTATTCGGGCGACGGGAAGTGTCATGGTAGCTACATCCTTGGTTGCAGTTTGAATCTCCACTGTTTCTGTGGTGTATTGATCGGCCTGCACCAGGTGAGAACTCACAACGGAATCGTAATCTAAACCGGTATCATATAAACATCTTATAGTGACACCATTACAGATGACATCTTCACACACTGGGGGGTGGTATGGTTCCTGTAATTCTTCAGGTTTGCCCTTCTTTTCCTTTTTCCCCGATGTCATAGCAGCAAAATGAGGAGGTTTCCTTCTACAATGGTCAGTGTCATGATTGTTCATCTTACAATTTTTACACCACCTTTTTCCTTGGTTGAAAGATTTTCTTTCATCATATTTCCTTTCATCGAATTGTGGGACTTTATTTTTATTTTCATACCGTGGCCTATCAAATTGGTGCTTACCTTTATTTTGATCCTTAGGATCAAATTTATTAAAATTCTGTGGTGCCCTAAAGTTGTCCACCTGTTTCTTTTTATTACCTGTTACCTCTGCTTGAGCTGCTTGATACCTTTCAGCAACATTTAGCAACTCACCCAGCCTCTCTGCACCTTGTTCCATGAGAAACTTTCTCAGGTCTGGAGCCATGGACTCTCTTAGTTGCTCTATAAGGACCATTTCCTTAAGATCTTGGGTTTTCCCCAGAGAAGTCCATTTCTCCAAGTATGTCTCTATGCGTGCAGAGAACTGGTGATAGGTTTCACCTGACAGTAGTTTAGCATTCCTAAATTTTTTCCTGTAAAACTCTGCATTCTTTTCATACCTTAACAAAAGAGCCTGCTTTAGCATGTCATAATTTTCCTGATCACCTCTGCTCATTTTTGCAAAAACTTCATAAGCTGCCCCACGAAGTCCCTGAGATAACTTTAAGCTCCACCTTTCTCTCTCTAACCCATACGTGGTAGCTAATAGTTCGTACCTATTTATATAGCTCTCAATATCATCGTCTTTCTCAACAAAATGATCTAAATGAAAGTTCATAGCTGAGATTGAGGCTCCTTGAGTAACCGTAGCATCAGAGGCAAAGGGACTGGCACCATTTTCAGGAGCATGGCCTTGAAACTCAAACTCCCTTAGTCGTAACTCATGTTCCCTTTGTAATCTTTTATCTTCTGCTTCCCTTTCTGCAGCTAATTTTTTGTCTTCCCTTTCTGCAGCTAATTTCTTCTCTTCCCTTTCTGCAGCCAATTTCTTCTCTTCCCTTTCTGCAGCTAATCTTTTGTCTTCTCTTTCTGCCTCCAATTTCTTAGCCTCTTTGTCAGCCTCAATCTGCAACCTCTTAGTCTCAGCCTCAGCTTGCAACCTCTTAGTCTCAGCCTCAGCTTCAAATTGTAACTTCTTAATTTCCCTTTCAGCCTCTAACCTTCTTTCGGCTTCTTTTTCTAATCTTCTTTCTTCGCGTTCAATAAATTTGTCACATTCCGTTGTGACATAGGCAACCATAACTTGCCCATCTAATCCTAACTCTTTTGCAGTCTGAACCGCAGCAGATCGAAATTTGGCCAGGTCCGCCATTGTCTATTATGTAAATTTATACAATGTCTAACCAACAATTCAATCTCTAATGGACAACACAGGCACCGTGAGCTCAACCTTATTTAATTCCACCCAAGGATACCTTTTAATTCTTATATTCCCTGAAGTGAATTACCCCCAATATTTTTAATAGTTAAAGATTCAAAATCCCAAGAGCGAGACCCCAATATATGTGGTGAAGTGGGATGTTATAAATATTTATAGGGGACTTAGGGTACTGACTGAGATCAGCTGTGAAGGTATCTATATCTATTAAAAGTAGTGTATTATAGATAACCTTACTTGCTACCACATATCTCTTTATCTCAGTCAGAATTATTCTGGAATAGTGTGATGCTACGTTATGTGTCTAGGGTATGTGTATGAAGAAGTGTAAGTCACAACAACAGACAGATAAACAATTTAATGTAATCCACTACTCTTGACAACACTGTGACACTCACATACATATAACACTCTATGAGAATATCTTAAAGGAGGCACTGATAACTTTCAAATAACAATATGTATTCATTACTGGCATGAATGAATATGTGTCCTGATTCAACTACAAGGGAATCAGGAATCACAATCAATTTAAATTACAAGTTATGTACAGAATGTATTTAATATGAATATTGTAGTGACATATATTATTACAAATGTTCTATGTGTGTCAGTTGTGTAGTAGTAAAATGAGGTAATACTGGTTTTGTTTTGTTCAAGCTCTGTTGGTATTTGTCATCATGACTTCAATAGTTTGTCTTTAGGGATCAGTATTGGAGATGTTCACAGTTCCTGATTTTAAGACAAGTAAATTCCCCTCTGAATGGTATTTTTATAAAGTTATTTCTAGATGAGGGGACATAATGTTGAGCTCAGCTGGCCAACTCTGCTTATCTTGAGTGATGGCGGCAGGAGAGGACTCCTCTGCTCGAATTCTCTTCTGGGCTCTGGAGACACCTCACTGATAGCTAAAAGGACCAAGGAGTATGCTGTCCGACACTGGATTCAGCAAATCTCTGACCAGGTGCTGCTCACTACCATCAAGACCACTGTCCCTGAAATCAAGAAGGATGTACCTTCTACTTCATAACTAATTTATATTCTCTTTTACACTGATCACAATACAGCACAAACATTGCGTTCAGAGCGTTAGGCCAACAGTCAGCTTCATTTGAAATACTTTATTCCAGTATTACCCTTCTTAATGGTTACTACGCCTCTGCACTTCCAGCATTATTTCTTTCTAGTCAATCATCCAGGTGTCAGTGTACTGTTTGGCCATTCCATGCCGTTTTACTTCTCTCCGACACCCTCTGTTCAGGCTGGAGCATTTTAGGCTTTACCTCACGTTTGCCACTGAACTACACATATATATACAGGCATAAATCAACAATTCACATTCAATTTTCATTAAAAGATATTAAATGGTTCAAGCTTACCACAATTCATACGAATAACACAGATACGTTGATTAGCAATGAATTCTGGCACAAACTGGCACAAACTTCCATCTGCCTATGTTCCAGGCTTTTATTGAGCCAAATATATGCTGGCTTCAACGCACTGATGCTTTATCAAGTGTATTTAAACAAGTGGTTTCGAACTAACGCTCCCAAGTGTGTATATCAGCGAGACTGGCCAATGAGCCACGTTTCGACAAGTGTTTGAAAAAATGTTATCTTTTCCCGTCTCCCCTAACAACCAAGATAGTATTTATAGCCCGACCAATCGTGGTTAGGCTTTCATTTGTTGCGCTCCAATCAATTTGGAGTTTACATGGTAGGCTATTTCTGTAACGTAAATTTTTTTTCAAACACGTTAAAAAAAAAATCTTATGAGCAGAAATGATTTTATGCTGTCAGGCACCCCCAATATTTTATTTTGGGTATAATTTATTAATTCCTGGACTATTTGCGTAACGTTTTACATATTATTTGTCAGCAAGCCCTAAGGAACCCAAAATACTAATTTAAAGGAGCTACGTGGTTGCGTTCAAAATATGTATTTTCTACCTCCTGTTTCGAAGATATGCTGTCTGGGTACTGTTATGTGTTCAACCGTAAACCCATCTAATGTTATCTTTTCTAATAAGAGTCTGTTATGATTTATAAACCTAACTCTGGGAAAGGGTAGTGTATTTTATCACTGTCCGTCTGAAAAAAAATTAGTGCATGTAGACTTACACGCGTGATGGCAGCATTTGCGTATCGCGCGAAGCGTGTTTAGTGTTCGGCTTCCTCTCCCTTCTCGCTATCCTTTAGTCCAACTGTTCGTTCGTTTTGGTAACGTAATGTAGAAAAAGACATGAATGGAATTTAAAATTTAGGTCATTACGCAGTCTCTCAATTCTTTTCCAAGAAATACAGCACACGTTTCATTGAAGAAGGCGGGTAATAATACAGTAAGCTTTTATATCAACGTGAAAGCGTTACAATTTGCAGACGAAGCAGAAAACAAGGGGGATTTCGAGTACATTCTTTGTGATAGCACTGTCATTTTACCATTGCTCTTTTCTTTATTATATGTATTTATTAGGCTTTATATTTAATTGATAATTTATTACTTGCGTTTCACACACAAAAACACACTTGTTTTTTGAACCAACTCTGCCTTCCCCTACACAATTTTGCCTTTATAGTTCTTTTAGCCACCATTATGCACCCCATCCCGCCTCCTTCATTCTAACTAGATTTTAGCACTTGAGTCTTCAAGGCCACAATTTTTTGAAATTTGTGACATTTTTGTTTCAATGCAGTCGCTCGCTGATATGAACAACACAGTCTTTTGTCAATATCTTTCTTATTGTCTATCCGTCTGTATAAATGAAAGCATATTATTTCACTGCTCAAGATGGGCCATCCGGCCAGCTAGGTTTTATATTCCTAACATTATTATTAAGAAAAAGTTACTTTTCAAGGTTAGTTGGTTTTTCGAAATATTTTCTAGAATCTTCTGTACTGCGTTTGCCGCTGAATTCAAATAAACGGACTAAGTTATCGCAAAAGCGTCCAAGAAATGACTGTTGCGTATAATATCTAAGGTCCCTTTTGTCGATTTCTTTACCTTGTGTCAACTTGGGACGTGAAATTTTTTCCTCCTTTCCCCTCCAATTGCGTCAAACTAGCCTTGCTAGTTTCAAGCAGATGTTCAGTCATATTTTTTTCTTCTTTTGATCTCCGTTCTCAACCCGTTCCGAGGGTAACGTTTTGTTTTCACGTCTAGCAAATTAATTTCCATGGCGGGTAGTGACCCGCGGCCTGGGCGATCATGTACTCGAATAACTTACGCATTATTTTTATCCCTACTTTTTATCTTTGGAGATATTTTAACGTTGTATCACGGTAAATTTCATCACACATCTCCCCACTTGAAAACATGCCTACGGCAAGTTCCAAAACCAGTGATACACATAGATAAAATTACTCCTCACGCCTGCCACTACTCTAATTTTGATCACACAGGTGCCGACTGAGGAAATCTGCACCGACATTCAGTTTGCCTGGGATATATCGGATACTGAACTGATAAGGTTGAAGCAATAAAGACCACCTCAGCAATCTTGCGTTTTCATGCTTAGCCTGAGATAAGAATACGAGAGGCTGATGATCTGTCTCGACCACAAAAGTCCTACCATACAGATAGATTTGCAACTTCTTTATGGCCCAGATTAACGCTAAACATTTTTTTTCGCTTGTGGAATATCCTTGCTCCGCCTTATTCAATTTGCGGCTTGCATATGCGACTGGGTTCAGTTCCCCATCAGGTGAAGATGATCTTTGCAACAAAGCCGCCCCGAGTCCTACATTACTTGCAACTGTTCTTAAGACAAAGTCCTGTGTCAAATCAGGCAGTTTGAGAATAGGCTTGCTAGTGAGTTTTTCCTTTAAGTCTTGGAACGCTAATTCACATTGCGCAGTCCAAATAATCTTATCTGGAAGTCCCTTGCGAGTCAGATCAGTCAGAGGAGCACAAATAGAGTTATAATCTTTGATGTATTTTTGATAAAATCCGCATAACGACACGAATGATCGCACGTCCTTTTTTGTTTGTGGTCTAGGTGCTCTCTCCAGTTTTTCCAAGTTCTTGGGATCAGGAGTCATGTTACCCTGATATACAGTGTGTCCCAAGAATTCCAACTCTTTGCATCCAATACAACATTTTGTTGGCCTAGCAGTTAAGTTCGCCTCCCTAAGCCTCTTAAATAACATTTCTAGAGCTTCAATGTGTTCTTCAAATGTCTCTGTGGCGACGAGAATATCATCCATGAAATTCGTGATACATGAGTTATTTAGGGGATCCAACAGTTTGCGCATCATCCTTGAAAATACACTCGGAGCATTTTTCAGTCCGAATGGTAGCATGTTGAATTCATAATGTCCATCCGAAGTGCTAAAAGCCAAATAAGGTCTCACTTCAGGCTTCACTGGGATCTGGTAATAGCCTTTACTAAGATCCACCTTTGAAAAGTATTTTGCCTTGTTCAGTCTGGCAAATAACTGTTTTGTGTCTGGTAATGGATCCACTTGTCCTACTGTGACAGCATTCAGTTTCCTGTAATCTATGCACAGTCTGTGTTCCCCAGACGGTTTTCTCAACAAAACGACACTAGAACTAAAAGATGATTCACTGTGCGAAATAATCCCCTCCTTCAACAAATACTCTATTTCTTCCTTCAATGCCTTCTCCTTCGCGAACGGAATAGAATAGGCTCTCATACAGATTGAGTTTGAGTCTACCAGATTACAAAAACTACCCACCCCAACCCTATGGACTTTTCTCCCAATTTGTAACCCTATATACATACTCAGGGTAATAGAAGCAATCCTATCACTCTACAAGGTAATTATGTCATCTAAATATCCTCATAATCCACCTTAGCTTTTTTATAATATCTTGCTAATAATCTAACCATTATCATACATCCCAGTTTCCATCAGCAAACAATACCTAATAATTACAGTTACGTTACCACTTCCTCAATTCAAAAAGCTAATATATACACTACACAACTCTACCAATTAATTAATATATAATAACAAATGAATAATTATTATACAACTACCAATAATCAATGTATCGTATATCAACTTACACCAATAATTATTATACACCTATACAACTCAACATTAAGCTGGTGCATATACAATTAAACTAATGATAATCTATATCTTTACTCATCCAATCCATTAATTTATCCCCCCATCCCAACACAACCATCGAACCAATGTATTTAACTTATACAAATACTATACTTCAATAAAATCATCACACATACAACCGAATATAATCCTAGTAAATCTATCCATTTCACATCTAAGAAGTTTTTATTCATTTAAACAATAAGAATGCAAATTCCATAAAATCATCCCATAATCATTTCACTCAACCAAATCCCTATACTAACTTATATACCATAAACCACAA
>JAMPIV010002461.1:0-82500 GCA_024509875.1 Oreohelix idahoensis
ACCCGTCAACGAAGCAATCATTTTTGGTGATACCTTGATAGCAGAGAGGATAGTGTGATTCGCTTGCATAGCTAGGCGGGGTTGTCACACGAAGGTCCGGGTTCGAGTCCTGGGTATAAGCCCACTCACGTCTGTTGTTTATTTGTTGTCTAGTTTTCTACTTCTTTATTTCTTACGAAGTGCCTGAAAAAAACATACCTTTATGTTTGTCTAATATTTATTTATGTTGAGAAAATTGGCTGGCCAATACAAAAATGTCCCCCCCCCCCCACTTTTCCAACTGTCACATCGCTCTCTGGCGCTTTCGCCCCACGTGTCAAGCTTTGTTCAATGCTTCTGGTCGCAGGCCTTTGTATCCTCGTCCATTGTCTCTTACATAGTAACAAGTTTTTTTATCGTGCCACCCTCTATGTATTTTGCGCCACGGCGACCATGTTTTGTTTAAACAACGGCTCAGCCCTGAATGTTGTCCACCTGGGTGTCTCTCAAAATAATAGTATCCCAAGCTGGTATGTGTGACAGTTATTTACACAGGGATGGTTATAAAAAAAATGTTTTATTCAGTCCAAGCTGAGGTTTCGCAAGATTAGGATAAACCCAGGTGTGTTTATACAAGGTGGTAAACTGAATCAAAAGAATGTTGTTCTTTAGATACCAGATGCGAGTAATCAAAAACGAAATTGAAATAGCAAAATGTGGGATGAAAGAGCACAAATGTGGGAGAAAATAAAAATAAAGAGATGTACGAAAAGATAGAGCGATATGGCTTTGGCGCTCGTTTATCACAACATCATAAAATCTTATAATAAATATTATCATAAATATTCTCATCAATAAGTCAAATGTAGTATTTTTAACGCAGCTCATGTTATACCAACTTTCTTTTGCCACATTTTCTCCACAACATCACTAATGGAAAGTTTGCGGAAGCCGATATCCTCAGCGCTTGTACAAACTGAAACAGACATAAGGCGCTCTGTTTTGCGCGAAAGGCGGAAATAGCGTCCCGCATTTCAGCCTACAAAAACGGAACCCAGTATGCGGTAGCAAGGCGGGAGAGGAGGTGCAACACTGATCGATTTAATGAATTTTTTTTTTCACTCGATTGCAAGTCGGAGTAGATGTTTTTAAGTTCCAAAATATGGATACATTTCTCGACTTATACTCGAGTGTTTACATGCGTATTAATTTTTTTTATAGTCACGATTCTAAAGAATCTTCCCCAAGTGTTAAAGAAAAGATTTGTAGATTAGCAAATATCAGTGGCGTGACGTGGGAAGACTGCATCTCCACAGTTACAATAAGCACTAGAGAACACTTTGTGCAACAGCGTCTGATACCCTACAAATGGTGGAGTCTTATGTGTATATTATCTCATTTTTATATATATATATATATTTAACATGTATAAATATGCTTATTTATGTAAAGTTGTAAATGAGGTCAGCAACCTCATCATGTAACATAAATTGTCACTTAACCACCACTACAAGAGCTAGTGACTGTTTGGTGTGGCTTTCCTCACATGGAACAAATAGCAGAGGTAGCCCTATGCTATGTAGGGAGCAGAAAGAATATGATGATAATATCATTGATATATACATTTTTTATATGTCAACACTGTTATTCAGATAGACAGATGTTTTTACGTTGTACTATGATTCATTTGCACTCTTTCGTTCTCCTAACACGGTATAATTTGTCTCGGTGGTCAGAGATTTCGTGCTCATGGGCATCAGAAAATTCATAGGAAGATGGAATTGTGGAGGAAAGTGAAAATCATCTCTTGATGCCTAAATCTGGAGACAAAAGATTTACGGGTGATGCTATATTGTTTTTCTCCTTAGTTACTGGTACTAGTTTCTGGTATTTAGTTTTGGACACCAACAATAAGAGACGTAGTCTAGAGGACATTCGTAGCGGCAAACTTGTGAAACTTACACATACAACGAACGGTTTTCCTACAATCCATTTAACTACTGACACGAGAAGGGAAAAGTCAAGAATTCACTAAGAACCCTAGCATCAATCAAAACAAGACTCCAGCGACAACACTTGTCTCAAACTGACCAGCTAAATTAAGATAACTACCCCAGCGCCTTGTCGTGAAATGACGTCTGTTTGACATCACGAATTCTAACAACTCTGGTCCTACGGCGCGCCATACATTGTAAAAAGATATGATACACCGACCAATGAAAATGTTTTTTTGGTCCCATGTTTACAACTGCTGGGAAAATAAAGATGGCCAGACCCTATTTTCTGTAACATGAACAACTTCAGAATTTTACTACAGAAGTATAGAAGAAGTACCACTTGGCAGAGGTTATCAAAACAATATTAGGGATGTTACTCTACTCGTAAGTAGTAATACATTTACTAATAATATTATAGGACGGGAGAAATCTTAGGTTAAATGCATTCAAAGCTTCAGGATGGCCTAAGTTTAGCTGTTTAAACTATGCATAACAGAAAATGCAAATAGTAACAAAAATGATTATTATATAGATGTACAGCCTAATTCTAAGTATAAGGTAAACTTTAATTGACTAAAATACTAAAATCGCATCAGGAATAACGAAGATAATTAAAAAAGTAGTTTTCCTACATTGTACACAAGGCACAAACGGTACCCACATTTTTGGATAGTTATTGCATTCCTAAGGGGTTTCATCTCTTACGCCTAAACAAACTCCAGTCAGTCACGATTTGAAAAACACAGAGAGCGGGGAAAGTAGAGCATATATTAATGCAAGCGTTTTGCCTTCTGCACTTTGTAGCAGACCTTATTCAACCATTGAGGGCTAGTCTGTGTGTGCACCTGAGGGTAAGAACGAATCTATTTTTTTATATATATAACTGTATATAATTGTAGTGTGTGTAATTATATTGATTAATCTAGCTGTGCGATACGATGTGTATAAGATGTGTTAGGAATAGACTGTGTCTTCTGATAAAACTTACAGGCTCATGTGTACCTCTAGAGGCAAAGCCCGCCTTCGGAAATATTTAAATATTGAGAAAGATGGTTAATTGTGTCTGTAAGTTGATAAATGTATTTTAAAAAAGTATTTCTTGAATGGAATGAGGACAACCTACCAGGAACAAAAAGAAGGATGAAAGGGATGTCGTAGATTTCCGATAGGAGAATTAAGACTAGGTTTGGTCCCTTCTGAATAGGTTTGAATAGGTGATAGACTCAGTGAGAGTTAGTGAAAGGTAATAGAATTTCCACACACGTGAGATGATAGATTTGATATAGTGGCTGTCTCTGAAAGCGAAAAGAATTCTTCTCTCTCTCACCTATCTTCTACAACAGTTGTTACAGCGTCAGACAGACTACACCAATATATATATTACGTATATTTCTATCACTCACAGGCACGCACATACACGTGACGACAGGTAAACACACAGACGTGGGAAAACTATAACAATGATATATATATTATCTAGAACGAGCTGACCAAACACGATTATTTAGTTCAAGAGCGATTTTAATATCAGGAAAAATCGGCTCACAACATCAAAGAAAGTACATCAAGGAAAATACATATACACATAGTCATAAAAAATCAAGGAAATGTTGCAAGGATGATAGCCCCGTTATAGTGTTAACTCTAGGTTTAGCCCGGCCCCGTTAAGAGAACAGATGATGGCGCCCCGAGTCACAGATACCTAGGGTTTGAGTCTAAGAGTTTTTCTTTGTTTTATCTCGTAATTATATGCACAGAGTTTGAAAAAAAAATCTGATTTAACCTAAGACAAAAACACAAGAACTCTAGCCTTAGCAACAAATTATGCAGATTGGAAAAAAAAAAATTAGGACAGCAACAGGGTGTCAAAGATAAAATAGTGAAAATATCACTCAGACCAGCGTACACTCATTCATTCCGCCATGGCTTCTCATTCAGGTACTCACGACTTTGCTCGCTGCCTCTTGGAACACATTGATTTTAGATTTTCACACAGACTCAAAAAATGCAGTCTTCTGCCAAGAAGTCCCCAGTTCCAAAAGACGTATTTAACTTGGAGTCTCCGGGAACGACTACTTGGGTATGCAAATTTGTTCAAATGTCTGATTAAGTCACCTAACAATTATTCCAGGCGCGGGAGTTAGCAGAGCACAGTGTCAATAGCGTAGGTTTCTAAAAAATGATGAATGTCAGGTCGGTGCCTTCCCTCAGTATAGGATTCACTTTAGTCACACCACAGATTTGTCCACAAGATATAATCTAGTCGGGAAATGATTGTTAATATTCACGCCACCAGGCAGCAAATTATATATAGAGTTTCTAGAAGAAATTAAGTGCTGGCTCCAAGGTCCAGTATTTATCATTACAGTCTTTGAAAACCCGTTATAGGGATATTAGTATTTCTGTCTAACTTGCACCGTCAGATCAGTGTTACTTGAGAAAACCCACGTGGTTCAAAATAAGGACTGTCTATTTCTTCACAAGTATGGAAACTACTACTAGGTGCTGGTAAAGTTAGGGTCACCCCAAAACTTTCACTGTGTGGAGGAAAAATAACACATATAATATAATAAACAGAATCTGTACTGGTTAAAACTTACATTTAAACTTGCAAGCAGAGAGCTTTGCTTATCATTTAAACTTCCCGTGACGTAAGTTTATAATTAAAAATCAGCAATTCCTCATAAATTAAGAACACGTGCGTATCCCGTCACCATTCATGAGGCTGGATTCTAGAGTTTATACGTTAGTTTTAGAAAAATACACTCGACTGAGTATTAGCAGTTAAATTAAATTCATAAATAGCTACAATTGCCGTTATAAGCTAGAAATTAAAATTTTAGTCTGCTTTCCACTGAATGCTTCCCTAGAAAATATAATAGCCTACCACTTTATTTCTCTTCTGCGCTAAAGAAATAGATTAAAATGAATTAAGCGATTTAACACTTTAACACTCACAAAATCTATATATCTATCATATTAATTACCTCAACCACAGAATTACAGGTAGTCGCACAACTTAAGAATAAAAATGCTGAAAATATTTCTGGAAGTCTAGAAGTTCGACAAATTGCCGAAACAAACTGAGATCTTCGCTAACAGCTATTCTGTTTTTCGAGCGACCTATCTACTGTGGAGTCTATGAGCGAGAATGAAATTAAAGTTTCAAACTTGGCCAATATCTTAAAATCAGACAAAGGGCCCAAACTTATTTCGCCAAGCGAAATTATCTCCCCTACTCCCAACATTTACGTCCGCTTAACGCGTGTCGTAACTGTCACCTACTGACCACGATGTACGCGTGTCAGTTTCAAATCCCAGACAGCCTGACTCCATTGCAGGGCAGTTTTCACGCTACAGCTGACCATGGC
Source organism: Oreohelix idahoensis (assembly GCA_024509875.1). Lineage (NCBI taxonomy): Eukaryota > Metazoa > Mollusca > Gastropoda > Stylommatophora > Oreohelicidae > Oreohelix > Oreohelix idahoensis. The sequence goes on from JAMPIV010002461.1 coordinate 5,348, forward strand.
CCACCGTGAGCGCCGTGTCAGTTTGGGATTTTCCAGACAAATGTCTGGATACTGACCGGTGCAGATGTAAAGTATCACACCTCACCGGGACTAATGCCGAGAAGAAGCTCGCGCGCTCGGTGAGAATGTAGACGATTTGCTACGTCCTGTGTTCAGCGAACCGACTTATCACGCCTTCTGACGCCCTGCAGCCCTGACATCTACGTAATATCGTCCTAGCGCGATTCTCAGTTTAAGAGAAAGGAAAACAGGTAAAGTTTGCGAATTATATGAAAATAATATTCGCAAAACGAATGGATGAAAAATACACAGGAAAAAAAAAAGTACAGAGATATTAAAAGAGAGAGTTTATGTGAAAGAATAGGAAGAAGATGTAGGAAATTAAATGAATATAAACCCTACGTGACAGAGCCTCCCCCCTTTAAGATATGGAAGCACTCCATGTCTACGTTATGGAGTTTAATTTCCTATAACCGTAGCTTCGGGGTGTCTGTACCCTTCTTCCCCCTCACGTCTTCCTCCTCCATCTCTGTCCAATTCCTACTCAAGTCCACTCCTCAAAGTTTCCTTCCCCTGGAATGTCTCATATGCGCGCTTGAAAGAGCGTCGCCGCTTCTGACATTTTTGAAAGATTTCCTGTGATAGCGGTGGAATATCCCTGCCACTATCGTCATCTTCGTCAGTTTTGGCGATCGTCAGGAGATGGTCGGAGGTTGGCACTGGTTTTTCCAAGTATCTCTTTAAGAGATTTAAATGGAAAACCTTACCCTTTCCTTCAATAGAGATCTGGTAGTTAGCCTTAGAAATCTTTTTCAGGACGGTAAACGGCCCTTGCCATCCGATCTTCAGTTGGTTGTTCTCGGTAGGGAGCAACACCAAAACTTTCTCTCCTGCTTCCAGTTCTCTCTCTTCCGCGACTTTCCTGTATCGGTTAGCGTGCTTGGTGCGTGCTCGCTTAAAGTTAGTCGTTGCTAGGTCCCATCCTAGTTTCAACCGTTCCTTTAAAACCGACACATATTTACTGGCTGAGACAACTGTCTCATCAGCCTTCTCGTCTGTCAGAGACTGAAGTAAGGCTTCAAGCGGGCCCTTAATGGGCCTGCCGAATAAGAGTGTAGCTGGCGGAAATCCTGTGGAAGTATGAGGAGATTCTCTGTAGCCAAATAATGCTGCAGGAATACAGAGATCCCAATCTTCAGGTTTCACTTGTGCCAGCTTACTTAGCAATCATGGTGAGGTTTCCATTAGCACGTTCCACGAGCCCATTTCCGGCCGGAGTATATGGCTTAGTGTGGATGTGCTGGGTCCTCAAGATCTTAACGATCTCATCCATCAACAGGTTTCGGTATGGAGATCCATTATCCGTCAACACTTGCTGAGGGAATCCCAACCGAGTGAAAATCTGCACGAGGGCTTCTGCGACATGCTTGGCATCTGCGCATGTTAGCGGGATAGCTTCTGCCCATAAAGTGCATGTATCGACTAAGGTCAGGATGAACCTGTTCCTTCTTTTAGTCCTTTCGAAAGGCCCTAAAATGTCGATCACAACCCGTTCGAATGGTGTACCCACTATTGGCATTTCACCCAAAGAAACTGGGGGTGCCCGTTGCTTGGGTGGCACACGTTGGCACTGGGCACAGGATTTGACATATCTGATAATATCAGTATTTACTCCTGGCCACCAATAATGAGTGGTTATACGTTGGTTTGTGGCGTTCTGTCCCATATGTCCGCTAAAGGGAAGAGAGTGCCCCATTTCTAGGATTTGGCTTCTGTACTGTTTCGGTACTAGGAGCTGGTTGTAACCTTGGTCAGGCTTGCCCGTTCTCCGATACAGTACGCCATCCTCAGAAAAAATGTCCCCGTGCTGTTTGGGTTCCTTAGCCATGGGCAGTTTCCTAAAGCAGGGTGCCAAAGTAGGGTCCTTGTATTGCGCTTCTTTAAGTTCCATAGGTAACAAATTAGGCGCAGGCTCCCGTTCCTTCTTGGTTTGCCCTCTTGTAGTTACTGCTGCCACAATCGGCTCTTCCGGTTTCCCAATACACACGTATCTCCCGCCAAGTATGACTGGGTAGATGGGGTCATCCATAACAGCCGGTTTGATCACACCTCTGACAAAGTCAGAGTGTATCTCCACCAATGCGATGGGAAGCGCTGTAGGTGCCTCACTCTTACGAACTCCACAAAGTTGGACGGTCTCTGCTGTCTCTTGACCGGGTTTGACCAGGTTTCTGGCAACAATGCAATCGTAAGAAAGCCCCGTGTCAAATAAGCAAGAAGTTTGAGAACCGTTCAAAATAACAATACCTCGCGTTGAGGGTCTATCCCCAAGAGGTTGGGAATCACTGTCAATAATTCCGCCTTGCGAGACTGTTAATAAGCATCCGATGCGTTTAGGCTCGGTGTGCTCGGTCTGATCATATGTCCCGTGCTCAGGGGTTCTCCCTTTGCCACCTTGTCCTTTCTGGCTACGCTGCCATGTAGGGCGGTCGGGTTGATCAGACTGTTTGGGGTGGTTGGGGTACTTGTTCTTGTAGAACTTGGATTTTTCAGGAGGGGGTTTTGAGGTCCAGTTTCTCTGTGGTTGTTTTGGTTAGAAGCCTGAGAAGATTGCTCTAGGTTATGTTTTCGAAAATGCTCCTCTGTCGGTTTCCGCTTTGTGGCCGGTAGTTCAGGCAGCGCATTGTGATAACGCTCAGACTTTTCCAAAATGTCTTCAAGTTTTTCTGCCCCCTGCTCAGCGAGAAATCTCCGGGTATCAGCAGACAAAGTGTTCTTTATTTGTTCAGTTAGAACAAGTTCCTCAAGACCTTCATAGGTAGAGGGGAGCTGCGAAAGCTCAAGGCACTTTGTTAGATATCCCTTAAGACGAGATGAGAACTGGTGAAAAGTTTCAGAATTCTCTTTCCGGCTGTTGCGAAACAGTTGCAAAAACTTGCGAGCGTTCATTTCAAAGCGCTCCAGTAACGCTTTCTTCAACACATCGTAGTCGTCTTGTTGGCTACTTTCCAGCTTAGAATAAACATCATAAGCAGAACCTTTTAGGGCCTGGGAAAGTTTCATATTCCAACGCGACCTCTCTAACCCGTACAGAGTTGCAATTTTCTCAAATTTTTCTAACCATGTGTCAATCTTCTCATTTGGACAAGGAAAAGATTCAAGAGTGAAAGACATAGCATTTAGTTGAAGAGATTGAGTGTTAGCAGGGTCAGTTAAGGAAGAATGAGGAGAAGACTCTCCATTGCTGGAGGTAGAGGCAGCACCACGACTTTGGAACTCAAGAGTTTTAAGCGCCAACTCGTGCTGTCTCTGTTTCTCTCTTTCCTCCTGCTGTCTTTCCTTCTCTCTTTCCTCCTGCTGTCTTTCCTTCTCTCTTTCCTCATGCTGCATCCTGCGAATTTCCATTTCCTCATCCATCTTCTTCTGCTGTAAATCTGCGGCTGCTTTTTCCTTAGCTTCCGCTGCTTTCCTCTCCGCATCATATCTCTCAAGTTCGTCTCTGACAAATGCTTTCGCTTCTTCTCCTTCCAGTCCCTCCTCTCTCGCTTCGTCCCTGAGAAATTGTCTAAGCTTTGCCCTCTCGGCCATATTATGTCAGTGACTGAGACTAGTGGAGAACGAAATTAGGAAAAAGGATACACTGGTTCCTACCACTTACGAGAAAAAAAAAACCCAAAAATTGAAAAGATGATATCCTTAACCCTGGGATACCTCCTCCAAAATAAAATCTAACTATCGCTGCTATTATCGGCAATAAATCACTCAATGCAAAACACGACTACGCCAAATAAATGGTAGTTAAGATTACAACTGAAAAATAAGTTGCTACAGTGGAAAAGCAAAAGAATATTGCAAAAATTAAAGAGAAAAATAATCCCTTAATTTTTAAAAATCCACTATAAGTTCGCCCCTGAAGTCAGATCGGGTAAGGGAGGGAATTAATCTGGACAAAAAGTCCGAAACACACTCCTTAACTTAGTTCAAACGCCGTTCTGCCTCAGTACCCAGTGAATGTTATACACTCACCACTTTACCAGCATTTAGTATTACAATCAGCAGTTAACATATATCCCGACAAATCAACCTGTAACCAAAATGTATATTATTCAAAGATGCTGTGGAAAAAAAAAACTTATTAGTTTGTGTGGTCAGCACGCCCGTAAACAGATCGCTAGTCTAGGGGGTAATTTTTTTTAAAAAGATACACAGTCACAAGACATCACACTCTTACTCTATATCAGAATACAGAATCTTAAGTACAAAATCCAGATAGACGAGTCCACGTTTGTCGTACTCGTCTTCCTATTCTAAGTTCAAAGACCGGAAACGAGCCCTCATTTGTCGTAGATTTCCGATAGGAGAATTAAGACTAGGTTTGGTCCCTTCTGAATAGGTTTGAATAGGTGATAGACTCAGTGAGAGTTAGTGAAAGGTAATAGAATTTCCACACACGTGAGATGATAGATTTGATATAGTGGCTGTCTCTGAAAGCGAAAAGAATTCTTCTCTCTCTCACCTATCTTCTACAACAGTTGTTACAACGTCAGACAGACTACACCAATATACATATTACGTATATTTCTATCACTCACAGGCACGCACATACACGTGACGACAGGTAAACACACAGACGTGGGAAAACTATAACAATGATATATATATTATCTAGAACGAGCTGACCAAACACGATTATTTAGTTCAAGAGCGATTTTAATATCAGGAAAAATCGGCTCACAACATCAAAGAAAGTACATCAAGGGAAATACATATACACATAGTCATAAAAATTTCAAGGAAATGTTGCAAGGATGATAGCCCCGTTATAGTGTTAACTCTAGGTTTAGCCCGGCCCCGTTAAGAGAACAGATGATGGCGCCAGAGTCACAGATACATAGGGTTTGAGTCTAAGAGTTTTTCTTTGTTTTATCTCGTAATTATATGCACAGAGTTTGAAAAAAATCTGATTTAACCTAAGACAAGAACACAAGAACTCTAGCCTTAGCAACAAATTATGCAGATTGGAAAAAAAAATTAGGACAGCAACAGGGTGTCAAAGATATAATAGTGAAAATATCACTCAGACCAGCGTACACTCATTCATTCCGCCATGGCTTCTCATTCAGGTACTCACGACTTTGCTCGCTGCCTCTTGGAACACATTGATTTTAGATTTTCACACAGACTCAAAAAATGCAGTCTTCTGCCAAGAAGTCCCCAGTTCCAAAAGACGTGTTTAACTTGGAGTCTCCGGGAACGACTACTTGGGTATGCAAATTTGTTCAAATGTCTGATTAAGTCACCTAACAATTATTCCAGGCGCGGGAGTTAGCAGAGCACAGTGTCAATAGCGTAGGTTTCTAAAAAATGATGAATGTCAGGTCGGTGCCTTCCCTCAGTATAGGATTCACTTTAGTCACACCACAGATTTGTCCGCAAGATATAATCTAGTCGGGAAATGATTGTTAATATTCACGCCACCAGGCAGCAAATTATATAGAGTTTCTAGAAGAAATTAAGTGCTGGCTCCAAGGTCCAGTATTTATCATTACAGTCTTTGAAAACCCGTTATAGGGATATTAGTATTTCTGTCTAACTTGCACCGTCAGATCAGTGTTACTTGAGAAAACCCACGTGGTTCAAAATAAGGACTGTCTATTTCTTCACAAGTATGGAAACTACTACTAGGTGCTGGTAAAGTTAGGGTCACCCCAAAACTTTCACTGTGTGGAGGAAAAATAACACATATAATATAATAAACAGAATCGGTACTGGTTAATACTTACATTTAAACTTGCAAGCAGAGAGCTTTGCTTATCATTTAAACTTCCCGTGACGTAAGTTATAATTAAAAATCAGCATTCCTCATAAATTAGGAACACGTGCGTATCCCGTCATCATTCCTGAGGCTGGATTCTAGAGTTTATACGTTAGTTTAGAAAAATACACTCGACTGAGTATTAGCAGTTAAATTAAATTCATAAATAGCTACAATTGCCGTTATAAGCTAGAAATTAAATTTTTAGTCTGCTTTCCACTGAATGCTTCCCTAGAAAATATAATAGCCTACCACTTTATTTCTCTTCTGCGCTAAAGAAATAGATTAAAATGAATTAAGCGATTTAACACTTTAACACTCACAAAATCTATATATCTATCATATTAATTACCTCAACCACAGAATTACAGGTAGTCGCACAACTTAAGAATAAAAATGCTGAAAATATTTCTGGAAGTCTAGAAGTTCGACAAATTGCCGAAACAAACTGAGATCTTCGCTAACAGCTATTCTGTTTTTCGAGCGACCTATCTACTGTGGAGTCTATGAGCGAGAATGAAATTAAAGTTTCAAACTTGGCCAATATCTTAAAATCAGACAAAGGGCCCAAACTTATTTCGCCAAGCGAAATTATCTCCCCTACTCCCAACATTTACGTCCGCTTAACGCGTGTCGTAACTGTCACCTACTGACCACGATGTACGCGTGTCAGTTTCAAATCCCAGACAGCCTGACTCCATTGCAGGGCAGTTTTCACGCTACAGCTGACCATGGCCCACCGTGAGCGCCGTGTCAGTTTGGGATTGTCTGGATACTGACCGGTGCAGATGTAAAGTATCACACCTCACCGGGACTAATGCCGAGAAGAAGCTCGCGCGCTCGTTGAGAATGTAGACGATTTGCTACGTCCTGTGTTCAGCGAACCGACTTATCACGCCTTCTGACGCCCTGCAGCCCTGACATCTACGTAATATCGTCCTAGCGCGATTCTCAGTTTAAGAGAAAGGAAAACAGGTAAAGTTTGCGAATTATATGAAAATAATATTCGCAAAACGAATGGATGAAAAATACACAGGAAAAAAAAAAGTACAGAGATATTAAAAGAGAGAGTTTATGTGAAAGAATAGGAAGAAGATGTAGGAAATTAAATGAATATAAACCCTACGTGACAAGGGATTGATTCACAGTATCGTTTGACATATTGTTAAATAGTTTTACTCACAACCAAATTATTGTAGGGAGGCGAATCATGAAAAAATACTTATAATTAAGAAGGTAAAAGTAAATTGTGATCACTTTGACTTAAAATGTTTGTTGATACCTACACTATACCTGGTGCGTCTGCTACCACGCTTATCTGAAACTGGCTATCGTCCCCATCTGTGTCATAAGAGGAATATGGATAGAAAAATACAGGGATTGCGTTTGAATTCATTGCAGGTTTATTCCTTTAAACAAAAGTCTCCAAATCAAAAGAGGCTGCTCTTATAAAAGTTACAACGAATGCAGTGCCAGTTGGTGATAGCAGGCCCGTCATCACGTTTATAACTGCTGGAACGAGTTCATCTGAATTTTATACCCAGCATATAAGGGAGTCATCTGCAGTGACCAAGATAAGTTGCTTAAGGCAACTGTGCAGCTTATCCAGACTCAATAAAGACATAACTTCATCCAGTTTGTGATGACCAAACTAGTACAGTGTTTCTATAAACTTTTAGTAATAATAATAAACAATTCTACAACTGAATGTTCAAGCAAGCGAAAGTTGTCTACAAGATGATAGACATTTTGACCCAAGAGAAAAACATGTGTTAACTATTATTATTTATTTAATGTTGTAAAATATTTGAGTTTAACACTTTTCAAACAGAAAAGAGAAACTGTTTAATTAAACTGTAAATATTCACCAGAAGACTTTCTTAGATTCTTTAAGTTGAATTACAGTTCTTGTTGGTGAATATAGTTATATAAATTACCCCTAGCAGAGTCAGAAACATATTAAATACCATAATCACAGAGGCGGATCAGGAGAGGTAGCAGTTAAAGACTTAGAGTACTACATCACCATCTTCTCTGGGAACTTACATAGCTTGACCCTTCCTTTGTGTCTATACACCCTTGCTCTCTTCAGAGAAGGGGGTATTACTGATCTTATCTGGCACTATCCTGGTATCATCTGATACACCTTTATGTCCAGGATATCTTATTCTTTATAACATCTTAAACCTCTCGCGACACGCCTAGACTCTGAAACTTGACCTAAACATTAGCATCCTATTACGAAAAATCTAACTTTTTTAATAATAAGGTTACTTTCTTTCGAATGGTTTTATGTGTGTGTGCAACAGTCGACTATTTTCATTTTAACCTTGTAATTACATATTTCTTAAATAAATATACTTGTGTGTGTGTGTATCTGACGAGATGGATGGTAGATAATTACATATTTCTTAAATAAATATACTTGTGTGTGTGTGTATCTGACGAGATGGATGGTAGATAATTACATATTTCTTAAATAAATATACTTGTGTGTGTGTGTGTATCTGACGAGATGGATGGTAGATAATTACATATTTCTTAAATAAATATACTTGTGTGTGTGTATCTGACGAGATGGATGGTAGATAATTACATATTAGTTCCCAGAAATAGAGAGGAGAACTGGTGACACCTAGAAGTAAAGGTGCTACAAGACAGATAAAAGAGTTAACAGCACAATTCTAGATTGTAGGTGTAGAAGTGAGCTTTAAAGTAGACCTACCCATACCTATCCATACCTATGCCCTTCCTATCCATACCTATGCCCTACCTATCAATACACCACCATCTACCGATGACATATCTATCCCATACTTATGCCTTACCTTTCCATACCTATGCCTTACCTATCCATACCTATGCCCTACCTATCAATACACCACCATCTACCGATGACATATCTATCCCATACTTATGCCTTACCTTTCCATACCTATGCCTTACCTATCCATACCTATGCCCTACCTATCAATACACCACCATCTACCGATGACATATCTATCCCATACTTATGCCCTACCTATCCATACCTATGCCTTACCTATCCATACCTATACCCTACCTATCAATACACCACCGTCTACCGATGACATACCTATCCCATACTTATGCCCTACCTTTCCATACCTATGCCCTACCTATCCATATCTATGCCATAACTATGCAAAACCTATCCAAACCTATGCCCTACTTATGCCCTACCTATCCATACTTATCCATACCTGTGCTCTACCCATGCCTTACCTATGCCATACCTAACCATACCTATGTCCTCCCTATTTACACCTATACCGTACCTGTACATACCAATACCCTACCTATCGAAACACTACCATCTACCGATGCCATACCTATCCCATACTTATGCTCTACCTATCCATACTTATGCCCTACCTATCCATATCTATGCCATAACTATGCCCCTACCTATACCTCACCTATGACATACGTATGCTCTAACTATGCCATACGAATGCCACACATAAACAATACCTATGCTACACCTATGCTCTACCTATGCCTGACATATGCCATACCTATGCTCTACCTGTGCCCTACCTATGCGATACCTATGCCATACGTCAATCGAACCCAAACATTGAAACGGTCGTAGGAAAATAATTAAAGGCAACTTACTCGGGAGCTCAGCGCATATCCACAAGCTTTTAAGACACATACTTTTCCCAGCAAAATTATCGAATTGCACATATGGACCTTGAAATCTATCGCATGTATTAAAACTCGAAAGGGAGAATTCAGTTTGTATTATTTATGTTTGTCAGGGACTTATAATATGGGTGTGGTGTGTGTAGGTGGTGAACAACACTAACTCTTATGAATTAACACAACGCCACTTGTTACAGTTTCATGACATTTATTCACATTGGTCCATACGTCCTGAATATCAATTACGTCGTCAAGCATTCTGACGTAACACTCAGGCTAATATTGCCTGTGGGAAATAACTCTTAACTGCACTATTCGCGGAGTGGCTTCACTGACGTACAAAGACAGTATACTAAACCTCCCTATGTGCGGCATACACCACTCGCTATTCAGGTGTGAATCACCGATCACAAGTGATTGGTGGCATGAAACATCGCCATATAGATTCTCTAAGAATCGCTCTCAGGCGGGAGCCAGACGACGCCCGTATTTATTCCAACATTACTCCAATATAGCCACACGGCGGGCAATACACAATGCCTTCACTCCACAGTAGCTCCAAGGCGGGACCAACTTATCGCCTTAACATGTTCTCCACGAACACTATCAAAGTTCCGTCAGGAACACTCCTAAGCGGGAAGATATCGCCTATACAACAAAAGGTACGGATATACATCAACAGGTAAGACTTATACCACAATCACTATATCCATCACAACTGTGGTTTCCCAGTGTCACAAAATACGAGCACACAGCTCGACGACCAATCACAGACTGTCCCTAGTCACATTCGGGTACTCTCTCCGTCACCCAGAATTGTGTTCACCAAAATCGCTTTCTCCATGCGCACGCACAAGTCACAAAATGCTGACATGAAGTCAGACATGAACTCCACCCTAAAACAAGTGTTGACAACCTCAATGACCCTTACTTACATTGACTCCATCATTCACCCACACGAAACCGTTCTGTGACATTACCTGCCTCTCCAGATGGAAAACGGAGGTTTTTCACAGAAGAATTGTGCACATACCACAGAACGCCTCATGTCACAACTCGTAATTGGATACAAACATATCGTCTCACTGAAAAGTTGTCATATTTCTGTGACAGGATCATTTACACAACAAAACTTCAGTGGGCCATTCACACTCTAACCCATACCACAGATGTGTACAACACCTCCTATCACATGGAGCAAATGCTTAGAACATACTGTCCTACAATTCCAACAAATCGAAACAAATTATATAGGTGTATGCAATTACATAACAGTCTTGAACAATTCTTGCATTGCCAATCAGTTATTTTTTCCCCATCAATGAAGGTAAATTATCAACCTTTCTTACGACACATGTTACCAAAATGTACTACACCTCATTGTGAAAAATGTTAAGTCTTATGCACAGCAGTACTTCAGGTACACTACAAGAAATAAAAATTAAACAACAAACTATATTGCTGTATCACAATTTGTCATTATCTAGTATAACAACTACCAACGGGCTGATCACCCGTTTGCCAGACACTTCGATTACGGAAACAACGGCAAATGGGTTGATTTGCCATTGCCCTAGGCGTGATGGGAAACAATGGCAAAGAAAACCTATCTGCTGTTGCCCTAAGACGCCACTAGGCGTAATGGCCACTAACTGCTTTAACGGTCGGTGGCTAAGGACAGAAGAAGAAGAAGAAGTATAACAACAACCAAAAAAGCTTTAACTATAACAACCCATGCTGTCATATCTGTAATGTAATAACCAAGTCACATAACATTTAACGCAATCCATTATTCAAAGAATGATATGAATAATCAACAATTTGAACAATGTTTAAGTGATGTGTGTAATTTACCTAATATTTAACACCAAAGCTATTACTTCTTCCTCACCCATTCTTAGAAGATCTAATGTTATTCACAAAGATAGTTTGATTTACAAACATAAATCTAACAATTCTTCTCATATTCCTTAAGTTCTCCAATCCAAAACTTTGCTCGGTCAAAATTGTATCTGTGAAGTTTACCGATAACTCTTGCTCCACTGCTTCCAACATTTCTACGAAAATGCTCATGTCAAGAATGAGTTGTCCAGCAACATGATTCTCTTAGGAAAACAAATTTGATATCCACATTCCTCTAACTCATTGTAATCCTTATTAGAGAGGACTATCACACTAGTCTCTTACATTAAAATGTCAATAAATGCTTCACACATTGCTATCTCATGGGCATTAATGAAATCAATGAGGCAATTTCTTATTTAGTATATCTCGTACATGCAGACGCTCTAAACCTAACAACCATAACAATGTGAAATGTATGTAGGCAATCCATATCATGATCACAATAAATTAACCAGTCAACATTTCAAACTTTAAGTAGACAATATAATCTAAATATATAATCAATTACACCAGTGAAAAAATAATACGCTCCGGCATCAGGTAAACCTGATCAAGGTATGAGATAATTTCTTAAGAACAGAGACTGTAGAACATCTCAGCAACTTGACGACCGATGGCCATGTCAAGACACACTCTCTCTCTCAGTGGTGGCATTATGTGCTACAATTAGGGCCAATCCAAGGCTTATAAATTGTGACGAAATGGACGACCTCTATCGATCTTTGGTTCTCTCCGGCAGATTCAGTACATTTGTGGTACTGATTTTTAAAATGTGCTGTCAATTATCGAACTTTTCTTCATTTTCCCCCCCGAATCTTTTCTTTCTTCCCCTCCTCCGTAATATATTTTCTGCTAAGTTTCCTCCCTCCCCTCCCCCCTCCCCATCTCGCATTTCCCCCCCCCCGCCCCCCCCCTTTCATCCCCCACCCCCCCCCCCACCCTCCCCCCCCCTCTCTTTCTCCCTGTAGGTGGAAAAATATCACCCCTTTGCAGAGCGGCTGAGTTATTTTTACTGATTTTTAAAATGTGCTGTCAATTATCGAACTTTTCTTTCTTTCTCTCTTTCTTTCTTTCCTCGTTATTTTTCTGCTAAGTAGCAGATAATTGATTTCAATCAAATCACCCTGTAGGTGATAAATATCACATTTGCAGGAGCGGCTGATATGATACATCACATTTGCTTGGCGCTACCCAGATCTGTTGGTTATAGGCGCGGCAGATTAACACGTACATCGGCCAGCGCTATCGGCTTAAATCACCGATAAAACACGGAGTTTGCGTACTTATACGACAGATATCGAGATTACTGTCTGTGTGACACCCGTGGGCAGACATGTGTGATATAATTGCTTCCAGCCACTGGATTAAAAGTAATCATGGATTTATTACATTTTAGACAATATGAGTCTACAAATGTGTTTGTGAGAGTGTACGCAAGGCATCAGATGTCCATATATGGTAATACGTGATCTTTGCAGGATCGCACCTTATTTCACGTGGAAATATTTTGAAATATCACACCCTATCTGCCTGATTTGAAATGATTGAGTCTTTCTGATTAGATTCATAACAACATTGAGGGAGAATATAGGCTGACCATTTTCGCAGTTTTATTTCACTGTGAATTTCAAGCTCGCCGAGACAACCTCAGACCTCACCAGAGTGAAGACTAGCTTCATAATTTTTTTTTGTTAACCGAACCTTTTATTGGAGAACCAGATAAGACTTAAAAAAGCACAGGAAATCTCTTTCAAATTTTAATAAGGAATCCCGGGACTAGGAAACTGAAGAAACACGGAGTCAGAGGGGAATCTATTGCAAAATTAAAGACATCCCAGATGCGTGTAAGAGAACGATTCGTCTCTTTTATTCCTCTGAGCAAAAAAAAGTATGTAGCCAAGATTGGCGTAAGTAGTGCATTTTCATTCTATGTTTTATTACTAACATGTGAACTATCATATATATGTATATAATACCATATGAAGTTTAATGTGTGAAACTCGCTATTTGATGTCAAAGTCATTTGGGGCTGGCAACCTCAGTATTTAGAATGATGATTCATGAACCACCACTGCACGGGCTGGTGATTGCTTTATTGATAGTTTCGTAAAGAGAACTAAAATCACAAAGTAGTTCCAGGTTCTCTATGAGCAGGGAGGGAATGATGAAAAAGATAATCTACATTCTAAGTATAATACTTACATTTTCGAAGCATTGTAAATGCCCCTAAAAACATGTTCACTTTAAAATTAATGTAAGTTTTCAATCTTTAAACCAGTGTAAATGTCTATGTGAAAATATTCATTTTAATAATTAGAAGTTTCAAATTTTTTCACAAGTGTAAGTGTAAATGAAACATAAATAAATTTATATTGTGAACACTTTTCAAACAGTGGAGATGTAAATGTAAAACATATTATATCTGTACGTTTAACCTTTTCATTTAAATTTAATGTAAAGCTAAAGATATTCAGTTTAAATGTAAAGGAAGTTTTATCCCGAGGGATTAAATTTAATTCTCATCGAGGATAAATTCTGACAAGGGATGGTAGAATAGAAGAAGGGGGCATATAAATGTGTCAAAAAAGGCCATGCTCAGAAGAGCGTTTCGTTTCTATTTCTATTACCAGTTATTGGTGGTACCAGCAGAAAGTACTATCTCTGGAACCAAGTGAAGGTGAAGTGGACTGACGTTAAGAGAGGCGCCATCATAAAAGGGTCTCATAGACAGACGCAAAACCAACTTGGCCGTTACTCCTTGACGTTCTTGGAACGTGCGGCACCTGAACTTTGACCAGAGACGAGCGCGAGCAGAGTGAAAGGAACTAACCCAGCGGGAGAAGAAACTACCATTGGCAGATAAGGGAAAATATCCGCTGCCAAAAGTGACCTCCTTTATTCAGTTAAATCCCATTCAAGTGATGAAATCCTTTTCATAACTATTCAAATTATTTCTTTTAAACTGTTAAACTTAAAGTGATTATTACATTTTGTTATTAGTATTATTACAAATTTAACTTTGATTCAATCCTTTTAGATGCACTACATGTTTGTCTCAGTCAAAGTTACTAAACACACACTCTAAACAGAGCGATTTATACATTATAATAATAATTCCACTGATTAAATCAGGGGTGGGGGCTTAACGAGCTAGAACAACCATTGCTCAATTCTTCATAAAAGAATTCGGCAGATTACAGAATTAACGTGCTCAGCAACAGCCAGCATTGTTTTCGCTTATCTGAATATCTTGTTAAGACTCCCATGTGATAGAAACTTTACTACATCTATCTACATTACTGGATACATAAGCTCTGAGGAGAAAATGATGATCCAGATTAGCAAACGCAAATTTGACTACTTCCCAGTATGCATTATTTCCTTTCATGCCACACTATACTCCACTGTTTATTCCACTCAAACATTCTCTTCCGTGGTAAACATATATAAACGATGGACAGGGACATGACCTCAGAGTGAAATTTAAAGTACGTAGCATGTTCTTAACCCTACATACTGTCTATTGACTACCGGGGTAATAAATTTCCACTTCCTATCATGATTCGACTATTGTACTACCCGAATGTGACTAGGGACAGTCTGTGATTTGTGATTGAGCTGTGTGCTCGTATTTTGTGACATGGGAAACCACAGTTGTGATGTGTTACCTCTCACTTTGCTCACAGGCTTGTTAAATCATCGCTGTGCGCAACGAAGCAGAACAAGAAAACGCTTCGAGTGTGAACCGTGCGAGTGGTGAAAGTTGTGTCGGACAGGCAATTAGCTTATGACATGAACAGGGTCTGCTGCGGTGAACGAAGGTCATCGTTCGGGCAGTTAGTTTTGGCTTGTGTTTTCAATGTGTACGGATATTTATGTGAGAGCGACAGACCAGTGTTCAATGTTATAAAATATTTCAGTCAGGATAATTGACTTACTACATTATGATGTGTGCCTGATTGTATGTGGCGTAAGAAGAAAGACAGTAAGTTATTTGAGTGAACACGGTTCTGATTTGTAAAGAATGAAGGCGTCGTAGACGATAGATAGACATTCTGACTTTAAACCGGCACAACGACATTATTGCTTATGTCTGCTTCTGAATACATTTGTATTACTGATGTACCGTCATATCATCATATGCTCTCAAAAGAAGTGAAGTACACTCATGTTGTATTGTTGACATATTAAATGTTATAAAACGTACAACAAGCTGATGGTCAAGATTATTCAATTTGGCCATTCGTCACGTTACTGTTTAGACTGTGGTCTATTATAACAAATATACCTTACAAGATCAGGGCAGCACATTAATATACTCGTTACCCATAGACGTCAATAAGTAGAAGGTAACAGTATAAATTGGTAGCCAGTATACATGGGATTTCGTTCTACCCACAAGATTTTATCAAAACTATACTATTGTCCCTAGCCACATCTACGAATTTTACAGTATCGGCAAGCCGTAGAAATTTCTGTGCAACCTTTGCCAACCTGCCGTCTACAAACTAGTGCCGGCGAGAAGAAACTAAAAGAGTAAACAGCCGACTTCAATCATAATATTTGCCGAACTTTACCAATAGAAGTTTGTATCTTCTTCATCAACGTCTTTGAAAACAAAATTATCATCACTCTACGCAGTTCCAGGTTGAATTCGTCAAGAAAAATTAAAGTAATGAAACAAAATTTGTGCAGCCAAAACGAGGCACATTCATTCAACCAGCGAAACAAGATGGCTAGTTCTACATGCAGCAGCAGTCTGCATCGATGAAATTTCGCTCTACCTGTTGCATATGTTGGAGGCAACAATACTGTCACGTGCATTTATACTTCTGAGGAAGGATCACAAAAAGATAAGTGGACTAGTTTGTTGTAGTCTTAGTCTTGCACAATTCTTAGTAGAGCCTTTTTGTTTATCTGTTTTATGTTTGTTGTAGTTAGAAGGGAGGACGGTGTGGGTCCTTGATAAGCAGAATTACATCTCATCTTCGGACGGGTCTGCAATCAGGGTTTCAGTAGGGACACTTATGTAATATATCAACTATCTTACAGCATAATATATGTCACAGTATCAAACACGTCTCACACAATCTCTGCCAGCACTCAAACCATTTCACCAACCATCACCACAAAGATCACAAAAGTATCTCCAGGTATCACAATATCTTCAATAATGTAAAGAGATCACATATGTTCCACTTATCTGGTGGCAACGTCTTAATGGCATTAAACATCAGTACTGTATCTTCAGTGGCTCTTTACTTGTTGCTGCACCTTTGCCTTTGAAATTGTAAGATAATATTAACTCTAATTGGGCTGTAATTCCATCACATTCCCCTTTGAGACCATCCATTATTGTCTTCCACACCTTTTTCTTTGAAGCTTCAGTAGCTTCCGTTACTGCAACTTTGGCGACAGATGCAGGATACTCCATCTTCGCCTTCTTCAAATTAATTTCTGCATCCAAGGGTTCTTTCTCCAAATCTGACAGGTCTGTATCCGATGTCGTCTCGTGTCGCTCCTCCATTGCTTTGACTTGCGCTTCTAATCTTTGCATCCAGCTTTATATTTTTCCTCTATATCTTTGGCTAGCTTGTCCCTACTATTAATTAAGACAAAGACTTTATCTTTCGTTCTATCAAAAGGACCTTTCAAAAATTCATTCGTATTTAGAATATTACCACTGTATCCCGCTTCTATGCTTTCCATCTCAGCATTGAATTCAACATCTAGTATTTTCTTACCAGCATGGTATTCATCCTCTATTTTTCTAGCTCTCTTCTTGAATACCTTTTCTTATCTTTGCTTAAAAGCATTGTATTTTTCTTCTAATCTTCGGCTCTTTTCCTCAACGGTTCCTGTTTGTCAACTAGTTTCATCGCGAAATAGGAAAATCAGTGAAAAATTACCGAAAAAATATTTTTCACAGTTCGACACACCACGTTTCCCGCCCGGATCAAAAGAGCGGTTACTCGTCAACATCAAAGGCGCAGACAATGAATCTTACGGGTGTCATCGGTGACACATTGAATCATCTTTCACTCGTAACACGTACATCTGATCCATACGTGTATCCGACTGATGTCTAAAACACAGCTGGGGTTCTCGTTTTCTTTGTATTACCGTCATTAGATGTTCGCCTCTTTCGAAAACTGAATATTAGCGCCAGACACAGAGCAAATTGATGAAGAAGAACAAGAAAGACAAAGAAAGATCGAGGCAGAAGAGGGATTTAAAATAAATTTTAAAAAAGAAACAGAACACCATGGCCCTGCTATATGTAGAATCCCTTCAGCAAATCGAGCACGCTTTCACTCGTAACTCTTAAATCACATTGGTCCGTGTGTTCGAACCCAAAACAATAATAATTGAATATTAAATCCAGACACACAGCCAATGGATGAACACAAATGAAAAGGAGGCAGAAGACATAATAAAATGATATATTTTGATTTAGTGTAATTATTTATGTAATAAAAAGAACAAAACACCAGGACAATGGTCAAGGCTAGTGCCCTGTATATAGAGCACTAGTCAAGGCCACCGCCTTTTCGCCGCGCACCTGAGTCTGGACAGCGTGATATTAGTGGCGTAATCTTGCGTGCTGTGCTCATCGGCAGTGGGGAACTAACCGGTGTTCGCACTGAAACAAATGTTGTGCACGTTTTTAAAATAATGTCCGGTGTGCAAATGTAACCACCACTGGTGTAAGACAAGGTGATATCCTATCACCTTACCTCTTCATACTCCTTATGGACGATGTCATCAAGGCATGTAAGGAGAGAACAAGAAAGTATTCAGTGGGGTACTGGAAGATGAGACAGGTCTATATTTCAGAGCTGGCATTTGCTGATGATGTTGCCCTGATTGCTAAATCAGAGGCACATCTCCAATCCAACCTACAAGTCTGGAAGGAAGAGCTGGAGAAGAGAGGGATGGTCATAAGCAGCTCTAAAACAAAATCCATGGTGATATCACGAGAAGAAAGAAGACATCAGATTAAGCTGGGAGAACAGGTCCTGGAGCAGGTCGACCACTTTAAATACCTCGGAGCTATTATAGACCGAAAGGGAGGCATCAAAGAAGAGTTGGCCACTCGAAAAGCAGCAGCTGGGAGACTTTTTCAGGTGTCGTGAAATATTCTAATCCACATATATAAATTAAAAGGTAAATGTAAAGCTTAACAAATAAATTCTAATAAAGAAAAGAGCAATGGTAAAATAACAGTGCTGTCACAAGGAATGTACTCGAAATCCCCTTTGTTTTATGCTTCGTCTGCAAATTGTAACGCTTTCACGTTGATAGTAAAAGCCTACTATATTATTACCCGCTTTCTTCAATGAAACGTGTGCTGTATTTCTTGGAAAAACATTGAGATACCAAGCTGATCAATGACCTAATTTAAATATTTCATTCATTCCATTTTATACACGGCGTAACTAAAGACAGATGGACTAAAGGATAGAGAGAAGGGAGAGGCATAAAGCCGAACACGTGCAACACAAAACACGCGTCGCGCGATACACAATTACTACTATCACGCGTGTAAGGCCACATGCACTAACTTTTTCGGACGGACAGTGATAAAAACACTAACCTTCCCAGAGTTAGGTTTTAAAATCACGAAAAACGCTTATTAGAAAAGATAACAATAGATGGGTTTACGTTTGAAAACATTACAGTACCCAGACAGCACATCTTCGAAACAGGAGGTAGAAGGAATTGCATATTTTGAACGCAGCCATGTAGCTCTTTTAAATTTGTATATTTGGGTTCCTTAGGGCTTGCTGACAAAGAATATGTAAAACGTTACGCAAATAGTCTAGGAATTAACAAGTTATAGCCAAAATAAAATGATGGTGCTGTCAGACAACACCCAAAATCAGAATCGCTCAGTGGTAGATTTTTTTACACCACCATTGTACGGGAAATGGGCCACAAGTTACATTTGAACTGATTGGCTGGAATGATATGTAAGGCTAAACACGATTAGTCGGACTATAAATGCTATCCTTGGTTGTTAGGGGAGACGTAGGAAGTTAAAATTTTTTCAAACACTTGTCGAAACGTGGCTCCATTGGCCAGACTCGCTGATATACTCACTTAGGAGCGTTAGTTCGAGACCACTAGTTCAAATAAGCTTGATAAAGCAACAGTGCGTTGAAGCCAGCTCATATTTTTGCTAAATAAAAGCCTGGAACATAAGCAGATGGGAATTGGTGCCAGTATTTGTGCCAGAATTCATTGCTAATCAACGTATCTGTGTTTGTTTCCATGAATTGTGGTAAGCTTGAAACATTCAGTATCTTTTAATGAAAATTGAATGTGAATTGTTAATTTATGCCTGTATATATGTGTAGTTCAGTAGCAAACATGATGTAAAGCCTATAATGCTCCAGCCTGAACAGAAGGTGTCGGAGGAAAGTAAAACTGCATGGAATGGCCAAACAGTACACTGACACCTAGATTATTGATTAGACAGAAATAATGCTGGAAGTGCAGAGGCGTAGTAACCATTAAGGAGGTTAATACTGGTATAAAGTATTTCAGATGAAGCTGACAGTTGGCCTAACGCTCTGAACTCAATGTTTGTGATGTATTGTGCTCAGTGTAAAAAGAGAGTATAAATTAGTTATGACGTAGAAGGTACATCCTTCTTGTTTTCAGGGACCGTGGTCTTGATGGTATTGAGCAGCACCTGGTCAGAGCTTTGCTGAATCCAGAGTCGGACAGCATACTCCTTGGTCCATTTAGCTATCAGTGAGGTGTCTCCAGAGCCCAGGGGAGAAATCGAGCAGAGGAGTCTTTTCCTGCCACCATCACGCAAGATAAGCTGATGTGGCCAGCTGAGCTCAAAATTATGTACCCCCATCTTAAAATAACATTGTAACATAAACTTAAGAGGGGAAGTAAATTGTTTTAATATCAGGAACTGAGAACATCTCCAATACTAGTTCCAATAAAGACAAACTATTGAAGTCATGATGACAAATACCAACAGAGCTTGAACAAAACAAAACCAGTATTACCTCATATTACTACTACACAACTGACACACATAGGATACTTTTAATAATATATGTCACTACAATATTCATATTGAGAAATTCTGTACATATAACTTGTAATTAAAATTGATTGTGATTCCTGGTTCCCTTTGTATTTGAATCAGGACACATATCCATTCATGACAGCAATGAATATATATTGTTATTTGAAAAGTTATCAGTGACTCCTTTAAGATATCATTGTAGAGTGTTTTATGTATGTGAGTGTCACAGTGTTGTCAAGTGTGGTGGAATAAATTAAATTGTTTATCTGTCTGTTGTTGTTATGACTTACACTTCATCATACACATACCCTAGACATACAACGTAGTCATCACACTATTCCAGAATAATTCTGACTGAGATATATACATATGTGGCAGCAAGTAAGGTTATCTATAATACACTACTCTTATTAGATATATATACCTTCACAGCTGATCTCAGTCAGTACACTAAGTCCCCTATAAATATTTATAACATCCCACTTCACCACATATATTGGGGTCTCGCTCTTGGGATTTTGAATCTTTCCCTATTAAAAATATTGGGGGTAATTCACTTCAGGGAATATAAGAATTAAAAGGTATCCTTGGGTGGAATTAAATAAGGTTGAGCTCACGGTGCCTGTGTTGTCCATTAGATATATAGTTAGAGATTGAATTGTTGGTTAGACATTGTATAAATTTACCTGATAGACAATGGCGGACCTGGCCAAGTTTCGATCTGCTGCTGTTCAGACTGCAAAAGAGTTAGGATTAGATGGGCAAGTTATGGTTGCCTATGTCACTACGGAATGTGACAAATTTATTGAACGCGAAGAAAGAAGGTTTGAAGCCGAAAGAAAGCTAGAGGCTGAAAGGGACATTAAGAGGTTGCAGACTGGGGCTGAGGCTAAGAAATTGGAAGCAGAAAGAGAAGACAAAAGATTGGGTGCAGAAAGGGAAAAAAAGAAGCAGAAGAGAAAATTGGCTGCAGAAAGGGAAAAGAGAAGAAATTAGCTGCAAAGGGAAGAGAAGAAATTAGCTGCAGAAAGGGAAGCAGAAAAGATAAAGAGATTACAAAGGGAACATGAGTTACGACTAAGGGAGTTTGAGTTTCAAGGCCATGCTCCTGAAAATGGTGCCAGTCCCTTTGCCTCTACCACGTATGGGTTAGAGAGAGAAAGGTGGAGCTTAAAGTTATCTCAAGGACTTCGTGGGGCAGCTTATGAAGTTTTTGCAAAAATGAGCAGAGGTGATCAGGAAAATTATGACATGCTAAAGCAGGCTCTTTTGTTAAGATATGAAAAGAATGCAGAATTTTATAGGAAAAAAATTTAGGAATGCTAAACTACTGTCAGGTGAAACCTATCACCAGTTCTCTGCACGAATAGAGACATACTTGGAGAAATGGACTTCTCTGGGGAAAACCCAAGATCTTAAGGAAATGGTCCTTATAGAGCAATTAAGAGAGTCCATGGCTCCAGACCTGAGAAAGTTTCTCATGGAACAAGGTGCAGAGAGGCTGGGTGAGTTGCTAAATGTTGCTGAAAGGTATCAAGCAGCTCAAGCAGAGGTAACAGGTAATAAAAAGAAACAAGTGGATAACTTTAGGGCACCACAGAACTTTAATAAATTTGATCCTAGGGATCAAAAGAAAGGTAAGCACCAGTTTGATAGGCCACGGTATGAAAATAAAAATAAATTCCCACAATTCGATGAAAGGAAATATGATGAAAGAAAATCTTTCAACCAAGGAAAAAGGTGGTGTAAGAATTGTCAGATGGACAATCATGACACTGACCGTTGCAGAAGGAAACCTGTGTATATGGCAACCCTTCAGGTCAGGTCGACCTCAAGACAGGAGGAGGATATTATGTTGGATACCACTCCAGAAGAGATGAGGAAGGCACAGGCTGGGGATAAAACACTCAAGCCTTGTTTCAGAAAATTGTCAACTTGTCATACAACTCCAGGCAAGGGAGATTTTTACATGAAAAACAAGTTGATGTATAGGAAGACTGGAGCTAGATCCAAAGGTCAGGGACAGCTGGTACTTCCTAAAAGATATAGGGCAGACTTAATAAGGAGCCTACATGTGAAACCAGATGGGGACCATGAGAAGATAGGTACCATCATTCAAAAGGTGGCTCACAATTATTATTGGCCCAAAGCAAGATGGGACATTGAGAATTTTGTAGAAAGGTGTAGCATAGCACATGAGGGAACACCCACAAGTGGGAACATGGATCAGGACCTGGACACGCCACGGGGCAAAATTAGGCCTGATAATAAAAAGAAAAATAGATTTGATAAAGTGGACCAAATGGAATGGGAAGCCCCTTTTCACGGACAAGCTTCACTTAACTGTTTTACAATGGCCACTATGCGGAGAGTGCAAAAAGATGTCTTACCCCAGGATAAGCCGAAAATCCCTCAATCGGACTTAAACAAACTGGAGGAAGAGGATGTAGAGAGGAAATCTCTCATCAAGAATTTTAAGTGGGGAGAAAGCCCCAAAAGAAAAATTGGTAGCGGTCGTTTTGTGAATGATAATTCTGGGAGGAAAAATCATCACTATAGAGCTTCGAGTGGAAGAGACCATACCGGTGCATGGACAAATAGGTCCACACAATTAAAGGTCCATATGTAGCTTTGTTAAGAACGTGGACTGATGAAAAGGCAGAGGAAAACATTACATCTTCATACCAATATGTGAATGAGCTGACCACTCGTTTAAAAACTGGCTGGAAACTTGCCAATGAAAATTTGAAACAAGCCAGGAAGAAACATGCTGCCTATTATAACAGGAAGGCGAAAGACAGAAATTTGGCTGTGGGAGAGAAAGTACTGCTTCTTTTGCCCGGGAGTCAGAATAAGTTACAAATTGGATGGCAGGGTCCATATACAGTTCTAGAGAAGGTGTCTAGAACAAATTATAAGATAGATAAGAAGGGGAAAGAAAAAATCTATCATGTGAATCTCCTGAAGAAATATTTGGAAAGAGAACATCAGGAAGAGACACACTTGTTGACCTTGTCCATCGCCATGGAGATGAAAAAGGAACCACTTTCATCATTTGAATATCCATTACACCCCT
This sequence comes from Oreohelix idahoensis, assembly GCA_024509875.1. Classification (NCBI taxonomy): domain Eukaryota; kingdom Metazoa; phylum Mollusca; class Gastropoda; order Stylommatophora; family Oreohelicidae; genus Oreohelix; species Oreohelix idahoensis. The sequence goes on from JAMPIV010002461.1 coordinate 28,865, forward strand.
GTGAGACAGCAGCACAGGTGAAAATCAGTACACATTTAACGAAAACTCAGAAAGAGAGAGTGCAACAGGTTCTAAATAATCATGCAGAGGTGTTAACAGACCGACCAGAGCATACAAACCTATTGGAATATGATATGAAACTGATAGACCCCACACCTGTCTGTATGAAACCATATTCGATTCCGTTTGCTAAGGAGAAAGCTTTGAAGGAAGAGATAGACTATCTATTGAAGGAAGGAATTATTTCACACAGTGAATCTTCGTATAGTTCCGGTGTTGTACTCTTAAGGAAGCCCTCTGGAGAACATAGACTCTGTATAGATTACAGGAGACTGAATGCTATTACAGAAGGACAGGTGGATCCATTGCCGGATACAAATCAGCTGTTTGCCAGACTAAATAAAGCTAAATATTTCTCAAAAGTGGATCTGAGTAAAGGATACTATCAGATTCCAGTAAAGCCTGAGGTTAGACCATACCTAGCTTTTAGTACCTCAGAAGGACACTATGAGTTTAATAGATTGCCATTTGGATTGAAGAATGCGCCTAGTGTCTTCTCTAGAATGATGAGAAAAAAATTGTTGGATGTAAACATTTCGGAGGAACGTAATGAATCCCTGAGTTGCCTCTTTGATTGAGGATATTCCGAATGTTTCATACAGGATAATAAGAAGATTATGGGATCCACTACGAAAACTCTGCTATCACCAGGTATATGTTATCTCCTCATAACGTACATTTTGAGGGAAATATAATGTTCTCTGGACATGTCATTGCGCAGACTCAGAGAAGAGAAATGGTGAATACGGGTTGCGAAGCAGCATTAAGACAAGCACTCACACTTGCGGCTGTTCAGTAACATAACCGAAATATATTATTGGTTGTAGAAGTCTGAGGCAGATTTCATGAGTAGTGCCTACTCTGAATGGACCCAACTACATAAAACCATGATAGCACCACAGCAGAGTAAAGTCAAGTTGACTTACATTTATCTATGTGTATATAGAATAAAGGACTGACATATAATGTCTGTTTTAAGAGGGGAGGTGTCGTGAAATATTCTAATCCACATATATAAATTATCAGGTAAATATAAAGCCTAACAAATAAATTCTAATAAAGAAAAGAGCAATGGTAAAATAACAGTGCTGTCACAAAGAATGTACTCGAAATCCCCCTTTGTTTTATGCTTCGTCTGCAAATTGTAACGTTTCCACGTTAAATATAAGCCACTGCATAAATACAAGCGTTTCCACAACACATTAAAACGGGTATTGCATTTCTAAGAAAAACATTGAGAGGCACACTGCGCAATGACCTAATTTTAATATTTCATTCATTCCATTTTATACACGGCGTAACTAAAGACAGATGGACTAAAGGATAGAGAGAGAAGAGAGGGCATGAAAAGCCGAACACGCATGCAAAATTAAACACGCGTCTCGCTATTAAACCCCAACAAGCGTAACGCGATACACAATTACTACTATCACGCGTGTTAGGCTACAAGCACTAACTTTTTCGGACGGACAGTGATAAATTCACTACCCTTCCCAGAGTTAGGTTTTAAAATCATAAAAAACGCTTATTAGGAAAGATAACAATAGATGGGTTTACGTTTGAAAACATTACAGTACCCAGACAGCACATCTTCGAAACAGGAGGTAGAAGAAATTGCATATTTTGAACGCAGCCACTTAGCTCTTTTAAATTTGTATATTTGGGTTCCTTAGGGCTTGCTGACAAAGAATATGTAAAAACGTTACGCAAATAGTCTAGGAATTAACAAGTTATAACCCAAAATAAAATGATGGTGCTGTCAGACAACACCCAAAATCAGAATCGCTCAGTGGTAGATTTTTTAAAACCACCATTGTACGGGAAATGGGCCACAAGTTACATTTGAACTGATTGGCTGGAATGATATGTAAGGCTAAACACGATTAGTCGGACTATAAATGCTATCCTTGGTTGTTAGGGGAGACGTAGGAAGGTAAAAATTTTTTCAAACACTTGTCGAAACGTGGCTCCATTGGCCAGACTCGCTGATATAATCACTTAGGAGCGTTAGTTCGAGACCACTAGTTCAAATAAGCTTGATAAAGCAACAGTGCGTTGAAGCCAGCTCATATTTTTGCTAAATAAAAGCCTGGAACATAAGCAGATGGGAATTTGTGCCAGTATTTGTGCCAGAATTCATTGCTAGTCAACGTATCTGTGTTTGTTTCCATGAATTGTGGTAAGCTTGAAACATTCAGTATCTTTTAATGAAAATTGAATGTGAATTGTTAATTTATGCCTGTATATATGTGTAGTTCAGTAGCAAACATGATGTAAAGCCTATAATGCTCCAGCCTGAACAGAAGGTGTCGGAGGAAAGTAAAACGGCATGGAATGGCCAAACAGTACACTGACACCTAGATGATTGACTAGAAAGAAATAATGCTGGAAGTGCAGAGGCGTAGTAACCATTAAGGAGGTTAATACTGGTATAAAGTATTTCAGATGAAGCTGACAGTTGGCCTAACGCTCTGAACTCAATGTTTGTGATGTATTGTGCTCAGTGTAAACTAGAGTATCAATTAGTTATGAAGTAGAAGGTACATCCTTCTTGTTTTCAGGGACCGTGGTCTTGATGGTATTGAGCAGCACCTGGTCAGAGCTTTGCTGAATCCAGAGTCGGACAGCATACTCCTTGGTCCATTTAGCTATCAGTGAGGTGTCTCCAGAGCCCAGGGGAGAAATCGAGCAGAGGAGTCTTTTCCTGCCGCCATCACGCAAGATAAGCTGATGTGGCCAGCTGAGCTCAAAATTATTACCCCCATCTTAAAATAACATTGTAACATAAACTTAAGAGGGGAAGTAAATTGTTTTAATATCAGGAACTGAGAACATCTCCAATACTAGTTCCAATAAAGACAAACTATTGAAGTCATGATGACAAATACCAACAGAGCTTGAACAAAACAAAACCAGTATTACCTCATATTACTACTACACAACTGACACACATAGGATACTTTTAATAATATATGTCACTACAATATTCATATTGATAAATTCTGTACATATAACTTGTAATTAAAATTGATTGTGATTCCTGGTTCCCTTTGTATTTGAATCAGGACACATATTCATTCATGACAGCAATGAATACATATTGTTATTTGAAAAGTTATCAGTGACTCCTTTAAGATATCCTTGTAGAGTGTTTTATGTATGTGAGTGTCACAGTGTTGTCAAGTGTGGTGGAATAAATTAAATTGTTTATCTGTCTGTTGTTGTTTATGACTTACACTTCATCATACACATACCCTAGACATACAACAACGTAGTCATCACACTATTCCAGAATAATTCTGACTGAGGTATACATATGTGGCAGCAAGTAAGGTTATATATAATACACTACTCTTTTTGGCCATGTCTGCAGAATGGGAGAAGATCGGATACCACGACAAGCATGGGAAACAAAGAGCCAAGGATCCAGACCCCGAGGGACGACCCAGAGTCCGCTGGTGGAGGACAACATTAGACAATCTTTGAAGGATCGAGGACTAGAATGGAACCAGGCCAGGAGGAAGACAGCCGATAGGATAGTCTGGCGCTCTCTCTTCCAAACCTCTACACCTCACGGTAGAAGGGGAACGACTAAGTAAGTAAGTAAGTGCAAATGTAGTGGCTCTCATTTTCAATAAAATGAAAATTGTCATTTCATTTGATTACATTCTCTACGAGATATGTCATTTCCTTTGATTACATTCTCTACGAGATATGTCATTTCCTTTGATTACATTCTCTACGAGATATGTCATTTCCTTTGATTACATTCTCTACGAGATATGTCATTTCCTTTGATTACATTCTCTACGAGATAAGTTGCTAGGGAATCTTTTTAAAAACAAAGCACTCGCACGCTACCAACGCGTCTCTCTCCAGTCTACCCAGCAGTAATTTGGTACATCATTCTGCTCTTGTGTTCGGGAACGCAAGGAGGACAAGAACTGGGATAGCTACCTCATATAAAGAATGCCCCCGACCTAGTATAGTAAAGTCTGTAACACATTACTCCCCTCGGTAGTACTTGCTATCGAACTACGGTAACCTTTTTCTTAAGTGATGTAAATGGGTACCTGACTCCTGCTCTTGAGTTAGAACAGGCAAAAGCGACAAGGGAATTTGTACCATTCCGAAAGAATAAGGGAATTGGTTGCCTTTTATTATAATATAAAATGGTCTCTAACACTTCACTCCTCCGCGACAGCATCTGCTATTTGATTAGCTTTACCATTTCCTTTTTTTTTATAAGTGTATTAAGTGGGCTCTCCTGTTGAATTAGAAAAACCAAAGGCGACGAGGAAGTATTACAGTCTCGATAACAAGTGGGAGAAGAAGAGGATTATTAATCCCACAAAGAGAGATGATGTCAAAAACCGCCACGTGATCGTTCTCGTGACATAGTCTGGTCAGACTGCTCTGGTCATCTGAACTAAAATAGTTAAGTATTTATTTGGCGTATTGAGACAAACATGGCAGCTTATGTTTCAAACAGCTGTAAAGTAACAAGTTAACGTCTTTTATGCTCGCATGAGGGAGCAGCGCTGGTCTAATGGTTACCACATTGCGCTGGCGATCAGGTGTTTAAGGTTCAAGCCCGGGCGTGAGCATTTGAAGAAGTGTCATCAACTGGGATTTTGACTGAATAATCTGAACGGCTCCTAAGATAAACCCTCTGTGGATGGGAAGGAGTAAAGCGCCTGACCGGGTTGGAAGGAAAATCAACAGGCTCCCCAGCCTCGCAATGACATGTCATTGGGCCGAAGGGCTGAAAGCCCAAGTGCCGCTGGTTAAGATAAAAAAAAAAATGCTCGCATGAACTTCCTTAAGGGGTGTGGGGGAATAGATTTAGTCGGAAGGACAAGAAGACAATAAAAATCTAATGGGTAGTGTTTTTTTTCTAATCACTGAACAACCTTCTCAGGACTGGTACGGACCTGGGGAATCTGACTGTATAATTAACACCTTTATCAAAGATCTATTGAAAGGTAAGTCTTATTCTAGCAGTGTTGGTAATTCCAGCACCAATAGTTGTATATTTGATCTTGTGTGTATTTGATCTTGTGTGTATTTGATCTTGGCAAGCGTATATAGGAGAGGGAATCTTTCAGAGTTGCGATTTATGTCTATGTATATGTGATGTAGAATGAAAATGTAGCCTCAGTAATCCCACAGTAATCCGACCACCTTTGCTTTCTCAGTTAGTGTTTATGTTTTGCGAAGGAAAACCACGCAATTCGCTGTCTGTTGACTCACTTTTGAAGCCACGCCTATTTTTCCTGTTTACATGCGCGACGAGTGTTTACTAACTTTCGCACCTACCAGTATTAACAAGGGGAGCGAGCCTGGTTTGCTTACCTGAGTCTCTCACGCGAGTGGATCTGTCAATCATTGGTCATTAGACAGACGCACGTGTGGGAAAAGACCAGATCCTTGAAGAAATACAAGGGGCGATAAGATTTTCCCTAGGACCTTTGATGTTCGCATACTAAGGGGGAGATAATGTTTGATCTACAAAAAAAGGGACGGAATCAGGAGGCCCGTTTTGCACGGCAATTACGTTTGATGTCGGTTGGCATCACGAATAGATCGAACGGTAAAATCCTTTATCTCGGAAATGAAGCTCCTTGATTTTCCCTGCTATGCCGAATGTGTGAATTGTCACATCCTTTAGAGATAATTACTGATCTGTATACATGGTATGTATATGTCGTGAAATATTCTAATCCACATATATAAATTATCAGGTAAATATAAAGCCTAACAAATAAATTCTAATAAAGAAAAGAAAAATGGTAAAGAACAGTGCTGTCACAATGACAGTACTCGAAATCCCCTTTTGTTTTATGCTTCGTCTGCAAATTGTAACGTTTCCACGTTAAATATAAGCCACTGCATAAATACAAGCGTTTCCACAACACATTAAAACGGGTATTGCATTTCTAAGAAAAACATTGAGAGGCACACTGCGTAATGACCTAAATTAATCCTAACATTAATTATAATACGTTACCAAAACGAACGAACAGATGGACTAAAGGATAGAGAGAAGGGAGAGGCAGAAAGCCGAACACGTGCAACACTAAACACGCGTCGCGCGATACACAATTGCTGCCATCACGCGTGTAAGGCCACATGCACTAACTTTATTTCAAATCGTAGCTCTTTTAAATTTGTATATTTGGGTTCCTTAGGGCTTGCTGACAAAGAATATGTAAAACGTTACGCAAATAGTCTAGGAATTACCAAATTATAACCAAAATAAAATAGTGGGGATGCCTGACAGCATGAAATCATTTCTGCTCATAAAATTTTTTTTTATAACGTGTTTGAAAAAACCTTACGTTACGGAAATAGCCTACCATGTAAACTCCAAATTGATTGGAGCGCAACCAATGAAAGCCTAACCACGATTGGTCGGGCTATAAATACTATCTTGGTTGTTAGGGGAGACGGGAAAAGATAACATTTTTTCAAACACTTGTCGAAACAGGGTTTCATTGGTTAGAGCTGCGCTGATATACACTTCAGAGCGTTAGTTCGAGACCACTAGTTCAAATAAGCTTGATAAAGCAACACAGCGTTGAAGCCAGCTCATATTTTTGCTAAATAAAAGCCTGGAACATAAGCAGATGGGAATTTGTGCCAGTATTTGTGCCAGAATTCATTGCTAGTCAACGTATCTGTGTATTTCCATGAATTGTGGTAGGTTTGAAATATTCAATATCTTTTAATGAAAATTGAATGTAAAATTGTTAATTTATGCCTGTATATATGTGTAGTTCAGTAGCAAACATGATGTAAAGCCTATAATGCTCCAGCCTGAACAGAAGGTGTCGGAGGAAAGTAAAACGGCATGGAATGGCCAAACAGTACACTGACACCTAGATGATTGATTAGACAGAAATAATGCTGGAATTGCAGAGGCGTAGTAACCATTAGGGAGGGAAATACTGGTATAAAGTATTTCAGATGAAGCTGACAGTTGGCCTAACGCTCTGAACTCAATGTTTGTGATGTATTGTGCTCAGTGTAAAAAGAGAGTATAAATTAGTTATGAAGTAGAAGGTACATCCTTCTTGTTTTCAGGGACCGTGGTCTTGATGGTATTGAGCAGCACCTGGTCAGAGCTTTGCTGAATCCAGAGTCGGACAGCATACTCCTTGGTCCATTTAGCTATCAGTGAGGTGTCTCCAGAGCCCAGGGGAGAAATCGAGCAGAGGAGTCTTTTCCTGCCGCCATCACGCAAGATAAGCTGATGTGGCCAGCTGAGCTCAACATTATGTACCCCCATCTTAAAACGACATTAAAAAATAACATTAAGAGAGGGGAATTTAATTGTTTTAATATCAGGAACTGAGAACATCTCCAATACTAGTTCCAATAAAGACAAACTATTGAAGTCATGATGACAAATACCAACAGAGCTTGAACAAAACAAAACCAGTATTACCTCAGATTACTACTACACAACTGACACACATAGGATACTATTAATAATATATGTCACTACAATATTCATATTGATAAATTCTGTACATATAACTTGTAATTAAAATTGATTGTGATTCCTGGTTCCCTTTGTATTTGAATCAGGACACATATACATTCATGACAGCAATGAATACATATTGTTATTTGAAAAGTTATCAGTGACTCCTTTAAGATATCCTTGTAGAGTGTTTTTATGTATGTGAGTGTCACAGTGTTGTCAAGTGTGGTGGAATAAATTAAATTGTTTATCTGTCTGTTGTTGTTATGACTTACACTTCATCATACACATACCCTAGACATATAACGTAATCATCACACTATTCCAGAATAATTCTGACTGAGGTATACATATGTGGCAGCAAGTAAGGTTATCTATAATACACTACTCTTATTAGATATAGATACCTTCACAGCTGATCTCAGTCAGTACACTAAGTCCCCTATAAATATTTATAACATCCCACTTCACCACATATATTGGGGTCTCGCTCTTGGGATTTTGAATCTTTACCTATTAAAAATATTGGGGGTAATTCACTTCAGGGAATATAAGAATTAAAAGGTATCCTTGGGTGGAATTAAATAAGGTTGAGCTCACGGTGCCTGTGTTGTCCATTAGATATATATTTAGAGATTGAATTGTTAGTTAGACATTGTATAAATTTACCTGATAGACAATGGCGGACCTGGCCAAATTTCGATCTGCTGCTGTTCAGACTGCAAAAGAGTTAGGATTAGATGGGCAAGTTATGGTTGCCTATGTCACTACGGAATGTGACAAATTTATTGAACGCGAAGAAAGAAGGTTTGAAGCCGAAAGAAAGTTAGAGGCTGAAAGGGAAATTAAGAAGTTACAATTTGAGGCTGAGGCTGAGACTAAGAGGTTGCAGATTGAGGCTGACAAAGAGGCTAAAGCATTGGAAGCCGAGGAAAGAAGACAGGCTGCAGAAAGGGAAGAGAAGAAATTAGCTGCAGAAAGGGAAGAGAAGAAATTAGCTGCAGAAAGGGAAGAGAAGAAATTAGCTGCAGAAAGGGAAGACAAGAAATTAGCTGCAGAAAGGGAAGCAGAAGATAAAAGATTACAAAGGGAACATGGGTTACGACTAAGGGAGTTTGAGTTTCAAGGCCATGCTCCTGAAAATGGTGCCAGTCCCTTTGCCTCTGATGCCACTGCTAGCCAAGGAGCCTCAACCTCAGCTATGAATTTTCATTTAGATCATTTTGTTGAGAAAGACGATGATATAGAGAGCTACCTAAATAGGTATGAGCTATTAGCTACCACGTATGGGTTAGAGAGAGAAAGGTGGAGCTTAAAGTTATCTCAGGGACTTCGTGGGGCAGCTTATGAAGTTTTTTGCAAAAATGAGCAGAGGTGATCAGGAAAATTATGACATGCTAAAGCAGGCTCTTTTGTTAAGGTATGAAAAGAATGCAGAATTCTATAGGAAAAAATTTAGGAATGCTAAACTACTGTCAGGTGAAACCTATCACCAGTTCTCTGCACGAATAGAGACATACTTGGAGAAATGGACTTCTCTGGGGAAAACCCAAGATCTTAAGGAAATGGTCCTTATAGAGCAATTAAGAGAGTCCATGGCTCCAGACCTGAGAAAGTTTCTCATGGAACAAGGTGCAGAGAGGCTGGGTGAGTTGCTAAATGTTGCTGAAAGGTATCAAGCAGCTCAAGCAGAGGTAACAGGTAATAAAAAGAAACAAGTGGATAACTTTAGGGCACCACAGAACTTTAATAAATTTGATCCTAGGGATCAAAACAAAGGTAAGCACCAGTTTGATAGGCCACGGTATGAAAATAAAAATAAATTCCCACAATTCGATGAAAGGAAATATGATGAAAGAAAATCTTTCAACCAAGGAAAAAGGTGGTGTAAAAATTGTCAGATGGACAATCATGACACTGACCGTTGCAGAAGGAAACCTGTGTATATGGCAACCCTTCAGGTCAGGTCGACCTCAAGACAGGAGGAGGATATTATGTTGGATACCACTCCAGAAGAGATGAGGAAGGCACAGGCTGGGGATAAAACACTCAAGCCTTGTTTCAGAAAATTGTCAACTTGTCATACAACTCCAGGCAAGGGAGATTTTTACATGAAAAACAAGTTGATGTATAGGAAGACTGGAGCTAGATCCAAAGGTCAGGGACAGCTGGTACTTCCTAAAAGATATAGGGCAGACTTAATAAGGAGCCTACATGTGAAACCAGATGGGGACCATGAGAAGATAGGTACCATCATTCAAAAGGTGGCTCACAATTATTATTGGCCCAAAGCAAGATGGGACATTGAGAATTTTGTAGAAAGGTGTAGCATAGCACATGAGGGAACACCCACAAGTGGGAACATGGATCAGGACCTGGACACGCCACGGGGCAAAATTAGGCCTGATAATAAAAAGAAAAAAATAGATTTGATAAAGTGGACCAAATGGAATGGGAAGCCCCTTTTCACGGACAAGCTTCACTTAACTGTTTTACAATGGCCACTATGCGGAGAGTGCAAAAAGATGTCTTACCCCAGGATAAGCCGAAAATCCCTCAATCGGACTTAAACAAACTGGAGGAAGAGGATGTAGAGAGGAAATCTCTCATCAAGAATTTTAAGTGGGGAGAACAGCCCCAAAAAAAAAATTGGTAGCGGTCGTTTTGTGAATGATAATTCTGGGAGGAAAAATCATCACTATAAAGCTTCGAGTGGAAGAGACCATACCGGTGCATGGACAAATAGGTCCACACAATTAAAGGTCCATATGTAGCTTTTGTTAAGAACGTGGACTGATGAAAAGGCAGAGGAAAACATTACATCTTCATACCAATATGTGAATGAGCTGACCACTCGTTCGATAAAAAAAAACTGGCTGGAAACTTGCCAATGAAAATTTGAAACAAGCCAGGAAGAAACATGCTGCCTATTATAACAGGAAGGCGAAAGACAGAAATTTGGCTGTGGGAGAGAAAGTACTGCTTCTTTTGCCCGGGAGTCAGAATAAGTTACAAATTGGATGGCAGGGTCCATATACAGTTCTAGAGAAGGTGTCTAGAACAAATTATAAGATAGATAAGAAGGGGAAAGAAAAAAATCTATCATGTGAATCTCCTGAAGAAATATTTGGAAAGAGAACATCAGGAAGAGACACACTTGTTGACCTTGTCCATCGCCATGGAGATGAAAAAGGAACCACTTTCATCATTTGAATATCCATTACACCCCTGTGAGACAGCAGCACAGGTGAAAATCAGTACACATTTAACGAAAACTCAGAAAGAGAGAGTGCAACAGGTTCTAAATAATCATGCAGAGGTGTTAACAGACCGACCAGGGCATACAAACCTATTGGAATATGCTATGAAACTGATAGACCCCACACCTGTCTGTATGAAACCATATTCGATTCCGTTTGCTAAGGAGAAAGCTTTGAAGGAAGAGATAGACTATCTGTTGAAGGAAGGAATTATTTCGCACAGTGAATCTTCGTATAGTTCCGGTGTTGTACTCTTAAGGAAGCCCTCTGGAGAACATAGACTCTGTATAGATTACAGGAGACTGAATGCTATTACAGAAGGACAGGTGGATCCATTGCCGGATACAAATCAGCTGTTTGCCAGACTAAATAAAGCTAAATATTTCTCAAAAGTGGATCTGAGTAAAGGATACTATCAGATTCCAGTAAAGCCTGAGGTTAGACCATACCTAGCTTTTAGTACCTCAGAAGGACACTATGAGTTTAATAGATTGCCATTTGGATTAAAGAATGCGCCTAGTGTCTTCTCTAGAATGATGAAAAAATTGTTGGATGTAAACATTTCGGAGGAACGTAATGAATCCCTGAGTTGCCTCTTTGATTGAGGATATTCCGAATGTTTCATACAGGATAATAAGAAGATTATGGGATCCACTACGAAAACTCTGCTATCACCAGGTATATGTTATCTCCTCATAACGTACATTTTGAGGGAAATATAATGTTCTCTGGACATGTCATTGCGCAGACTCAGAGAAGAGAAATGGTGAATACGGGTTGCGAAGCAGCATTAAGACAAGCACTCACACTTGCGGCTGTTCAGTAACATAACCGAAATATATATTATTGGTTGTAGAAGTCTGAGGCAGATTTCATGAGTAGTGCCTACTCTGAATGGACCCAACTACATAAAACCATGATAGCACCACAGCAGAGTAAAGTCAAGTTGACTTACATTTATCTATGTGTATATAGAATAAAGGACTGACATATAATGTCTGTTTTAAGAGGGGAGGTGTCGTGAAATATTCTAATCCACATATATAAATTATCAGGTAAATATAAAGCCTAACAAATAAATTCTAATAAAGAAAAGAAAAATGGTAAAGAACAGTGCTGTCACAATGACAGTACTCGAAATCCCCTTTTGTTTTATGCTTCGTCTGCAAATTGTAACGTTTGCACGTTAAATATAAGCCACTGCATAAATACAAGCGTTTCCACAACACATTAAAACGGGTATTGCATTTCTAAGAAAAACATTGAGAGGCACACTGCGTAATGACCTAAATTAATCCTAACATTAATTATACTACGTTACAAAAACGAACGAACAGATGGACTAAAGGGATAAAAAGAGAAGGGAGAGGCAGAAAGCCGAACACTAAACCCGCTTCGCACGATACACAATTACTACCATCACGCGTGTAAGTCTACATGCACTAATTTTTTTTCAGACGGACAGTGATAAAATACACTACCCTTTCCCAGAGTTAGGTTTATAAATCATAAAAAACGCTTATTAGGAAAGGTAACAATAGATGGGTTTACGGTTGAAAACATAACAGTACCCAGACAGCATATCTTCGAAACAGGAGGTAGAAAATACATATTTTGAACGCAGCCACGTAGCTCTTTTAAATTTGTATATTTGGGTTCCTTAGGGCTTGCTGACAAAGAATATGTAAAACGTTACGCAAATAGTCCAGGAATTAATAAATTATACCCAAAATAAAATAGAGGAGCAGCCGGACAGCATGAAATCATTTCTGCTCATAAAATTTTTCATAACGTGTTTGAAAAAAACCTTACGTTACATAAATAGCCTACCATGTAAACTCCAAATTGATTGGAGCGCAACAAATGAAAGCCTAACCACGATTGGTCGGGCTATAAATACTATCTTGGTTGTTAGGGGAAGACGTAGGAGAAGGTAGTATATTTTTTGAAAAGATGTCGTGGACGTGGTTTCATTGGTAAGAGCTGCGAATATACACAATTCAGAGCGTTAGTTCGAGACCACTAGTTCAAATAAGCTTGATGAAGCAACAGTGCGTTGAAGCCAGCTCATATTTTTGCTAAATAAAAGCCTGGAACATAAGCAGATGGGAATTTGTGCCAGTATTTGTGCCAGAATTCATTGCTAGTCAACGTATCTGTGTTTATTTCCATGAATTGTGGTAGGTTTGAAATATTCAATATCTTTTAATGAAAATTGAATGTAAAATTGTTAATTTATGCCTATATATATATGTGTAGTTCAGTAGCAAACATGAGGAAAAGCCTATAATGCTCCAGCCTGAACAGAAGGTGTCGGAGGAAAGTAAAACTGCATGGAATGGCCAAACAGTACACTGACACCTAGATTATTGATTAGACAGAAATAATGCTGGAATTGCAGAGGCGTAGTAACCATTAGGGAGGGAAATACTGGTATAAAGTATTTCAGATGAAGCTGACAGTTGGCCTAACGCTCTGAACTCAATGTTTGTGATGTATTGTGCTCAGTGTAAAAAGAGAGTATAAATTAGTTATGACGTAGAAGGTACATCCTTCTTGTTTTCAGGGACCGTGGTCTTAACGTTATTGAGCAGCACCTGGTCAGAGCTTTGCTGAATCCAGAGTCGGACAGCATACTCCTTGGTCCATTTAGCTATCAGTGAGGTGTCTCCAGAGCCCAGGGGAGAAATCGAGCAGAGGAGTCTTTTCCTGCCGCCATCACGCAAGATAAGCTGATGTGGCCAGCTGAGCTCAACATTATGTACCCCCATCTTAAAATGACATTGTAAAAATAACATTAAGAGGGGAATTAAATTGTTTTAATATCAGGAACTGAGAACATCTCCAATACTAGTTCCAATAAAGACAAACTATTGAAGTCATGATGACAAATACCAACAGAGCTTGAACAAAACAAAACCAGTATTACCTCATATTACTACTACACAACTGACACACATAGGATACTATTAAAAATATATGTCACTACAAGATTCATATTGATAAATTCTGTACATATAACTTGTAATTAAAATTGATTGTGATTCCTGGTTCCCTTTGTATTTGAATCAGGACACATATACATTCATGACAGCAATGAATACATATTGTTATTTGAAAAGTTATCAGTGACTCCTTTAAGATATCCTTTAGAGTGTTATATGTATGTGAGTGTCACAGTGTTGTCAAGTGTGGTGGAATAAATTAAATTGTTTATCTGTCTGTTGTTGTTATGACTTACACTTCATCATACACATACCCTAGACATATAACGTAGTCATCACACTATTCCAGAATAATTCTGACTGAGATATATATATGTGGCAGCAAGTAAGGTTATCTATAATACACTACTCTTATTAGATATAGATACCTTCACAGCTGATCTCAGTCAGTACACTAAGTCCCCTATAAATATTTATAACAATTTTTCTTCACCAGTAGATACGGGTTAGCTGATTAAGTAAAATGCTATGAGTGACGGATAGAGTGACCGAGTAGAAGTCGCAGTATATTTCATTGTGTGAAAATTTTCTCAGTGACTAGTGGTTAATACCACGTGTTAAAACAATAGACGCCGACAATCAAATGGCTAGTAATGACAGGCGATATTTGTTAAGGGCGCGTAGTTATAATTAAATTATAATTGATATTGCGCGCTGATCGTTTTACTGTAGGGGGAGGGGGGGCTGCATGCCTCAAACCCAACCTGTACTCGCTAAGCGAAGCGCGAAAAGATAGGCTAAGACACCGTGTGCCTTTTAATTTAATTAGGTGACGGAGATGATAAGAGATCATACCCTTACGCGTGATAGTATAGGATATTGACATTTTGGTTAAATGTTCTTTTCTTCCTAATATAGTGCTTGATCAAAACCAGCGGCCAGCTGTGGTCCTTTCCTCAGTTACTGAAGGAGTAATAGTTGTCCTTTTCCTTGGCGTTCGTCCCCAAGTACAGGTGTGAACAGGAATTGTCAAGGCGACAAAACTAACATTTTAACTGTAAATTTGAGTTAACTGGACTTACAAAATACCCAGATTTTATTATTCCACTCAATTTTATCAGCCCGCTGTGGCAATATACATAACATTTGTTTCCGACTTCTGGCAGTCGTTTACCCAAGTGAATTTTTTATCCAGAAGAGTATCACTGTTTCAAAATCCGCACTCACGCCAGAGCCAGCCAATAGGATTTTTCATCATCATCTTAATTAACACTTTTGGCAGTCAGATGTTTCCTTTGTCTATCGGAAGTACTGTCTACGGACCACTGTAATCACAAGATCGCGTTATTTTTTTTTCTACATGAACCATTCGAGTTGACGGTGTGTGTGTGTATATATATATATATATATATATATATATATATATATATATATATATATATATATATATATATATATATATATCCAGGAAATCTAAAAATTAATTATTAGTGGAGGGACTGGGACCCAATTCGGAAGATACAACTACTGGACCAAGATACATATGCATGGATGTTTACGTTTAAGAAATTGTTACACTATGTTAGGTAAGGCGTGATTGACGTGGCCACGAATGACAGAGGGAGAGTGAATATTTTCTAGTTACTGAAACTGTGCCATCCTTTATTTTCTTTGCTTAAATACTGTTATTTCCCTGGATAGTTTAAGTAGGAATTTTGTTCTTTACTTTTTCTGTCTATTCTATAACCTAGTGTTAATCTTAGGCCTTTTGGGTTATTAACTTCTTTTGGGATCTTTATTTTTCTCAACAAGGGGGAGGGCATTTATTGGGTTATTTTCCTATGTCTGTAAACATGATTTTATTGATATTTATAGGTTTGATGTTGTAAAGTTTAAGTGATAATAAACTAAACAAAACTTAATTTGGAGTGTTGGTCAGACCCATATCCATTTACCATAATTTTTCACGGTTGTGTGTTTTGCTGTCACATAATTGTATGTGTGTGAGTAGTATACTTATAATTACATTTATAGGGAGGTTTGACAGATTGTCTTATATTAAAGATAGTCGTATAGATAGGCTGTACTAGAGAAAACCACTCATTTCCAGAGACAGATCTTCACCTTAATCTATTCACTCGTGAAATCTATTCCAACACCTTTCTTTCTCACATAAGCCCACTTTTCCGCTCTACTCAGACGGGGCAAAATATATCTCTAACCTATCTAAGAAAAAAAAAAATACGACAGTATAGGGTTTTGAGATTTCATGTGCTGGCACCTTGTCAAGTAAATCAATTGCCTCAGAAACCACACTGTAGATAGCATAAGGAAATGTGTGCTTGGTGAAGGATCCCATAGAAACTATGCTCGCCCATATTGACTCCATGCTCCTCAAGGAGCGAATGAGTTAACAAGCTCACAAAAACCTACTGCAGTGTTGGCTGCTTGCTCCGCTGCTGGGTGTGACAGGGATACATAAAGTCGAGTTTTGTTGAATAGCCGATCTATTGTTATCTGAACACCATTCTCTATTTCTCTCTCAGTCCCTATTCATGCAATCGTAGACTTTTCGAATACTTTATGAGTTCTAATTACATGCCCCCCCCCCCCCCCCCCCACCCCCCCCCCCCCCCCCCCCCCCCCCCCCACCCNAAATCAGATTATCTTTTCTTATAATATCAATTGTAGGTTCTAATGACGATGTTTGTACTTTTCAATATATTTTATGTCATGTTTATAAGTAGTTAATGTTAATATGAGTGTGCTATTTTATTTTACTTTACAACGTTGAATTCCTTGACATTGATATGTAAAATGTATGTGAGAATAAATGAATTCAGTATGAAAGGTGAGCGAAAGGAAGGGCAGAATGTCAGACGGGCCTGCGTGCCCAATTCTCAACCCTTTGAAAATAAAGTTTGTTCGTTCTCTCTTTCTGTCTCTCTCTTTTCCTCTCTTTCTCTCTGCGGTAAGCAACGGATAATGTGTCGCCAGCTTCACCTATCTAGAAGGTAAAACTCTAATTTCAAACCTCCGCTGACTTGCGGGAATATCCGTTTACGGGAAAGCCTTCGGGAGTAAATCATGAGGATAAATCTATAGTCGAAGCCCCTTTAGGCAGTCTAATGTTGATTCAACATTATTCTGGAAAATCCTGCCACGTGGCTGGTGCAAAACTGTATGGGCCAATGCCGTTCCTTTGGACCTACCGTCTATGTGGAGAGGAAAAACATGCTGCATGGGTGTGACGAGTTCTCTCCTCTGCCCTGCAGTAGTGGTCAGTTAATGGCCAAACGTAGAGTAAAAGGAAGAGGGATTTCAAGGTATCAACCTTCACTCAAGATTACTCTTAGCAGATATATAACTAGAAGGATGATGCTTCGACTTCAGGGAATCTCACGGGGATTTGTAGAATGGCAAGTATAACAACTGTGCCCTCTAAGTTGTTATAAACTAAGTATTCTCCGCCCACTTCTGTGAGAGAGTATGTTTCGACTCGTATTTTACTAGCCCTCAGCTGAAGATGTTTCAGCAAAATATTAATTTAATAGCTCTATATATGTATATTTACTTAACAAACTGAGTCATACGGATGCAAACATCAAATCTCAACTAGATTAACTTAACTAATGATTTCTATTTGCATATAAAATAAAAACAATTTATTCATGAATTATTTGATTAACAGGGTTAAAATGAAAACAAGATTTTGTCAGGACAAAAAACAATTTACTTAATCTTCACCGGAAGGTATGATGGTTTGGAAAAATAAAGTGTCCGTAAGCTGAGCTAGTACTGGGTACTTGCTTGAAATGTAGTGACAATGGTTGTCGTTGATGCCTGGTTCATTAGAATTTACAAAAGTGAGGAATACGTCTTAAAGTAGTTCATTGTGGGTGTTTTACATCGAATATTTTTGTTACATATATATAAGGATCTTTAAGCTTCATAAAAGACACTGGCATGTAATGATATGATAAGATACGACGTACCGAAAGGAATATCTTTAAAACTTACTGAATTTATGTGGAATGCGTTTCAAGTAGATCAATGTGTGTCTTTTTTTTTTACATGGGAAGATTTACCAGAATCATTGTTCACAATAAAATACGTTGACATGCAGTGGAGTTAAATACTAAATGCAGCATCAAATTCAATAGTGGTTTGGAAAATAAGATGGTAGTCACCAATAAGATACCCAAGCTGTTTCTTCCTTTCACAACACAGATTTGAACAAGCAATAAAGAGAAACAATTAAAGACGACAGTTGTTATGTTTGCCAAAGAAGTCATGACCAGTCGAAAATGTTTTACCAGTGTTATGACAAACTTGAAGATGCCACCTGCTGTATTATTTCTACGAGGAATTTATGAATACGTTTCAAGAATAAATTATGGACAAAATGTTGTGTTGAAAAGGATCACTAGTCAGATAATTAAGCAAGTGTGAGACTGATTTGAGATACGAATATATTTATAGTACACGGGTAGTCACGAGAATCCGCAACCTGGGTGTGACGAGACGTTTTAGTTTATATAAATGATAGAAAAGATATCCAGGTGTATCAGATGATACAAGGATAGAATGCCAGTCAAGAGTTTTGGTCTTAAAGCAATACCCAAGTCTTAGAAATAAGAACTGGAGTATAGTTGTCATAGGAATAGTCAGACTGTGAAAATCACTGGCCCAGATGGTAAGAAGTAGTACCAGGATTTAAGGTGTCTCCTCCCCACAACTATCCTATGATAAATTAATGCTAGGGGATAAATCAAATGAATAAGAACTTTAAACACAATGATAAAAAGTAAACAAGTCTTCAGGAAAAATTAATGAATCATTTAATATTTATATTGATTTTCTTTTTTCTACTGTTTGGAAAAGAGTAATAAAACTATTCACAAAATATTCACAAAGTGAATGTTATCTCTTATCTAGAGTAATTGTAGGAATGTTCTTTTCTCTTTAAAGAAATAGTGTTACAAAAAAAAGTCACGGCACTTTAATCAGTAGTACTGTCCTTTCAAGTCAGGATCTGGAATACTATTCTCTTGGTCAGTAAAGTTAATGAATGTGCCCGTGTCAGTTAAATGCGCAAGTAGTTATATTGATTTTTTTTTCAATCAGAGCTAATCCTTTATATGTTGTTGTTCAAGTGGCTACAGGCCTTCCGCCTGAGATGGAGATTCTTGACTTTTGCTAATTTTCCTTTCCAGGTTCGTTCTTACCCTTTTAGGTTTAGTGATAAGCAAATAATCGTATAATGGTTTTTAAATGATCCAACTGTAACGTTCCAAAAACAGCAATGCAGAAAACTCAACCAGAAGTTTATTGAACGTCATTCGACAAGCACTGGTATTTACACAATGATTTGATCGTTTACTTACGCTTAAACAAAATAGTGAGTTATATCCAAAAGGAAAATATTTCCAACCGAAGAAAAAAAAAAAAACACTGGTCTTGATAATCTCAAAGACCAAGTTCACCTAAACACTATAAACTGCATAGCAACAATTTCTAACTATCTAATCTAATCTTTCTCGCACATCTCTCTTTTATATACAGCTCCTTCTTTTTCCCGCCATTTTTCACACGTCTGGCTCATTTTACACACGTCTCTCTGTTTTCGACATTTTGCACACGTCTTTCTGTTTTTTCGACATTTTTCACACGCCTCTCTTTTCTACCTAAACAATGGAAAAAACCCAAGATCACAACGCTCACTTCACACTTCCCACGCATAACACCAATTCATTATTATTTTCTGAGACTGCTCTACAATACCTCTCACATCCGTGACTGCCAACTGCAACATTTATGATACTGCGTTTTGTGAGAAAACGCCGTATTTGCTTTTAATGTATTTCCTTATTCTATGTAGTATTACAGCACGTATAAATGCTAGTGTATGCCAGGTGGTCACATGAACATTTGCTTTACTGTTCTAGAATTACTGTTCTTTAAGTCTTTTGATGTTTCAGACAAGATTGTCATCATCTGACGTGATACTTGACTTTTAACACGAGATTGTCATCATCTGACGTGATACTTGAAATAGACATTATAGCTGTTTTAGCTGGTGTTTCATATAAGCTTCTGTAAGTTCCTTTATAGAACACTTATCTTGGTTACTGGATACTGATGACACTGTTCTGTCATGGAGTTTATCAGTCTTGGCAGACCCAGTAATAGGGGTACCAAGAACCAGCTGTAGTTCACACGTTGGGTTCCTTCACTTATGTGGGATAGCCACTGATGAACGTACACAGAATTCTGATACTTGGCAGCATGGATCGAATTCTCAAATGAACTTGAAACAACATATCGGTCTTGGCTAATATTTGGCTAGATTTGTACATGACTAGCCCAGATGTTAGACCAGTCAATCATCAGATGTCTAGGTTATAAAGTAATAGTAAGCAACGACATCATTTCAGTAATATAATACTTTCATAAACACTTAACTTAGTTATAGGTACCTACAATCATCTTGTTTTTTCCACTCCTGTACATTTTTAAATATGTTACAGCTTGATCATTCTAAATATTAATCACAGACCTTCTATTTTTCCTGAATATGCTTGATCCTTCTCATCAGGTACAAATTTAACTACTGATGCACTTCCTAGCATCTACACACAAATAATATACATCACATAATAATCTCCAAAAAAATGAAATCTATAAATGATAGTTTTTATAATTCAGCTTACCCTCAAACTTCAGAAATCACACTGGATATTAATGGCTTGGCAGGTATCAAAAACCTGCAGATAACAAAGGCGTAGTGGCAAACTATGTCCTGCTTCCAGTCTTGTTTCAAAACTTTTTTCAGTGTCCCTTGTTCAAATTGCGCTCCCCCATTTCATTGGCCAATGCGGTTCTCTGAGAGAGCATGACGTCACATGCGTGTTAGGTCTGCTTAATCTGTTAGCAAGATGAATAAAATTTTAACTTCTTTCGTCGTTCTAGTCTGCTGTCCATCTGATTCTGTCCATTTAAGTCTCGTTAGAACCGGACAGTCCAGAGCTACCATACCATTTAACTTTCTTATTCATCCGACCATTTAACATTTTCCTACATCGCTCGAAAGTGTGTACTAATCATAACAACTCACAATTTTATGCATTCAACATACGATATCTTCTGTTCCAAAACATTTCATCCATAATACATATTTGTGAATATATAGGCAATCTTCCAGAATCGAAATATACTACTGGACAAAAGTTAAGGGCCGCCATTCAGTTTAGACAAGGTTTATATAATTCTTCCTGAGCAGGGTCGATTTTCCAAATGTCAGGTAGCTTGAAATCTCTCAAGAAGTCTCTGAATGGTAGAGTGGGACACTGCTAAACGTCTTGCAACATGACGAACAGATTGACCATCCTGAATCCATGCCATGGCTCGACCACGGTCTACAGTGCTGAGACTTCTCCTTGGTGGCATGGCTAATGCAGTGATCATTTCGACCACTTGTCATACTGATTTATTGCATACCAACGGTGAACACTCTTAACCGATGATCATTTTCCACGTGCATTCAACATCAACTCAATTTTTAACCTTTTGAACTAGTGGGACGTGTTGCAAAAACCACGAGTTTTTGCAGCAACAATGGCAACTTTCACGTGCGGGTTAAAGTGACCCAGTATTTGGACATTAAAAAAAACATTAACCTAGTGCATACAGAAATGTATACACATTTCTCTGAGCTCAGTTTTAATGACATTTTCACTTGTCTTTACAGTTTGCCAATCAATTATATAAACCTTGTCTAAACTGAATGGCGGCCCTTAACGTTTGTCCAGTAGTATGTATGTCTTTCTGCTATTCGTCCATCCTGTTCGTTATACCATCATTGAGAAGCTAGAACTAAAACACAGATCACTTTAACAACAAGGTAGATTTATTGCTAGGCATTGGTACCCTCCTCCCTCGCCGTTCCGTGATTGCGTACTATTTTTAGAGACACCGTCGCATTGCAGTAATCGATTCTACAGTTGTATTCGAGACATATTTTGCCACGCTGGGTCAATTGTGCATCACGAGGTAGCATGACTACCATGTGTGGCCACCCTGCCACAGTGATTATGATGATGATGATACAAAAAGCTGCCCACACGCCAGTATGCATACATTACCCAGCTCTTACGACAGTAAAGAACTGGATCCACTTTCATTCTAACATTTGATAATTTTTATTTTTTAAAGTTGTTGTCGACAACATACAGGAAACATGTTGATAGCATTACATGACAGTCTCTGTTCTGAGATCCTCAAGGTAAGAGTAGAGGGAGAACAACGAACACACGGTGAATAGAACTGGAGACAGACATGAAGAACTTCAAGAAGATTTGAGAAGATCTTGAGCTGATGGTACGGGACAGGAAGACTTGCCATAAGTTTGTTGAAGGCCTATGTTCTTTGGGGAACTGAACAGTGATGATGATGATGATGATGATGATGATGATGATGATGATGATGATGATGATGATGATGATGATGTTGATGATGATGATGATGATGATGATGATGATGATGATGATGATGATGATGATGATGATGTTGATGATGATGATGATGATGATGATGATGATGATGATGATGATGATGATGATAAATAGTCTTTGATCATAGCATGGGAAGTAATCAACATCATAACTGATAAACAGCTCTGGAGACAAAAAAGTTATTGACAGTAGTGGTTCCTGCTTCCACCAACTATAATGGTTCTTGGTGTGTTGTTAATGTTCAATATGTCCTGATGCCGTTCCTTGCTTCATTAGTTCTTGTTCTTTTTATTGTTCGTTTTCATGTGACGAAACTGATATCAGCTGCACATCTGTAGTGGCGTATTGATCTTCATATTTGGACCTAATCGTTCTCCTGTTTAACAAAAAATCAGTATTAGTGTTAAACTGTGAAGGGGAAAATACGCATCCTTGTCTCACGCCTCTTGTTATATCTTTATGTGATGAGTAACTTGCAGAGCCCTTTCAGATATGAGATGGAGAACAACGGGAAGTCCTGATGTCCCCGATTTTCTTTTCACTTGCCATTGACTGAGTTATGAAAACACCATCAACCAATAGAAATGTTCAGAAGACTGACAAAGAAGAGAGGACTTTTAATATGCATTGTAGTCTATCTTAGATGCGAGATTTTGATCTGATCTTATAATTTATGGCGTCTGTGGCCTAATGGATATGAACGCAGTTTCATAATCCATATATACCAGGTTCGAAACCTGCTGCAGGCGGTTTGGTAGCAGATCGCTTTGTGTGGATTTTTAACAATGGTATAAGCGCCGTACCGTTCAGAAAGCAATGGCAAACTACTGAACGTAACAATTGCCTAGAAAAATCACAAACAGCCAATAAAAGCTGGAGTTGATTGCCACGTCCTGTAAAGGATAAGCAACTAACTTTAACTTATAATTTATATCTTGGTCAACACAACTAGCAAACACGACTGTTCTCTGTGTGTGTGTGTGTGTGTGTGTGTGCGTGCGTGCGTGCGTGTGTGCGTGCGTGCGTGTGTGTGTGTGTGCAGCTGTTTTGTTGTTACGCCTGCTTAAGGAAAATTCTCCGAAGGTTTTTGCCAAATACAATCAACAACCAAGAACTGCTTAGTCGGAGTAACCAAGACGACATGAGCACCATCATAGCTAGCAGACGCTGGAGTTGGGTTGGCCTCGTCCTAAGAAGCGACTACGACGCCATCACAAGAACTTCTCTGCTATGGACCACTGAAGAAAGGCGAAAGAGAGGCTGACGATAAAAAAATTGGCTGAGAGCTGTGGAAGCTGAGATGCAGAGTACGAACAAGAGCTAGGGCACTTGACGAAGGACGACCGCCGACCTAGCAAAGTGAAGCAGTGTGTTGCTGCTCTACAAGACGACACGAGGCGTGATGGCCACTGACTGCTTTGAAAGTCTGCGGTTTGGGATCCAAGGAGAAGAAGATTGTTACGGATAATACTATACTTATTGTTCGTGGTCTATTAATAAATCTTTGAGCACACTTTTTGGTGCCACAAGAGACAAATGTAGTGCTGCCTCCAGAGACATTCAAATACGCAATGAACATGACCAATCACATGTAGATACTTAGATACTTTATTAAACTACAATAAACACCACAAAACGTGAAAGTTCATTTCGAACATTTTAATAACAAGTTAAAAAAAAAAACCTGGTGGGTAAAGTTTTCTGAACTACATGGTAATTATAGTGTATCAAAGCGTTTAGAACGACCTTGGTCTCTAGGCGAAGGTCATCGAGCCGGGAACTGTAAGGTCTTCATAGAGGAGCTGAAAGAGAGAACAAGATCATTATTTGATACTTGATTTTTATGCGAAATTATGGGATATTATTTTTGATGAATTTTTGTAGAGTATACAATATATACAAGTATAAGCTAAAGGGTCGGCGTCTGTGGCCTAATGGATATGAACGCAGTTTCATAATCCAGATATACCAGGTTCGAAACCTGCTGCAGGCGGTTTGGTAGCAGATCGCTTTGTGTGGATTTTTAACAATGGTATAAAAGCGCCGTACCGTTCAGAAAGCAATGGCAAACTACTGAACGTAAAAATTGCCTAGAAAAATCACAAACAGCCAATAAAAGCTGGGGTTGATTGCCACGTCCTGTAAAGGATAAGCAACTAACTTTATAAGCTAAATGAGTTTTCATTGCATTCGGAAATAGACGGAGACAACGAGAAATCATATTTTTTCTCTTGAATGTCAATTTAATCCTATTGTATTTCTCTTAAACATGGACAACAACAGACATGCGCCATGTATGATTAGTTTACACTTATTTTATCACATTCACTCCTGTTTTTTTTTTCGTTGCTCGGCTGGCTTGTACATTATTTCTCATCTGTGTGTCTTCTTTGAGGCAAATTCTGCATTACAAACATGTATAATGTATTAGTATTGCGGGTAGTGTCAGCCTACTGGCCTAACAAATTCTTTCATTACCCAAGGACGGTGTGCGTGGTGAAGAGCCACACCCTAAATGGGTAGTCTCAGCAATTGGGAGTGCGAACCTCCCGGATAAACACAACGGATCTAGAGGAGCACAATCGATAATAAATCCGATGCACCAACACCGTATACAACCTCTGTAGAAGGAAATGTGCCAGATGTACGAGATTGAACAAGTCTTTAGAGTGAGAACGACTATGCACTACTTCCTGAAGACCGGAACCCATCGTAAAGACACAACGAGTGAAGAAATGACGAACCTTTTGCCTTCAACTTTTGGTCATATGCCTAGAGCCTATGATAACTCGGCATAACCAGCAGGCAATTGGGTGGCGGGGAATGAACTCTGTAAACCTTTACCTTGACTACGTATATCATGGAGACGAAGAAACACCCCTTTATCTCCCCTAGACCTGGGACTGTACACTTCTGGTTTCTACCCGGGGTGGGTAGGACATTCACAGGCACATGAGCGTCACAAAGTGTTTTCTTCGAAGTTAAGACTAACGAAGGGTTATTATGAAAAGTCACGTATATTCCATTTGTAATGTTGACACCAATACCGTTGTTCATTTTTCTATTTTAAGAGAGGTCAGTGTGCTCATAAAACTGATTGCACGCGTCATAAAAAACCGTCCAGTATTGTTGTGCTAGTGAAATTCGGAGAGCAACAGTAGATAACGTTCAGAAAAGTAACTTGAAGAGTGATAAAGTTGAGAAAACTCGAGATAAAGAACTACAAAATTCAGTAAAGTGAAATAAGGAGTGATAAAGTCCAAGCTAAAGTCAGATAAAGAATGCCAACGAAGGAAGATGTGGGACACTCAAACAGTAAGGCATTGGAGAAATACAATAACAAAGTTTATTAATGTAATAATGTGCAATGGATGGACCAACAAATTACTGTCTGTTGTAGTTATAGTTGGGTCTGAAACTAACGAGTATTTCGAGGTGCTCAAAAACAATACAATATCCCACCGTGTCTATAATCTTACCTCCCTATTATGCAGGTGTGGGGCGTGGTCCATCTGGTCCTGTAGGACGTGGTCTATCGGGTAGTGTCGGACGTGGTCCATCAGGTGGTGTCGGACGCGATCTATCTAAAAGTGCAGGTCTTGACCCCTCTGGTGGTGTAGGTCTTGGACCATCTGGTGGTGTAGGTCTTGGGCCGTCTGGGGGTGTAGGACGTGGTCCATCTGGTCCTGTAGGTCGTGGTCCATCAGGAAATGTAGAACGTGGTCCATCAGGCGGTGTAGGACGTGGTCCATCACGCGACCCCTGGCTTGGACCATTTGGAGGCGTTGGACGTGGTCCGTCTGGAGGGGTAGGACGTGGTCCATCTGGGGGTGTAGGTCGTGGTCCATCTGGGGGTGTAGGACGTAGTCCATCACGCGGCCCCTGGCTTGGACCATTTGGAGGCGTTGGACGTGGTCCGTCTGGAGGTGTAGGACGTGGTCCATCTGGGGGTGTAGGACGTGGTCCATCTGGGGGTGTAGGACGTGGTCCATCACGCGGCCCCTGGTTTGGACCATTTGGAGGCGTTGGACGTGGTCCGTCTGGGGGTGTAGGACGTGGTCCATCTGGGGGTGTAGGACGTGGTCCATCTGGGGGTGTAGGACGTGGTCCATCACGCGGCCCCTGGCTTGGACCATTTGGAGGCGTTGGGCGTGGTCCGTCTGGGGGTGTAGGACGTGGTCCATCTGGGGGTGTAGGACGTGGTCCATCTGGGGGTGTAGGACGTGGTCCATCACGCCGCCCCTGGCTTGGACCATTTGGAGGCGTTGGACGTGGTCCGTCTGGGGGTGTAGGACGTGGTCCATCTGGGGGTGTAAGACGTGGTCCATCTGAAGGTGTAGGACGTGGTCCATCTGGGGGTGTAGGACGGGGCCCATCACGCGGCCCCTGGCTTGGACCATTTGGAGGCGTTGGACGTGGTCCGTCTGGAGGTGTAGGACGTGGTCCATCTGGTCCTGTAGGACGTGGTCCATCTGGGGGTGTAGGACGTGGTCCATCACGCGGCCCTTGGCTTGGACCATTTGGAGGCGTTGGACGTGGTCCGTCTGGAGGTGTAGGACGGGGTCCATCTGGGGGTGTAGGACGTGGCCCATCTGGGGGTGTAGGACGTGGTCCATCACGCGGCCCCTGGCTTGGACCATTTGGAGGCGTTGGACGTTGTCCGTCTGGGGGTGTAGGACGTGGTCCATCTGGAGGTGTAGGACGTGGTCCATCTGGAAAAGTAGGACGTGGTCCATCTGGTGGTGTGGGACGTGGGCCATCACGGAGCACCAGACCTAGTCTATTAAGCTGTCAAAGGAAACATATTTTGTAAAAACAAATTAAAACATAATGTCCACAGACTTATTTTAAAATACTGATTATTTCTCTTCTTGCTCTTTATGGAACATGAAGCTACTAATGTAGCTGGTGCCTGTGGTCCTAGTGGAACATGAAGCTACTAATGTAGCTGGAGCCTGTGGTCCTAGTGGAACATGAAGCTACTAATGTAGCTGGTGCCTGTGGTCCTAGTGGAGCATGAAGCTACTAATGTAGCTGGTGCCTGTGGTCCTAGTGGAACATGAAGCTACTAATGTAGCTGGTGCCTGTGGTCCTAGTGGAACATGAAGCTACTAATGTAGCTGGTGCCTGTGGTCTTAGTGGAGCATGAAGCTACTAATGTAGCTGGTGCCTGTGGTCCTAGTGGAGCATGAAGCTACTAATGTAGCTGGTGCCTGTGGTCTTAGTGGAGCATGAAGCTACTAATGTAGCTGGTGCCTGTGGTCTTAGTGGAGCATGAAGCTACTAATGTAGCTGGTGCCTGTGGTCTTAGTGGAGCATGAAGCTACTAATGTAGCTGGTGCCTGTGGTCCTAGTGGAACATGAAGCTACTAATGTAGCTGGTGCCTGTGGTCTTAGTGGAGCATGAAGCTACTAATGTAGCTGGTGCCTGTGGTCTTAGTGGAGCATGAAGCTACTAATGTAGCTGGTGCCTGTGGTCTTAGTGGAGCATGAAGCTACTAATGTAGCTGGGGCCTGTGGTCTTAGTGGAGCATGAAGCTACTAATGTAGCTGGTGCCTGTGGTCCTAGTGGAACATGAAGCTACTAATGTAGCTGGTGCCTGTGGTCCTAGTGGAACATGAAGCTACTAATGTAGCTGGTGCCTGTGGTCTTAGTGGAGCATGAAGCTACTAATGTAGCTGGTGCCTGTGGTCTTAGTGGAGCATGAAGCTACTAATGTAGCTGGTGCCTGTGGTCTTAGTGGAGCATGAAGCTACTAATGTAGCTGGTGCCTGTGGTCCTAGTGGAACATGAAGCTACTAATGTAGCTGGTGCCTGTGGTCCTAGTGGAACATGAAGCTACTAATGTAGCTGGTGCCTGTGGTCTTAGTGGAGCATGAAGCTACTAATGTAGCTGGTGCCTGTGGTCTTAGTGGAGCATGAAGCTACTAATGTAGCTGGTGCCTGTGGTCCTAGTGGAGCATGAAGCTACTAATGTAGCTGGTGCCTGTGCTGCATGTGGAGCATGAAGCTACTAATGTAGCTGGTGCCTTTGCTGCAACCTGCATCAAAGTATTTATTTGCTCTTGTAGCCGTTTTCTTTTCTGTAGCCATTCCATTGGCACAATGAGATAATTTTACCTGTAGCACTACTGTTGATCATGACCTCATTATCCAGCCCCTGCAGACGCAAGTGAAACAGTCCCTGTTACGATGTTTCGGTCATGAGTGAAGAATGGGGGAAAATCGACTACTACGACAAATAGGGAAAAACAAGAGCCAGGGATCTAGACCTCCAGGGCGACCCAGAGTTCGCTAGGAGGACAACATTAGACACTCGCTGAAGAACAGAGGACTAGATTAAAACCAGGTCAGGAGGAAGACAGTCGATAGGATAGTGTGGCGCTGTGTTTGGCAAACATCTACACCCCATGGTAGATGTGGAACGACCTAGTAAGCACGAATTACTGTTGACAATAACATAAATAGCAATAGCCCAGCAGTCTTTCCAGTCAAAACAATAGCGGTCAGAACAATTGAACCCAACATCTTGAACTTTCAGCGTCTGCAGCACATTTAGAAGACTGAGAAGAGGAAATAAGTAATTAGACTGCTATTTGACTAATTATTTAATAGCTCCTGAATCGCAATTGTTTTGGTGTAAATGTAGTGTTAAATTTAATAGTTATTTCATTGATATTTTGTGTCCTAAATATATATCCTTAAAGATTGTCTGGGTTCCTTCCTCATGTGTGGGCTGAGTAAAGTTGACCGTGAACACAGAATGCTTTAGGCAGGTATATCCTTAAATGATCCAATCATAATTAGCATCATCAGACCTAAAGTGTTTCTGAAGACTTTAACAGACTCAGGTGATGGTAGCTTAGATTTCAAGGAATACAATTTCTTCCACGGAAACAGAAGAATTTATTCATCAAGATAAAATAAAAACAACCTAACTTCTCTACATAAGTCTGAAAGACATAAATAAATAATTACAAGTAAAAAGCAAACACTCCTAAGACAGAAAGACGAACACAAGACAAAAGAAATATAAGTGATCGTCTCACCACAAAATCAAACCAGGGATCATCTAAATGGCGCCATCGCCTCGCTGGGAGAGTGAATCGTGCTAAATTGGCAGTGTGCCCGTTCACGCCGTGGCGCCATTTTTATTGTCCGTGGTTAAATATTTCCGATGAACTTTTCACTTATGTTATTTTTATCGTCTGTCTTCTGTATATTTGTCTTACGAGTGCCTTCTATTCGGTTATATTTACTTATTTACGACTTACTGACCTCATGTTTCCTTCATTATGTATGTATCTGCTCACTACATACGGTATGAGAAATCAAAGTTTAGAAATCCAAATAATTAGCTGGACTTCAACCGTTCATTTCTGTACCGTGTCGACAGGCATTAGCTATCACGTCACTCCATTTCCTACGGTCTCTGATGTCTTGAATCAGTAGTGTATTCATTCTTTCCTCATGCAATAGGTGGTCTGATTGTTGATGTATTTTTGTCTCTCTTCTCCATCTCTTTGAGTTAAATTTACAAACTGTTGCCAGATTCTGTATTTTTTTCTCTTCTAATGATGTGCAGAAAGAACTTCATCTGCCACTTGATTAATTGATGATTTTCTTGTGTATCTTCGAGAAATTCCTCGGTAGATTTTCTGGTTGTCGACTGCCTTCTTCTTTGGGAGCATGTCTCATCTGTACAACAAGTGGCGATGTTGGGTAGCATACACATTATATAATCTCGCTGATAACATTACAAGTCAGTTCTTCTTTTTGAAACCATCAAGGCCAGAGAAGAAAAGGGAGATAACAAAATATAGGAGATGGGGAAAACGGAGACGGGCATGACAAAGATAAATAACAGACATTGAAGCACTTTGAACTGATTGCCACAGGTAAGGACGCTTGGCGTGAATTTGTTGAAGGCCCATGGGCCACTCGACTAATATAGGGTTGTGCATGTGGCAGGTAACCTCATCATGTAAACAACTTGCTACACAAACCACCACTAAAAGGTTAAGTCAATGTTTTGTACAGGCGTTTTGTAAGGGGATCAGCTACAGTGGTGGGACTATGCTCCGTAGGGAGTGAACATTAAAATAATAATGGGCCACTGGGAAAAATCTATGCATCCTCAATCAGTCAATCAGTCAATCAATCAATCAAACAATTAGTCAACCCCTTTAGCTCTACAACGAGCTAGGCCTTCAACAAACACATGCCAAGTCCTCCTTCCTGTGCCATCTGGCTCAATTTCTTTCCTTATCCTCCACGTCATTTAAATTATGCTTCCAGTTCTCTTATACATGAGTTGTTGTTATTTTGTTTATGGGGGGGGGGGGGGGGGGACTTCTGTCTCTCTTACCCATGGAATTTCAGAACAACTACTGTCATGCAATGCTATCACCAGGTTTCCTCCATGTGTGTCCTATCCATCGCCAGCGTCTTCTTCTCATCTTATGATCCACTAAGTCTGATTCTTGCCATCCGTTCACATATGGTGATTTATCTATGCGTCCTAATTTCTTTAAATTAGCATTAAATTGTATGACATAAAAAAAGAATTTACCCGGGTAAGATATCTGGCGTCCGTTGTCCATATTATAGCCGCTGCCAGGAGAAGCAGAAGCCTCAGCTGCATCTTTAAAGCTCAGCAGTAGTTTCTTAAGATACTGGAACCTTCTTCGGAAACCCAAGAGAGAGTATCTGTTGTGAGCTCTGAAACCTGGAAGTATTTATAAGACGTATCTGCGTCATCACTTCAGGAACAGCTGCGTGTGTGTATGTGTGTTTGTGTGTTATTTTTTATCTGTGAGTATGAACGGAAACCAGGGCATAATAATTAAATTACAACAAAGTCAGATTTAAAAAAAATATACTACAGCGTTTTCATAAATGTTTTTCAAGTGTTTTTTACTTTGAAATGCAAAGAGGTCACAAAAATCATAAATTATTTCTGGACATAAAAATTTATGATCGAAAAGACAAAAAGATGACATAGTAAATATTGAAAATGATTCAGCAAAATTAATAAACAGTTAGTTACATGAGGGTCAAAAATTCAACACACACGTGCAGGAAAACAGAGATAACATAACGATGACAAGCGTGCTAAACAAAACGTACAGATCACGTGTAGATCATGGTCTCTAACAAAAAATACATACGCAAACATAAATACTTATTGACAGATAGATAGATAGATAGATAGATAGATAGATAGATAGATAGATAGATAGATAGATAGATAGATAGATAGATAGATAGATAGGTAGGTAGGTAGGTAGATAGGTAGGTAGAACGAACGAACGAACGAACGAACGAACTAACTTAATTTTCAAAGGGTTAAGAAATGGGCACGCAGGCCCGTCTTACATTCTGCCCTTCTTCTCTCTGTCATCTTACATACCGTATCCTTTCAATCGCACATGTATTTTTAGCATTATTTAAGCATACAACATTATCAAGGTAAAATAATATCATACATTTGTAACATCCAGTCATAATCAAATTTAAGTATGTTAAAAAAAAAGAGAGAAAAAAAATAAATTAAAATAAATTTAAAAATTAATAAAAAAACAAACAAACAAAAAAACATGCAAACAAACAAAATCTAAACCATTCATACAGTGGATGGGTTTGAAAAAAAATCGAAAAAAGGTGATTCGTCTTACGAGGACAAAAGACAAAGAAAATAGTCTACGTTACGGCCACAAGGCCTTCGTCAGGAAAGGAAAGAAAGTGAAGGCTAGATAGGACACATAAAAACTAAATAAAATAAAAACTGGGTACTTCCCTGAAGGCAAGAACCGAAATTCTATCAAAATCGCTGTCTGTTGATGAGCGCGTGGCTGAACAGAAAGCGACTTCCGCCGCCGGATGTACACAATACATACTAAGAAACTAAAAAACGAAACCGGACAATAAACGTGATAAAAGTGGGGACTGGAAATAGAAGAGGACAGAATGAGTGGGAGATAAATAAATATGAAATAAAAAAATGTATATGGCTGTTAAGGTATTTTATTGGCATGGTCTGCTAGAGGTTAACAGCATAAGATTAATAGGTGACTACGTTTAATATAATGTAAATAATTGTT
This sequence comes from Oreohelix idahoensis, assembly GCA_024509875.1. Taxonomy (NCBI): domain Eukaryota; kingdom Metazoa; phylum Mollusca; class Gastropoda; order Stylommatophora; family Oreohelicidae; genus Oreohelix; species Oreohelix idahoensis. The sequence goes on from JAMPIV010002461.1 coordinate 61,236, forward strand.
AGTTAGTGTACGCGATACACACGATTGATTATGACGTGTATGCGTTGGTATGTCACGCACCGTGACTAGGTTACCACACCCTTTTCTTAGATGACCGTCAAACGGATAAGACGTGTCCTATAATCCTTCCAGTGGTAGGCATGATATTGCCGCACATATGTTATTGCAGTACGGACATGGGTCAGTCCGATATTCTTATGAAGAGAGGAATGTATCGAGGTTAGTAATTTTAACTAAAGTCAAGGAAGGATGAAATTATGGTCCACACTCGTTTTATATCGCCAGACGTCTAATCTCATTGTCGGCCGTTGGATGTCCCAACCGCGCGTACATATAGTTACGACGTTCTGACTATAGTGTTGCATATTATTGGACCAGGACTATAATGCATGGATAGCATTTATGATGTATGATTCAATTCTAATATATAATGTTTTCACAATCAACCTCCATGGACTGTCTACTGTTTGAAATGTATATTAAAAATTGTGTGGACTCGAGAAGAGACTTATCACGTTCATTGAAGTTACAAATTCAACAATTATGATACTGAGTTCAAACCTTGTGACAGACAGAAAGTATTAACTCACATTCGCGTAACTATTCCAACAATAGCACGATCAAGAATTAATGAATCAAATGACCAGAACTAAGAAGCTTATTGAATCAATGAGAAACGGTGGCTTTCCACAACGACCACTGAAATAGAAGACGGGGCCGCAACAACAATAAAAGAAGTGAATCGTATAAAGCCCCGCAACAAAAGTGGTTGCCATTGCTGGGGAACGAAGGAAGAAAGAAATTTTTCTTGTTTACATACTTTCACGGACTGTTTACGATTACAAGAAAACGTTCAAGTCACATGATTCCGAACATGACGTGGCTTGTGTAACTATGCAAAAATCAGTGACGTCACAATATTCCGTGTACAAGCCAACGATCGAAGGACGATGCCAGCTCACCTAATGTTTCATTCAAGAATACAACTTCTCAGTAGATCATAGGATTGAAAAGACATTATTTACCAACAAGGAGCAAACAGTCCTATCCTCTAGTCTAGGCCGTTGGTGAAGATCGCATCGGACGACGGGTTAAAAAGATAAGTCTCAGTTCGTGACTGTTGTCATTCATAAGAAACATCACTGAGTCTAATTCACATTTTGCAGGCACGTCCGTTCTATATATTTTATATGCACGTTATATTTGTTTTCATTGTTTGTGCTGTGCCTAATTTGTGGGAGGTTGGAGTGGAGATTCAGAATGAATAAATTATGGCTCTACGGATTGCCGATATTCATTCTGAACGGTCTTTAGGGTAGTGAATTAAATCGCATTTCGCGGAGAACGCGTCGATGACATTTCCGGGGCTTGTTTCGTTCGGGACTGCATTTAATTCACAGTATATGTTAGATGTCTAGTTTGGTGAAATAATCGGTGTATTTTATCGTATTCAGTTTAAATTCTATTTAGTTTGGTAACAATGTGAGTAATCTATCTTGTTCTTTCTGATCTTGCTATTATTCAGTTCATTTTTTTTTTGTATAACCGTCAATGAGTCCATGTTTGCGTCATTAATTTTTTTGTGTACGCAGATTTAACTCTATATTCAGTTAACCTTCACCCTACTCTATATTTCCGGTTTGCAGATTTGGTTTCATAATATCAATTTTTATTGTAGAAACGTCTTGTTTCGTGATAATATGGTTTGTTTATCCTTGGTTTACCCATCGTATCGTATGTCCTCATTTCATCTGTTCATGATTTAACACTAATAATATAATTTCTTGCTTAATAAGAGTGTATATGAATATAATTAAAATTTAATGACTTTTAAGGAGAATTAGGGACTTTGCACCAATTTGCAGTTGTAGTCCAAGAAATGGGCGATGCACTTTATAGCTCATGATTAAGGCATAATATAATAATAATATATATTTATAAAATAATTTGACTTTTTAGTGTGTCCTGCATATAAAGGACATAGTGTATATTATTTGGTACATTTTTTCCATTACTAAATGATTTACTTAGCACATATCACTGACTGAATGATATAATACTTGAGGAATAATACTATTTATTATTAGGTGCATGATAGTAATTCAGCACCCGAAATAGATAAATATCATAACTATTTATGATATATTAACGAGTATATATGTAATATTTTCCCAACATAGTATGTCTATGTATGGAATCTACAAATAATAGTTAGATAATATTACAATTAATTAAATTGAACATTCCCAGATTAAGTTCAATAATATTATGATTGTTTATATCGACTATTCATAAATTGAATAAGTATAATAATTACTTAAAATTTATTGGTGATTATTACATAACCATTACGTACAATATTAACGTCAAGATGCTTAACTTAGACTATTTTATTAAAAATGGTAAAGATTTTGGGAAAAAAGGAGAACTTCTCGAGGCTTATGCATTGGCTGAATTTGCAAAATATAAGGCAGAAGAGGAGGAAAAGAAGGCAGAATTAAGACAAGAAGAAGAAAGAAAGATAGCAAGAGATGAAATCCTACGGATTGAAGAAGAGAATAAATTGAAACGACAAGAAATCATACTGCAGCAAGAAATGGAATTGCAACGACTTAAATTAGAAACAGCAAAACTTAATTCACAGGGCGCTGCAGCAACCCAAAATGATACTGCTCAATCTGGATCTTCATCCACACGACTTAAAGGTAATTATTACTTTAAGCTGCCTCCATTCAAGTTACACGTAGATGACCTTTCATCGTGGCTCGCGCGCTTTGAGGACATATGTAAGGTGAATAACCTTGACAAAGCGGCATGGGCACTGAAACTTAAGGAATTTCTAGATGGCGAACCTGCAAGTGCAGCACAAAATATAGATCCAACACTATCAACAGACTATGAGGCCATTAAGACGTTGTTACTACGTCGTTTCCACTTGAACGAAGAGGCATGTAGATTGCGTTTTAAAAGTTTGTTGCCAGATAACAATAGAGATTTCACAGGTTTTATTGCTAACATACGCAATACTTTTAACAGATGGGTTGAACTGGCAGGTGTCAACAAATCCTACGACAAGTTAGTCGATTTGTTATTGAGGGATAAAGTATTATCGTCTGTCAGCCCACCATTCTTTGCTTATCTGCAAGAAAGAAAACCAGAATCTATTGATGAGTTAGAAAAAATTTCTTTAAATTACTGCACAGCTCATCCGAATGCTAATATTTCTGGCACATTGATAAGAGAACCACTTCCTGTAGCCTCCAATATGGCATATCATAATCATAACAAACCTAGAACACACAGTGTAGACAGGGGTAGGTTCAAAGGAAACTATGACATTAATTTTCATAAGGGACAGAATAACTTTAACAATAACTTTAATAGAGGACGACAACAAACCAGAAACTATTCACCTCAGTCAAGAAATAACAGTAATCCACGTAACTCAAGTTATAATCGATCATATAACTATAATAATGATTACAAGTGGAACAATAGCGATAATTATAACTCGAGACATCGAGATAACAGTTACAATAGAGGACAACGGGATAATTCATCTAATTATTCTCGTCATGGTTCTCATTCTCGTAGATCGACAACTTATAACCATAATACAGGGGCAGCTGTTACTACTGCTACAACCCCTAGGGTTCAGAGTTCAACTACTGATAACAAAATACAGTCATCGTCTACTTGTTTTGCAATGAATTATAACGTGGCAAATAGTTGCCCAACATGTAATCTTATATTTCAGAAAGCAAAAGAGACAGTTCTGAACTGCGGTCATATTCTACCAGAAGTCAGTCTAGCAGTCAATGACGGAACAGGATCACTGATCTTCAACAGAGGAAAAGTTAATGGATCCATCGTCTCAGTCTTAAGAGATTCGGGTTCGACCACGATCGGAATCCGTCAGACACTTGTTCATCCAAATTGTGCAACTGGAGAACATGTCAGGTGCATGACGTTTGGGGGAACCATAGAATATTATCCAACAGCTATTATTTACATTGACACACCTTTTTTCACAGGCAATGTTAAAGCATGCATGTTAAGAAACCCAATTGCCGACCTTATGGTGGGATGCATACACGGGAGTAAAGATTGCACACCAGATGAGATTATTCAATGGGAAAAAAATAATCTATACATCGGAAATGCAGCAATAACCAGAGCACATACAAAACAATTAGAGACTATAGACACGGAAAACAAGGAAACAAATGATCATGAAAATATCGAGATTCATGCTGCTATTGACCGAGTATCATTTGCTGCAAAACAGAGGGAAGACAGGTCACTAACAAAATTTTTTACGCTGGTCAACAAAGATGACAATCTTTCTAGGAACAAAAATGATAGTCAGTGGTTTAGTATTAAAAATGACATCTTATTAAGATGTTTTATGGATAAAACTCAGATAAGACAACAAGTCATGGTACCTTTTGCTTTTAGGCGGTACATACTTCAACATGCACATGATTCTAAGTGTGCAGGTCACATGGGTTATACTCGTACACGTTCACGAGTATTATCTTCTTTTTTTTGGCCGGGAGTATCACGAGATATTTCACAGTACGTACGCTCCTGTACGATATGCCAAGAAGTGAAAGCACGGGGAGCCTTTCACACGGCGCCTATTCAGGCTTGTGATATATCGGTGAGACCTTTCGACAAAATGGCCATTGATATCATTGGCCCACTTTTACCATCAGCCAGAGGACATAGGTTTATTCTCACTTGCATCGATTTATGCACACGATGGCCAGAAGCCATCCCATTAAAAACAACCACCACCACAGATGTAGCTGATGCACTACACTTGATCTTTTCTAGAGTAGGTTTTCCTAGAAAACTTTTGTCAGATCATGGTTCTCAATTTATATCTGAGACTATGACGGAGGTAATGAAGACTTGGCAAATAGATAGAAACCTCAGCAGCATTTATCACCCAATGAGTAATGGTGCTGTAGAAAGACTTAACCGTACACTCAAACAAATGCTACATAAAGTTACAGTTAACCATCCACAGGACTGGGACAGAGTGCTACCAGCGGTGTTATTCGCTTATCGAGAGGTGCCAAATGAACAAACTGGCTTCTCTCCGTTTCATTTAGTCTTTGGCGCTCCTCCAAGAGGTCCTATGGGACTGATAAAAGATTTATTAATCGATTCTGAGATGACTCAGGACACTCAGTCATCCTATGAATATGTAATTAATCTCCGGAATAACATTATTGATGCCTGTCAAATGGCAACAGCTTCATCTGAGGCTGCGAAAGCGAAAGCTAGAACTTTCCAAAACAGTAATAGACGATTACGTCAATTATTTCCAGGAGATCAAGCTTATGTGTTATTGCCACATAACAATAATAGACTACTAATCTCGTGGAATGGTCCTTACCAGGTTATCAATAAGATTTCTGATGTTGATTATGTCCTGGACATTAAGGGACATCACAAAATATTTCACATAAATATGCTCAAGCAATTTCATACTCGACCTGAACATCTACAAGCTATTTTTCATGAATTAGATGACACTTTCAGACCTACATGTCACTATTCTAATTTATCCGTTATCCAGGAAGAAGAATCTTCTTTTCCTGAGGTACAGTTAGCTTTACCTGTACCTGTAGTACAATCTAGCGAATCTTGGCGGGACGTAACCATCTCTTCGTCGGTTACACCGCAACAGCATCAAAAGATTGCTGATCTGCTACAATCTTATCCAGATGTGTTGACCGATGTTCCAGGTCGCACATCAGTCATTAATCATGACATCACTCTTAACGAGGATACTCCAATTCGGGTACATCCTTATTCTGTTCCTATACACTTTCTTACTAAAACTACTAAGGAACTTGAACAGATGTTATCTTTAGGAATTATCGAAACTAGTAATTCCCCATTTTCTTCTCCATTAGTTATTGTCCGAAAGAAGGACAATAACATTAGACTATGCGTCGACTATAGAAAATTAAATGCACAAACGATAGTTGATAGCGAACCACATCCACTTCTCGATGACTTACTGCCACGTCTATCGACAGCAACTATATTTACTAAGATAGACTTAACTAAAGGTTATTGGCAGATACCACTAACCGAAAAAGCAAAATACTACACAGCGTTTTCAACTCCGCTAGGTCTATACCAGTGGAACGTGATGCCTTTTGGGCTTGTTAACGCTCCAGCTACCTTTGTTCGCATGATGCGACACATTTTTTCAGGTAGACCAGACATTATTACATATATAGATGACATATGCTTGTTTAGTTCATCTTTTGAGGAACATTTTTTGGGTCTTGGATACGTTTTTGATACCTTGAGAAGGTACAAGTTAACTGCTAAACCTACAAAATTACAGGTAGCATTTCATGAGATCACTTTTTTTGGGTCACATTATTGGAGCTGGATATATCCGAACATTACCCAGTACAGTTTCAAAAATTTTAAACATTTCCGTTCCTCAAACGAAGAAACAAGTGAGAAGCTTGTTAGGTCTAGTCCAATATTACAGTAGATTCGTACCTAACTTGTCATCCATCACTGCTGTATTGTCCTCATTACTAAAGAAGAACATGCCAGTGAAAGTGACATGGACTGACGAATGTGACAGAATTTTTCGGCAAATAATTTCTATATTTTCAAATCCACCTATTTTGAGATTAATTGATGCTTCTAAAAAGTTCATTCTTCGTACAGATGCGAGTAACTACGGAATTGGCGCATGTTTGCTCCAATACCATGACGACATCCTCCATCCAAACTTGTACGTGTCACGAAAACTGAAACCACCAGAAGTGAAGTACTCTACGGTTGATCGCGAACTCTTAGCCGTCGTGTGGGCGATAACCAAACTAGAAAAATTCCTACTGGGAGCCCCTTTTGTAGTACAAACCGATCAAAGGGCCGTAGCATCACTACAACGAGCAAATCACAAGAGTCCAAAATTGATCAGATTTGCTATACTCCTCCAACCCTTCGAGTTTTCAATCGAGTACATCACAGGATCCGACAACATCTTGGCAGATACATTATCTCGAAATCCTAATGACGTCGATTCCTAATTTACGTTGTTTGTCGCAAAGACAATACTATGTACAGAGAAACTTAATCAAAGAACATAGCACCATCGTTGCTTTTTGACACATGAATGAACCATTTACTCAGCTGCTTTCTATAGGCAAATTATACGCAAAGTGACTGCAATCAATTGACACTATATTCGTCTTTACACCGGGACTTTCCTGGTTTACATTTGTCACAACATTGTTTCAAAACACTTCGGAGAAAATAAATGACATTCCAGTCGAACTAATTCGTTATATAACGTGATTCAGAATACTTGAACATTTTGTCTAATGGAAATTCAAGGATCAAGACTACGAATGGATCTTCATATCCAATGTTAATTACTTTAATTTATTCTTTAAAACTAATCCACATTAAAATGACAAGTGAGTTGAATTTTAAAAAAATGAATGAAACTTAAAAAAATGAAAGAAAGAAAAGAAAACTCACATAATTCTTTGATTATATTCTTAGAATTACATGATTATATTGCATATTATTGTTTAAATTAGTTAGAAAGGTATTAATAACTTAATACTACACTTACTTGATGTTCAACACACATAACTTAGTTAAATTTATACATCATTTTTTTTCTTTCTCTAATTTATTCTTTATTCGTTATTATGTCTTTCTTTAACAGATCCTCTCATTTTTCTTACATTAGATTTTCAACAACTTATTCTTATTCCATACCTAGTATAGTTATTTAGTTTAATTTTAACACTTTAAATTAGTCTGACATGACATTTTATCACGACATATTTTAAGTTAATTAATTATTTAATTAGAGATCGACATTACCATTCTCTTTTAGTTCTTATTACCATTTATATTTATGTACGATATAAATAATGAATATATTACATGACTATTGGTTAATCGACATGACCACGACATTGGTTCTAGACAGAACGTCGTAGGCCATATGCCGCAATCTCGTTAAATTTTTTTTTTTTAAAATTGTTAACATATTGGTATTTTTTCAGATGGGTTTTTGTTAAAAAAAATCTATCTAATAGATTTTTTTTTCCCCCAGTGGACAGGGAATTGTTAAGGTATTTTATTGGCATAGTCTGCTAGAGGTTAACAGCATAAGATTAATAGGTGACTACGTTTAATATAATGTAAATAATTGTTAGTTAGTGTACGCGATACACACGATTGATTATGACGTGTATGCGTTGGTATGTCACGCACCGTGACTAGGTTACCACACCCTTTTCTTAGATGACCGTCAAACGGATAAGACGTGTCCTATAATCCTTCCAGTGGTAGGCATGATATTGCCGCACATATGTTATTGCAGTACGGACATGGGTCAGTCCGATATTCTTATGAAGAGAGGAATGTATCGAGGTTAGTAATTTTAACTGAAGTCAAGGAAGGATGAAATTATGGTCCACATTCGTTTTATATCGCCAGACGTCTAATCTCATTGTCGGCCGTTGGATGTCCCAACCGCGCGTACATATAGTTACGACGTTCTGACTATAGTGTTGCATATTATTGGACCAGGACTATAATGCATGGATAGCATTTATGATGTATGATTCAATTCTAATATATAATGTTTTCATAATCAACCTCCATGGACTGTCTACTGTTTGAAATGTATATTAAAAATTGTGTGGACTCGAGAAGAGACTTATCACGTTCATTGAAGTTACAAATTCAACAATTATGATACTGAGTTCAAACCTTGTGACAGACAGAAAGTATTAACTCACATTCGCGTAACTATTCCAACAATAGCACGATCAAGAATTAATGAATCAAATGACCAGAACTAAGAAGCTTATTGAATCAATGAGAACGGTGGCTTTCCACAACGACCACTGAAATAGAAGACGGGGCCGCAACAACAATAAAAGAAGTGAATCGTATAAAGCCCCGCAACAATGGCATACAAATGGAAGAATAGGATAAGAGTGGAAAGAGTAAAATAGAGCAAGAGAGGAAAGGGTGACCTCAGACAAAGGTGTGACAAGTGTTGAGACCGGCTGGTTTTAGACACCCCATGCGGTGGATAAGACGGTTCTCAAGCTGTTCTCGGCTGGCAGTGTCAGAGGAGCAGGATCGGATCGCTGTGACCTGGATGTCGATGGGACCATGGTGGTCAGGACCATTGAAGTGTATGGCAACTGGTGTGGACTTTTGCTGAGCGATGTCATTTAAGTGCTGGCTGAATCTGTCCCCAAGTCGTTTGCCTGTTTGGCCAATATAGGTTTTGCAGCAACGTTTACATATGATCGTATAAATGACATTGCGCGATTCACACGTGAAGCTACTAGTGATGGTGTACGTAGCCTTAGGAAAGGACACCTTCTGGGTTGAGATGACATACTTGCAACATACCATTCATACAGCAAATTAGACATAATTTGAAACGTAATCAGATTATGGTGGCACATAATAAGAACTCGTGACATATTGGAAATCTGCTGCTGAATGACCTGGGACTTCGTGTGTTGTCAGCGCATGCGGAAAATGTTCCACAGGTGAGCAGCTTTGAGTCCCAAGCAGATACTGCCACAGGGAGTGAATTGTTGACGCCTCCACTACACGAGATCCAGTTTTATGACCAATGCTCCTTAGAGAGGTAAAGGGTATTGACTGATAGATGAGAATATAGGCCCGTAATGCATTTTGCGCTTCCTTTTACTCATCTTTTATTACTAGTTATCCAGACATTCTCCAACATACTTAAGGTATTAGTTTAATGGCGATGCAACATTATAAGTAATATAAAAGCATACATTTACAGTATCTGATTACAATTAAGAAGTAAGTTATATTAAAATGAAAAACTAGATCATCAGACCCTCCATACAGTATATTAGATAATAATTCGAAACATAATCCCTTAGGGCGGCATATAATCCGCACTCATAATGTATTTGAAAAGTCTACGATTATATGAGTAGGGACTGTGCATGTTTTTCAGGTCATTTGGAAGATTGTTCCAGAGATGAGCAGCTGAGTAAGCCAAGCTCTTCTTGTACAAATCTAGCCTGGGCTTGGGTACCTGTAACTGGTTTAAGCGCTGACTACGTTTTTCATTGAATTTTAAAAGTGGCCACAGATAGATAGATAGATAGATAGATAGATAGTTAGATAGAAAGATAGATAAATAGATAGATAGATAGATAAATAGATAGTTAGATAGAAAGATAGATAAATAGATAGATAGATAGATAGATAGATAGATAGATAGATAGATAGATAGATAGATAGATAGATAGATAGATAGATAGATAGATAGATAGATAGATAGATAGACAGACAGACAGACAGACAGACAGACAGACAGATAGATAGATAGATAGATAGATAGATAGATAGATAGATAGATAGATAGATAGATAGATAGATAGATAGATAGTTAGATAGATAGATAGATAGATAGATAGATAGATAGATAGATAAATAGGTAGGTAGGTAGGTATGTAGATAGATAGATAGATAGATAGATAGATAGATAGATAGATAGATAGATAGATAGATAGATAGATAGATAGATAGATAGATAGATAGATAGATAGATAGATAGATAGACAGATAGGCAGGTAAGCAGGCAGGCAGGTATATAGGTAGGTAGGTAGGTAGGTAGGTAGGTAGGTAGGTAGGTAGATAGATAGATAGATAGATAGATAGATAGATAGATAGATAGATAGATAGATAGATAGATAGATAGATAGATAGATAGATAGATAGATAGATAGATAGATAGATAGATAGATAGATAGATAGATAGATAGATAGATAGATAGATAGATAGATAGATAGATAGATAGATAGATAGATAGATAGATAGAACGAACGAACTTTATTTTCAAAGGCTTGAGAATTTGTCACGCAAATCCGTCTGACATTCTGCCCTTCCTATCTCTCACCTTTCATACTGAATTCATTTACTCTCACATGCATTTTACATATCAATTGTGGTAAAATGGGATGTTATAAATATTTATAGGGGACTTAGTGTACTGACTGAGATCAGCTGTGAAGGTATCTGTATCTAATAGGAGTAGTGTTTTACAGATAACCTTACTTGCTACCACATTTATACCTCAGTCAGAATTATTCTGGAATATTGTGATGACTACGTTGAATGTCTAGGGTTATGTAAATGATGAAGTGTAAGTCACAACAACAACAGACAGATAAACAATTTAATTTATTCCACCACACTTGACAACACTGTGACACTCACACACATTTAACACTCTATAAGACTATCTAAAATGAATCACTGGTAAAGTTTCAAATATTTATGTATTAATTACTTTCACTACTATATATACTGAAGCACATTAAAAACGCACCACTATTATATATACTGATGCCGAGAAGCTGGCAAAAAAAAGTGTGGGAATGGATTTTCCCCGTGTTTGCCATGAGGTAGAGAGCGAATGGCTGCTGGAATGAAAAGTGCATGATTCAACCCATGGGTGTGTGTACAGACTACATGAAAACGATGAAAGTTACACGTGCAACACGATTCTCAACAGCTATGACCTTGAAAATGTGTACGCGTTGTGGCAGTATACTCGGTATAAAAAGGCCGTTGAGACAAAACACCCAGTACATGTGCTTGAAATGCCACGACTATCTGAAAACGACCGGCAACGAGCCATTGGTATGTTGGAGACCGGAATGAGCTCGCGGGCCATTGCCAGAAGGATGAATTGCCACCACAGCACTATTGTACGTCTCAATGAACGTTACGGAACCACTGGCAGTGCCCGGGATAGACTTCGGAGTGGCCAACCACGAGTTACTACCCCTGCGCAAGATCGTCATATTGTGCTGAGTCACCTAAGGAATTGACTCTCCCGGCAAGTCAAACAGCAAGAGCAATAGTGGGTAGACATGGGCAAGTCTCTCGAATGACAGTCATACGACGACTCAGAGATACAGGCCTTACTGCAAGATGACCTTATGTTGGGCCAAACTTGACTCACAGACATCGTTAGCAGCGCCTGCAATGGGCAGAGCAACATATCAGATGGACTAGACTGCAGTGGAATGCTGTCCTATTCACAGACGAGAACAGATTCATCATATCCTTTGCAGATGGACGTATGCGGATTTAGCGACGGTGTGAAGAGGGCTTTGCAGATTGCTGTGTCAACCGATTTCGAGGTGGCAGTATTCACATTTGGGGAGGATTCAGTTTTCACCATCGCTTGCCTCTTCACGTCTTCCGTGGAAATGTTAATGCTGTGACATATCGAGATGAGGTTCTGGATGCACTGGTTGCTCCTGCGTTCACAATTTATCCAGACTTGCAGCTTCTCCAGCAGGATAACGCACGTGCATTTTTTTGTATTTTTGGTTTTCTCCCTTGCCTGCACAGAATGCAATGAATTTCATAACAATCAAATGTACAAATTAATGACCAGCATGGATTCATAGGAAAATGAATAAAGATTCAAAATATGTAAACTTGTACACACTTATATTTACATTTCACACTCTGTTCCTGGATTATACAGGTGGTGCGTTTTTAATGTGCTTCAGTATATATATCCTGATTCAACTACAAAGTGAACCAGGAATCACAATCAAATGTAATCACAATTTATATGTACAGAATTTATAAATATGAACCTTGTAGTGACATATTTTATTAATATTATCCTATGTGTGTCAGTTTTGTAGTAGTACTATGAGGTAATACTGGTTTTGTTTTTCAAGCTATGTTGTTATTTGTCATCATGACTTCAAGTGTTTGTTTATCTTGGAAATAGTATGGGGAATCTTCACCGTTCCTATCAATTTAAACAATGTATTTTCCCTCTGATTTATTATAAAGTCAATTTTAGAGGGGAACACATAATGTTGAGCTCCTCTGGCCACAGAGGCTTAACTTTCGTGATGGCGGCAGGAAAAGACTCCTCTGCTCGATTGCTCCCCTGTGTTCTGGAGACACCTCACTAGTCGCTATCTGGACCCAGGAGTATGTTGTCAGCCTCTAGATTCAGCAAAGCTCAGACCAGGTGCTGCTCAATAACTTTAGGACCACAGTCCCACAATTCATGGAATAATACACAGTTACGTTGACTGGCAATGAATATAGCACAATTTCGATCTGCCGATGTCAAAGGCTTTTATTTAGAAAAATATGCACTGGCGCTCAACGCACTGGTTCTTTAGTAAGTTTATTTGAAAATGTGGTGCTGAACTAACGCTTCTAATTGACTATATTGGCGGGTCTAACCAATCGAGCCATGTTTACACAAGCGTTTGAAAAAAAAGTCCCATTCCTTCCGTCTCCCCTAACAACAAAAATAGTATTTGTAGCCCGACTAATCGTGTTTAGCCTTATATTTACTTTCCGCCAATCAAATAGGAGGTAACATGTTGGCCTATTTCCCGTACAATGGTGGTGTCAAAATCTGCCACTGAGCGATTCTGATTTTGGGGTTGTCTGACACCCTCACTATTTCTTTTGGCTATAATTTGTTAATTCCTAGACTATTTGCGTAACGTTTAACATATTCTTTGTCAGCAAGTCCTAAGGAACCCAACTATATAAATTTTATGGGGCTAAGGGGCTGCGTTCAAAATATGCATGTTCTTCTACCTCCTGTTCACTTCGAATACGATGTGGTGTCTGGGTACTGTCAGGCTTTCAAACGTAAACCAGTATAATGTCATGTTTCCTAATAAGCGTTTTGTAAGTTTTTTAAACCTAACTCTCGTATGGGTAGTGTTTTTTATCACTGTCGATTTGAAAAAAGCTAATGCTTGTGGCCTTACACGCGTGATGGTAGTAATTGTGTAGCGAGACGCGTGTTAGTGTTGCATGCGTTCCGGCTTTCAGCCCTCCCTTCTCTCTATCCTAATTCCATCTGTCTTTCGTTTATGGTAACGTAGTGTATAAAATGACATGAATAGAATATTAAATATAGGTCAGCTTGCGTATCTCAAGGTTTTTCTTAGAAAGGCAGTACACGTTTTATTGTGTTGTGGAAACGCGTGTATGCTGCAGAAGGCTTTTACTATCAACGTGAAACGTTACAATTTGCAGACGAAGTAGAAAACAAGGGGGATTTCGAGTACAGTCATTGTGACAGCACTGTTCTTTACCATTCTTCTTTCCTTTTATTGAAGTTATTTGTTAGGCTTTACATTTACTTTTTAATTTATATATGTGGATTAGAATTTCACACGACAAATTCACTCCACTTGAAACAGACGTTATATGTCAGTCTATAATTCTATATACACATAGAGAAATTTATTATCCTTCCTGGGGCTTAGGGTGATTCTCATCACACGGATGGCGGCTTAAAAAATCCGCTCCCAGATTTGTTTTTCCACTTATATACTCTATGCTAAACTCAAATGGCTGCATCAGTAATGACCAACGGAGTAATCTAGAATTTTCATGCCTAGCATGCGCTAGAAACGACAAGGATTTGTGATCCGTTTGCAACTTAAATGCCTTCCCATACAGATAAATATTGAATTTCTTTATCGCCCATATTACTGCAAGACATTCTTTTTCGCTAGTTGAGTAGTTGGTTTCAGCTTTATTCAACTTTCTGCTAGCATATGCCACTGGGCTTAATTCCCCATCCAATGCATCTGATTTCTGTAGCAGAGTCGCACCTAACCCGATATTACTGGCATCTGTTCTTACTATGAATTCTTGACTTAAGTCAGGTAATTTCAAAATAGGTTTACTTGTGAGCTTTTCCTTCAATTCTTGGTAAGCCATTTCACATTGTGGTGTCCATGTAATTCGATCTGGATTTCCCTTACGTGTCAAATCAGTTAACGGTGCACATATGGAATTAAAGTTTTTGATATACTTTTGGTAGAAACCACATAATGAGACAAAGGATCTCACGTCTTTCTTGGTTTGTGGTCTCGGGGCTTTCTTTAGTTTCTCTAAATTCTTTGGGTCAGGGGTCATGTTTCCCTGATAAACTGTGTGTCCCAAGAATTCTAATTCTTTACATCCAACGCAACATTTGGTTGGTCGGGCTGTTAAATTCGCTTCCCTAAAGTCGATTAAACAGCATGTTCAGAGAATCAATGTGTTCCTCAAATGTTTCTGTTGCTATAAGGATATCATCCATGAAATTTGTGATGCATGGGTTATTCAGAGGGTCCAATAATTTTCTCATCATTCTAGAGAAGACACTAGGTGCATTCTTCAATCCAAATGGCAAACTGTTAAACTCATAGTGTCCCTCTGAGGTACTAAACGCTAGGTATGGTCTAACCTCAGGCTTTACTGGAATCTGATAGTATCCTTTACTCAGATCCACTTTTGAGAAATATTTAGCTTTATTTAGTCTGGCAAACAACTGATTTGTATCCGGCAATTGATCCACCTGTCCTTCTGTAATAGCATTCAGTCTCCTGTAATCTATACAGAGTCTATGTTCTCCAGAGGGCTTCCTTAAGAGTACAACACTGGAACTATACGAAGATTCACTGTGTGAAATAATTCCTTCCTTCAACAAATAGTCTATCTCTTCCTTCAAAGCTTTCTCCTTAGCAAAAGGAATCGAATATGGTTTCATACAGACAGGTGTGGGGTCTATCAGCTTCATATCATATTCCAATAAGTTTGTATGCCCTGATCGGTCGGTTAACACCTCTGCATGATTATCTAGAACCTGTTGTACTCTCTTTTCTTTTGCTCTTTCGTTAAGTGTGTACTGATTTTCACCTGTGCCGCTGTCTCACAGGGATGTAATGGATATTCAAATGATGAAAGTGGTTCCTTTTTCATTTCCATGGCAATGGACAAGGTTAACAAGTGTGTCTCTTCCTGATTTTCTCTTTCCAAATATTTCTTCAGGAGATTCACATGATAGATTTTTTCTTTCCCCTTCTTATCTATCTTATAATTGGTTCTAGACACCTTCTCTAGAACTGTATATGGACCTTGCCATCCAATTTGTAACTTATTCTGACTACCGGGGAGAAGAAGCAGTACCTTCTCTCCCACAGCCAAATCTCTGTCTTTCGCCTTCCTGTTATAATAGGCAGCATGTTTCTTCCTGGCTTGTTTCAAATTTTCATTAGCAAGTTTCCAGCCAGTTTTTAAACGAGTGGTCAGCTCATTCACATATTGGTATGAGGATGTAATGTTTTCCTCTGCCTTTTCATCAGTCCACGTTCTTAACAGCGCTTCAAGTGGACCTTTTATTGGCCTTCCAAATAATAATGTTGCCGGGGCCATTCCGGTTGAACTATGGGGTACCTCCCGATAAGCAAAGAGGGCGGCGTGAAGGTACTGATCCCATGTATCTGGTTTTTCGTGTGCCAACTTTCTCAGGATTGACATCAATGTGCCATTAAATCTTTACACTTGGCCGTTCCCTTGGGGATGGTACACACTACAATGGAAGTGTTTGGCCTGGAAGATCCTGAAAACTTCTTCTGTTAGTTTCCCCTTGAACTGAGAGCCATTATCAGTCAAGATTTGATTGGGAAAGCCTAATCTTGTGAAAATTGTGAGTAATGCCTCTGCCACATGTTTAGAATCAATCGATGACAGGGCTACCGCCTCTCCCCACATAGAACAAGTGTCAACCAGAGACAGAATGTAGCTGTTCCTTCTCTTGGTTCAGGTGAGAGGTCCCACAAGATCCACGGCAACTCTCTCAAAGGGTGTTCCCACTATGGGCATTTCCCCCAGAGTTAATGGTGCAGTCTAATGTTTAGGTGCTACTCGTTGGCACTCCGGACAGGATTTTACATATCGTTTGATATCTTCAGTTATCCCTGGCCAGAAATAGTGACAAGCTATACGCTGTCCTGTTGCGCTGATCCCCATATGACCACTGAAGGGAATCGCATGCCCTAGTTCCAACACTTTAGTCCTATATGAAGTGGGAAGGACCAGCTGTCCGTGACCATTGGATTCAGATCCAGCCTTCCTATAAATCAGTTTGTTCTTCATATAAAACTCTCCCTTGCCTGGAGGTGTATGAGATTTGTGCAACTTCTTGAAACACGGCTTGAGTGTTTTGTCCTCAGCCTGTGCCTTCCTCATCTCATCTGGATGAGTATTTATTGGATTATCCTCCTCCTTTTTAGACTGTGATCTGGTCTGCACTGTTGCCAATATCACAGGTCTCTTGGGATTCCCCAAGAAGACATATCTACACCCCAATATCAGAGGGTAGATTGGCTCATTTATCACTGCTGCTTTTATGATTCCTTCCACATATCGCGTCTTTACCTTTATCCGGGCGACGGGAAGTGTCATGGTAGCTACATCCTTGGTTGCAGTTTGAATCTCCACTGTTTCTGTGGTGTATTGATCTGCCTGCACCAGGTGAGAACTCACAACGGAATCATAATCTAGACCTGTATCATATAAGCACCTTATGGTGACTCCATTACAGATGACATCTTCACACACTGGGGGGTGGTATGGTTCCTGTAGTTCCGCAGGTTTGACCTTTTTTCCCTTCTTTCCAGATGTCATAGCAGCACAATGAGGAGGTTTCCTTCTACAATGGTCAGTGTCATGATTGTCCATCCGACAATTTTTACACCACCTTTTCCCTTGGTTGAAAGATTTTCTTTCATCATATTTCCTTTCATCGAATTGTGGGGTTTTATTTTTATTGTCATACCGTGGCCTATCAAACTGGTGCTTACCTTTGTTTTGATCTCTAGGATCAAATTTATTAAATTTATGCCCTAAAATTATCCACCTGTTTCTTCTTATTACCTGATACCTCTGCCTGAGCTGCTTGATACCTTTCAGCAACATTTAGCAACTCACCCAGCCTCTCTGCACCTTGTTCCATGAGAAACTTTCTCAGGTCTGGAGCCATGGACTCTCTTAATTGTTCTATAAGGACCATTTCCTTAAGATCTTGGGTTTTCCCCAGAGAAGTCCATTTCTCCAAGTATGTCTCTAACCGTGCAGAGAACTGGTGATAGGTTTCACCTGACAGTAGCTTAGCATTCCTAAATTTTTTCCTATAAAATTCTGCGTTTTTTTCATATCTTAACAAAAGAGCCTGCTTGAGCATGTCATAATTTTCTTGATCACCTCTGTTCATTTTGGCAAAAACTTCATAAGCTGCCCCACGAAGCCCTTGAGATAACTTTAAGCTCCACCTTTCTCTTTCTAACCCATATGTGGTAGCTAATAGTTCATATCTATTTAGATAGCTCTCAATATCATCGTCTTTCTCAACAAAATGATCTAAATGAAAGTTCATAGCTGAGGTTGAGGCTCCCTGACTAGCAGTGGCATCAGAGGTAAAGGGACTGGCACCATTTTCAGGAGCATGGCCTTGAAACTCAAACTCCCTTAGTCGTAACTCATGTTCCCTTTGTAATCTCTTCTCCTCCTTTTCTGCTTCCCTCTCTGCAGTCAATCTTCTTTCTTCTGCTTCCCTTTCTGCAGCTAATCGCTTGTCTTCTCTTTCTGCTGCTAATTTCTTCTCTTCTCTTTCTGCCTCCAATTTCTTAGCCTCAATCTGCAGCCTCTTAGTCTCAGCCTCAGCCTCAAATTGTAACTTCTTAATTTCTTTCTCAGCCTCTAACCTCTTATCTTCGGCCAACCTTTCAGATTCTAATTTTCTTTCGGCCTCTTTTTCTAATCTTCTTTCTTCCCGTTCAATATATTTGTCACATTCAGCAGTGACATAAGCAATCATAATTTGCCCGTCCATTCCTAACTCTTTTGCATTCTGCACAGCAGCAGATCGAAATTTGGCCAGGTCCGCCATTTTCTAACAGGTAAATGGATAAAATGTCTAACTATACAATACAATCTGTAATAACTTATCCAAGGACACCACAGGCACTGAGAGCTCAACGTTATTTATTTCCACCCAAGGATACCTTTTAATTCTTATTATTCCCAATATATATATATATAATAGGAGAAAGTTCAATATCCCTGGAGCGAGACCCCAATATATGTGGTAAAAAGGGATGTTATAAATATTTATAGGGGACTTAGTGTACTGACTGAGATCAGCTGTGAAGGTATCTGTATCTAATAGGAGTAGTGTTTTACAGATAACCTTACTTGCTACCACATTTATACCTCAGTGAGAATTATTCTGGAATATTGTGATGACTACGTTGAATGTCTAGGGTTATGTAAATGATGAAGTGTAAGTCACAACCACAACAGACAGATAAACAATTTAATTTATTCCACCACACTTGACAACACTGTGACACTCACACACATTTAACACTCTATAAGACTATCTTAAATGAGTCACTGGTAAAGTTTCAAATATTTATGTATTAATTACTTTCACTACTATATATATATCCTGATTCAACTACAAAGTGAACCAGGAATCACAATCAAATGTAATCACAATTTATATGTACAGAATTTATAAATATGAACCTTGTAGTGACATATTTTATTAATATTATCCTATGTGTGTCAGTTTTGTAGTAGTACTATGAGGTAATACTGGTTTTGTTTTTCAAGCTATGTTGTTATTTGTCATCATGACTTCAAGTGTTTGTTTATCTTGGAAATAGTATGGGGAATCTTCACCGTTCCTATCAATTTAAACAATGTATTTTCCCTCTGATTTATTATAAAGTCAATTTTAGAGGGGAACACATAATGTTGAGCTCCTCTGGCCACAGAGGCTTAACTTTCGTGATGGCGGCAGGAAAAGACTCCTCTGCTCGATTGCTCCCCTGTGTTCTGGAGACACCTCACTAGTCGCTATCTGGACCCAGGAGTATGTTGTCAGCCTCTAGATTCAGCAAAGCTCAGACCAGGTGCTGCTCAATAACTTTAGGACCACAGTCCCACAATTCATGGAATAATACACAGTTACGTTGACTGGCAATGAATATAGCACAATTTCGATCTGCCGATGTCAAAGGCTTTTATTTAGAAAAATATGCACTGGCGCTCAACGCACTGGTTCTTTAGTAAGTTTATTTGAAAATGTGGTGCTGAACTAACGCTTCTAATTGACTATATTGGCGGGTCTAACCAATCGAGCCATGTTTACACAAGCGTTTGAAAAAAAAGTACCCTTCCTTCCATCTCCCCTAACAACAAAGACTGTGTGTGGTCCCGGCTTTCGGGTCCTCCCAGTAAAGTAGAGGCAGTGATATGTGTCTGTGTCCGATAACGTCATTTGAATGTGGTAGAGGCTCGGTCGCTGCTACGCCATTGATGAACAGAGCCGTGTTCTATCGAGACTGTTTGGTCGCGGGTCCGGGTCCTCCCAGTTCAGGTGGGCCGGAGCTGGTTTATTCATGGTAATGCAGCTCAGCAGTGGTAGAGGCTAGACACTGGCTGTGCCGTCCCCTCGATACGTCTTGTCTCGGAGATATAACCCCCTTTGCAGGGTAGAGAACGACTCTTCTCGTGGCATTGCACCCTCGCCACCCGAAGAGAAGTTCCCTGGGGTTGCAATAAAGCCCACTGGTGGCTGGCCTCTTTGCCAGACACTACTGTCTTTGGAGGTATGACCCCCTTTGCAGGGTAGAGAGATATCAAACCTCGGGGCAGTACACACACGCCAAAGTGGGCCTGGTGTAATCTGTTTCGAGTCTAGGATGCTTTCTGGGGTTGAAAGAAAGCCCGAAACACACCCACTACTCGTCTGCTACCGTGGGGGATGCACGGCGGGTTGCGGTACCATCGCCTGGTGTCACGATTGGTGGCTTCCCGGCCGTGTGGCAACACGGACCATGTGCAGAGGGAGGCGGTGGCTGCGCCACTGCCTCGCCAGGCAGTCTGCACAACGGGTAACTGGCTCAAGGGTATGAACGAGTGTAAACTCGTCCCCTAAAGGGCAAAAGAGTGAATAACTCGCGCCCTGGGATTGAAACAAACAAACAAACAAACCTAACTCTCGTATGGGTAGTGTTTTTTATCACTGTCGATTTGAAAAAAGCTAGTGCTTGTGGCCTTACACGCGTGATGGTAGTAATTGTATAGCGAGACGCGTGTTAGTGTTGCATGCGTTCCGGCTTTCAGCCCTCCCTTCTCTCTATCCTAATTCCATCTGTTTTTCGTTTATGGTAACGTAGTGTATAAAATGACATGAATGGAATATTAAATATAGGTCAGCTTGCGTATCTCAAGGTTTTTCTTAGAAAGGCAGTACACGTTTTATTGTGTTGTGGAAACGCGTGTATGCTGCAGAAGGCTTTTACTATCAACGTGAAACGTTACAATTTGCAGACGAAG
>JAMPIV010002461.1:87500-145105 GCA_024509875.1 Oreohelix idahoensis
GAAAAAGGAATCATTCTAATTTCTACACGACCATCTGGAAAGTTCGTGATAGTAGAATTACTATCATGTACAAGAAATCAATTTTCCACAGACAGCCATCCATACTGCTACAATGACTTTGCATACATTTTCGCCCGATCAGTTTTTTTGTCAACCTTGGTTTGAAACAACACTTGTGTATGGTAAATACAGGTGTACTAACTTCATATGTGAGACCTCCGTGTACTTAGATATAAATTAATAACCTTGATGAGAAATTTTAATGCATGTTGATGCAAAATTTTTAAATATAGAATTGCATATAATCACAGAACGCAGGACTCACGTTTTCATAGTCATTATCTTCGAACTCTAAGACACCAACTTGATCACGATTGAAGTCAGCTGTGATCCCGTTAAAGTTGCTGAGATCAATTTTTTTCGTTCCAATTATTTTGTGAGCGTTTCTAGTTTTATAATGTATTCACGCGAGCTAGTCATTTCCCAGTCGAGTAGCCATCTTATTCACATCAATTTTCAGTGGCTACAACGTCGGATATTTCCACTTTCTTTCACTTCTGTTTTAGTTCGTTTGTCCCAGATGAAGGTATCTGTGGCCGTAACGTAGAATTATCTTTGTTTTGTGTACCTGTATAGCCCGCATTACCTACATTCGCCCACCCATTCGTGACATCCACAGTGAAAATGGTTTCTTAATATGTGATCCATGAACCACTAGGGGGTTCTGTGAATGGATTCTAGGTGGTCCATGAACTTACTTAGTTACTTAGTCATCCCTCTTCTATCGTGAGGTGTAGAGGTTTGGAGGAGGGAGCGCCATACTTTCCTATCGGCTGTCTTCCTTCTGGCCTGGTTCCAATCTAGTCCTCGGTCCTACTGAGATTGCCTAATGTTGTCCTCCGTACGGATTCTCGGTCGTCCTGGAGGTCTGGATCCCTTGCTCTTAGTTTTTCATACCCTTCGTGGCAGCCGATCTTCTTCCATTCTGCAGACGTGGCTAAACCATCGTATTGGGGATTGTTCTGCTTGCAGTGGCTGGGTTTTGAGGCCTTGCCTTATCGTCTGGTTGCGGCCATATATCTCCACTTGAATGAGCTCTTCCTAACAAAATGGCGTAGTGGATGATTGGTTTCCTATTTTTTGTTGGTTCACGTCTGGTATATGTATGCGCTTATGGGGGAACATTTGGTTTGTAACGGCAAGGTTTAGCTCAGTACAGAATCCTAAAAGTCGCTTTCCTTTGTCATTAAGTGTATCTTCTCCATATCTTCCAATAACTCCACCCCATCTAGCATAGTCTTTTCCAACTCTGGCGTTGCAATCTCCAACAAGGATAATTTTATCCATGCAGCCGTCCACTATCTTTTGAAGCAGCTCAAAGAATTCTTCTTTGACTTATGCTAGCTTATCTTCATTTGGCCCATACATAATGACAATGTTGACTATGGCCTCTCCTTCTTTTAACCATGTACATAACCTATAATTTAAAATTCTTAATTATGCTTGTATGCACATTGTTTTCCAAGAAGGGGTCCATATCCTTTATCTCACAGTCAAATGGGCCCATAGCCGTCATTCAATAATCAAAGGGGGTCCATATTCTTCATTGGATAATATACGTCTTCTTCGTTCACACTCAGACGTCAACTTGAATATGTTCAAAGAAAGCAGTGGTCAACTTGAGGCTATTTCTATCTCCATAGAGCTTCTCTAGGAATGAGATGGGATCCACTGTACTACAACTCGTTTGGAATGGTGGTTCAGTTTGTAGAGTACTAATCTTAGGTCACCCAGATCTACATTGTTCTGGCTCTTCAGTGATGCAATTACTGACAGCGCATCTATAAAGAAAGCAACTTCTCTCTCTGTGCTTTCCGCTGTTATTAGAACCTCTGCTGCATTTTTCAAGGCCTCTTCTTGTGCTCTGAAGTTGCTTACGAATTTTCCTGTTGACACTGACATCCTTTTTTTGTGTACCCGTGCTATAGTTCAACAACACTCCTCCGTCTCCATCTTCTGTTGCATTTATTTGCTGATCCATCTGGGTCCAGGTGTTGCTCGAGTAATGTTTCTGATGTATTCTGTTGTTATGGCTCTTCTCTCTGTTGCAGTCTGGATCTTTTTTTCTCTCAATACCAGGAATGTTTTCTATCATTTCTGGGAAGCGCTGTTGTTTCCAATTGGGAGCTTGTATGCAGTATAGATGGGGTTAGCTGTTGATAACGTATTTATGAGATATGTTCCCATCTTTGATTCTACAAAGTTGCTTCGCTTGAGTCTTCCCCTTCAAAGATCATTTATTCTATGGTACTCTTGGTGGTCTGGTAGTTTCCTGAATTTCTCGGCTTGTTTCTGGGCCCTGCTATCTCTCCTATCCTCCATTGGTTGAAGGTATACAGTCTTTTCGTGTTCTTTAATAGGTGTTGTCTTCATGCCACCAGTTATGATTCTCATTGCGCTTGATTTTGGAGTCTATATATTTCGTCGAAGTTTGACTTAGCCGCTGTTGCCCATGCTGCAATGCCATACTCTATGACTGGTCGCACTCGCCCTGTGTATAGCTTCTTGAGCACACTCGCATCTGCTCCTCAAGCTGTTCCAGTCGTTAGTCCCGTGAATCTTGACTTGGACCAAGTCCTTTGCACGTGAAATTGTGGCCATTTTGTCAAATGTAATTTATTTAGCGATGTGGCCGTATGACCTACCACCATCAGCATTTATTCATGCTGGAGGCTGGTTATAATGAGAATAAAACTACCAGTAGTTATTATAGAAAATGCACGCAAGGTTTTTAACAAATATAAAAATACCCCAGACAGCTAAGAGCAGGGTAGAGCAAGGTGAAGCTAACTGTGTCAACTTTGGGTAAAAAGCCACGTGACAAATCGGCGGCAATTGGCATGGATGTAAGTAGGGACAACTGCATCACGCTATGAGAACGTGATGTTTGACCAATAATTTATCAAATATAATAAGCTTCCAACCAATGAAACGTAGCCAGCCCAAGGCACTACGAATTTGTCGGCAGAAAAATATTAAACCAGCAGTCTTGGAGAATTGAGCAATGTATAAGGACGCGTCAATGATGGTCCTGCTCCCAAGTTGAGGCATTCAACGATTGTAAGACACATTCGTACATATGTGTTTGTATACATGAACAGGTCATTTTGATACATATTCAAGTAAGTAGTACCATCGCCCTACCATTTTATATTTCAGCGTATTTTCGTACAATGAAAACATAATAATAGCAGAAGAGAAACAAAATGGAGGATACATATGATAAAACAAGGGAAGAGAATTTGAAACCGAGAATAGACAAAATGAAGAAAACTACTGAGAAAGAAAGGAAGTATGAAATTATAATTATCCAGGAATTGGTAAAACGTGAGGTTGGCAAAGAATATTATGAAGCATCTTGGATTGAGGTAAAAGATGGAAGATATAATCTCCATGAAAGGAAAAGTAACTAAGATTTGTTAGATGTACAGAATGCATAATTGTTGAGCATTGTTTGGAACTATTTGACCAGCTTTTGCTGTTAAATAAAATTCCTTAGTAGAGGACACGGCTGTTGAATATTGATTGTCAGTTGGATAACATAGATGTACTGTCAAAGTTCACATTTCTCAACCACTAATCTTCTCCAACGCACAACATCTATAAAAGGAAAGAACGAACCACACCACTCAGACAGAGTCTAAGAAATATTCATCTCTGGCGAGCTATAAGCCAGTATTAGATCACACTTAGACATGGACTAAATAAAAGAAAAAGAAAGCTTCTATAAATAAAGTAATAACACGGTTATATATAACAAACTAAATGGTGCAGAGTTCCAGTCTTGAGTAAACACCACACTGCAACATAGAACATTAAATGGGGCCTTAGGACCAGTTCTACATTATAATGCACCCCGCCACAGCGATACTTGGGGAACGGCAAGTACCCTGTCCCTTTAATTTATGGGGGACACGGGGAATTCTCTGCTCTTTAGTTTATGCCGTCTCCGGTTTCATCCCGAACGCCAGTCGCTCGTAAAACAGGAAAAGCGTTGCTAATATTACCTCGCTTCTCGTCTCGCGAGACAACCGGGGACTCTCTCAAGTAGGTCTTATGTCTGTATTTGTATGACCTCGTGCGTGCGAAAGCCACGCTAAGCCACCTGCAGACTCTATCTTACTATTTAAGAAAAGCGTCCATAGCACTCTTTACCATTTGTCTCTGCAAGGATCTTTGCTGCCTAGATCCCGTGTTACTTTATTTCCTTTTTAATAAATATATATTTCTTATAGTAAAGTAATGTTTGTGTGACCAGGGGTTTCTGACCTTTTTTTTTTTAATTAAGCACGCCACCAATTTAAACTCCGCCAAAAGAGGTGATTTTTCGAAAGACAGAAGCGAGCAGATCTACAGGGTGGTCATATAGTGTTTCCCTGATTTCAATTTTTTTTTTGCAAAAAAAGTATCATGCGCAGAAACATTGGGTTTTTTTGGAAATTGCATCAAAGAGCATTAATTTTTTTGCTATCTTTGTAGGTTGCGCACAAATCATCTGTTTCAACATGGCGTCAAGGAAGGAGAAAGCGCCGTGTGTTTTATGGTATCACGAAAGTAAATCGCCGTTGACAGTGCAAAGAAAGTTTAGAAGGGAGTATGGACGAGATCCTCCAGATGTTAAAAGCACCAAAGCTTGGTATATAAATTTTACTGACACTGGCAGCGTCGGTGACATGCCCAGATCAGGTAGGTCTTGTGTGAGTGAAGAAACTGTGGACGCAGTACGCACGGCGTTACAACGCAGTCCTCAGAAATCAACCTATCGTGCCTCAAGAAAACTTGCAATCCCTCGAAGCACAGTGTTGAAAATCCTACACAAACGGCTTCAACCCTATGCATACAAGGTGCAAATCGTTCAAGCTTTGCGGCCAAACAATTTTCCTCGACGTGTTGCATTTGAAAGAGATTTTGCAACGAATTGATGAAAATAAGGATTATCTTACACGAATCGCTTTTTCTGATGAAGCTACATTTCAAGTTTCTGGAAAAGTCAACAGACACAATGTCCGTATTTGGAGGTCAGAGAACCCATGTGTTGTGTTAGAGCACGAGAGAGACAGTCCTAAAGTGAATGTGTGGTGTGCTTTGTTACACAATAAAGTTATCGGAACTTTCTTTTTTGCTGAGCCCACCATTTCATCAAACGTTTACCTCGACATGTTGCAACTTTATATTGAACCTCAATTGCAAGAGTTTCAGCCGTTTGTAATTTTTCAACAAGACGGCGCACCACTGCACTGGGGCTTACCTGTTCGCCAGTACTTGAATACCATGTTTCCAAAACGCTGGAAAGGATGGAAGGGATGGGCCCATACCATGTCCTCCACGTTCGCCGGATATTACACCTCTAGACTTTTTTCTGTGGGGTTACACTAAGGACAAAGTGTACAGTTCACCAATTTCAGATATTGACACTTTGAAGGCAAGGCTAACACAAGTGCTTGCGACGGTGACTGAGGAGATGTTATCAAACACAGGGCCAGAAATTGAAAAGCGTTTAGACATTATCCGTGCAACAAACGGCGCAAATGTTGAAATATACAAATAGCATTAAAAAACTGTTTTAGTTCTGGAATAATTTCCAAACAACCAAGTGTCTCTGCACAGAATACTTTTTTTTTAACATTTTTAAAAACAGGGAAAGACTTTATGACACCTTGTATATTTATTTAACCAAAGTTGTCCATTTGGACATGTGTATAAACAATTCTGTAAAGATTTTTGCTACATGATATATATATAGTGTCAGTAAAATTTATATACCATGCTTTGGTGCTATGGACCCCTTCTTGGAAAACAATGTGCATACAAGCATAATTAAGAGTTTTAAATTATAGGTTATGTACATGGTTAAAAGAAGGAGAGGCAATAGTCAACATTGTCATTATGTATGGGCCAAATGAAGATAAGCTAGCATAAGTCAAAGAAGAATTCTTTGAGCTGCTTCAAAAGACAGTGGACGGCTGCATGGATAAAATTATCCTTGTTGGAGATTGCAACGCCAGAGTTGGAAAAGACTATGCTAGATGGGGTGGAGTTATTGGAAGATATGGAGAAGATACACTTAATGACAAAGGAAAGCGACTTTTAAGATTCTGTACTGAGCTAAACCTTGCCGTTACAAACCAAATGTTCCCCCATAAGCGCATACATATACCAGACGTGAACCAACAAAAAATAGGAAACCAATCATCCACTACGCCATTTTGTTAGGAAGAGCTCATTCAAGTGGAGATATATGGCCGCACCCAGACGATAAGGCAAGGCCTCAAAACCCAGCCACTGCAAGCAGAACAATCCCCAATACGATGGTTTAGCCACGTCTGCAGAATGGAAGAAGATCAGGTTCCACGAAGGGTATGAAAAACAAAGAGCAAGGGATCCAGACCTCCAGGACGACCGAGAATCCGTACGGAGGACAACATTAGGCAATCTCAGTAGGACCGAGGACTAGATTGGAACCAGGCCAGAAGGAAGACAGCCGATAGGAAAGTATGGCGCTCCCTCCTCCAAACTTCTACACCTCACGATAGAAGAGGTATGACTAAGTAACTAAGTAAGGTCATGGACCACCTAGAATCCATTCACAGAACCCCCTAGTGGTTCATGGATCGCATATTAAGAAACGATGTTCACTGTGGATGTCACGAATGGGTGGGCGAATGTAGGTAATGCGAACTATACAGGTATATATATATATATATGTGTGTGTGTGTATGTATGTATGTTTGTATGTATGTATGTATGTATGTATAGCTATTTTGTAAATTCACCCAGTGGCTATTCTAATGTTGGGCAAATACCCCTCGGGTCCGCACTCTATTGTCATTTCAGTATTTTTCTTAGTTTAAAATTTACATGTAATGGTTGGATGCTTAATGTTTGGGTTTCGCCGGTTACCACAGTGGGTTGGGCGCGAGTGGGGGTGAATTTTTTAGCCTTAGATGCCACGGGCCCTGCGCCTCGCGGCTTGAAATGCGGTAACGCATGGCTGGGTTTTACCTGTGTGAATAGTTAGGAAGCAGAGCAGGGGGGGGGGGGGGGGGGAGTACGGTAGTGTGTTTTGTTCTGTATCGAGTTAGAGAAGGTGTGGTGTGGTTTGATCTAGTGAGAGAAAGATAGAATGAGGTGGGATTTGGTGGTAAATAATAGGGACTTGGCTGTACAGTGGTTAACGATATCTTTGACATGTTTGTATTTTTCAGAGCATAGTCATAAGCCTGTAATCTGTGCTCTCTTACTCGTATGTGGGACACCTTACGTCTCATATGGGCCACATGGCATTTGCTTGATAGTTGCCACCTCATCAATATATCTACTGCTAATATATATCAAAAGTGCCTACGGGCCATTGCCGTTGCCATCCATTCATCGGCGCAATATCGTCAGACCCATTTAAGTCCTGTCAATTTGGCAAACAGCAAAGAAGTCTGGTTAGCCATTAGAACACTAACACACAAATCAGAGTCACTAAACTCTTTACCAAAAAGCTGCTCCCTCACGGCAACTCATTTTAGCAACCACTTCAAAACAGAAATTGGCATCTCAAGTCGACACTGAAGCCAATGGACTGCGATATTAGTAAATTGACAGCCTTCTGCAACACTGAACACACCATAAAAGATCTAAGACATATACTTTTTCTAACAGTACATGAAGTTCTCAAATATGTCTTGGCATTAAAAAACAACAATTCATCTGGGCTTGATGGTATCAGCAATAAGATTCTACGTTACGCTGCACCCATCATTTGCGACTCCTCAGCCTATGTGTACAACCAATGTATTGCACACAAATACTTCCCCACAGCATTTAAATCTGCCAAAGTGTATCCTCTCTATAAATCTGGCTCACATATCGATCCCAACAGTTACAGACCAATATCCCTGCTATCATTTTTTTTCAAAACCACCAGACAAACACATTTACAACACCACATTTCAACACTTAACAACAAACAAACTGCTCATTGATAGCCAGTCAGGTTTCAGACCCAAACATTCCTGTCACACAGCTCTCACCAAAATGGCAGACAACTGGCTGTTGAACGTAAATGATAGAAAATTAGGTGGTGCTGTTTTTGTTGACTTAAAAAAAAAGCATTTGACATGATTGCAACAACTCGACATCAGATTTCTCGAAGATAGATACAGGAGTACCGCAGGGTTCTATTCTTGGGCCCCTACTCTTCGCAATGTTCATCAAAGACCTGCCACTACACCTAAAATATCCAACATGTGACCTCTTTGCAGATGACTGTACAATCTACACTAGTGACAATGACTGCGTGGCACTTGAAATGACACTTGAAAGCGATGTTAGACAATTTAACAAAATGGAGTAATATGAATCGTATGCCAGTAAACTCAGCAAAAACTAAATCTATGTTGATTACCACCAGACAGAAACTTCTAAACTGCACCAAAAGATCGCTACAGCTACACGTGGAATCAATACAAATTGAACATGTAACAGAACACAAAGTTCTAGGGATCACAATTGACCAGCACTTAACGTGGAACTCCTGTGTACGGAATTTAACCAAACACTTAGCTCAAAAGACGTATCAGCTAGCCAAAATAAAACACTTCTTAGACGCAGACACTAGGCTATTGTTCTACACCTCACATATACAGACACATCTAGATTACTACTCTACACTATGCGATGTTGCCCTGCTTCCACCTCGAAGAGACTGCACTCCTTGCATAGGAGAGCAGTATGTCTGCTGTCCGATAATCACACGATACCATACACAAGGACAGGAAAGGAACCCAAAATGCTGTCCTTAAAAAAACGACTTCTCTACAACAAAGCCAAGCTGAGCCACGCAATTCTATCTAACAATGCCCCGCCGTACCTACGATCATTGTTTCAAACCAGTAGAAGAGAGGGACAACAATTACATCAGTTACGTCTGCCGAAACCTAGGATCGACCTGTTAAAGAGTCTAGCCTACTCTGGAGCCTACTTATGGAACAGCCTTACACGCCACCTAAAAAGCCTACCTACACAATACTCATTTCACAAAGCACCTTTCAAACACTTCCTCTACACTGATTATCTACCCCCATAGAAACAGCATTTGCCTTTCAACATCTCATTCATAGGTCAACATTTCTTTTCCTCTTCAGCTCGTTTTTTGTGAATAATTTGTTTTATATCCATGTAATATTATTATATAATGTAATGTATGTGAGAATGTACCCGCATACCACTGTATTTTAGAAATGTGAATCGTGAGAATGTACCCGCATACCCCTGTACTTGAGAAATGTGAATGTTTTCGTTTGCTCAAATGGGATGATGTATATGCAAACAAGCAGATGTACATAATCTTTTTTTTTTTTTTTAAACTGCTCAAAGACTTTACCTGCCACAGAAGTGAGTAAGAAAGTGTTATTATTATTATTATTTCATTCCACAAAGAATGTATGGATAAAAGCGAGAATGTGTTCATGTAATTTTTGAATTGATGATTGATGACACATTAAAAAATACAGTTTAATTGTAGACGGTTTGACCGCATGAGTGAGTGTCGGTATACATAATTTATGTATTTTTATTTATTTATTGTTTTGTTTATTTTATCATTATTATTATTTTTACAATTACTATCTTGTTTGTTTAAAAAAAAAACTACTCATTTTTTATTATGATTGCATACTGTAAATGAATGCTGTTATGTAAACTTTATAATGTTGCATGCCTTTAAATTAATACTTAAAGTAACATGTGGGAATGAAAGGATATAGTATGCAAGATTAATGAGAGTGGAAGGGCAGAATGTTAGACGGGCCTGCGCGCCCAATTCTTTACCCTTCAAAAATAAAGTTCGTTCGTTCGCCCTGGAAAGTGGGGGTGCGCTTGGATTTATTTAACAGCTAAGCTCCACATCAATTGGATATACATAATATTTGGAGGAAAAGTGTTGTGTAGTTTTTGCAAGCGTGGATTACCTTACATACTCGGATGTATACTTACAGGACAGGCCTCTTCCCTTAAGGAAGCTAGGGGCCTAACCCCTTTTAAGTTAACAATCCTGGTGTGAGAATGTGTACGGGCTTTGGTAGTTTGGAGTGAGACGTGTGCTGGTGTGATTTGTGAAGCATTGTTGTTATTTCTATGTTGTGATACACTAGCCTTCAGATATCGCGAAGGCATTGTTTATTTTTCTTTGATTCATGTTGTGGTTTAATTTAATAAATATATTTATATGTGATCCATGGTCAGAATCTCCTCTATTCTAACTGTCACTTGGTGTTTGCTGTGTGTCCTTAAAGTAGTAGATTATTCTTTATAAAATTTGGAGGACGGGTGAGAGATTGACATCTTAAACATAGTCGGAGTATGGAGAAGACGTAAACCATAAGAGATTAGAACATATCTCACTACTGTCCAGAAGTCATATCTCTACTCATAATTTCATTAGTGACTCTATTGTCTCTACTTTCACTTGACTCATTCATATTCTGTCTACACTCAGACATTCTCTATTTCCCATATTCTGTCTACACTCAGACATTCTCTATTTCCCATATTCGCATTACCCATGCTGCAATGTCATACTCTCAGCGTTGCTGCCGCTGTCCGACACTCGTTTAGATACAACTTAGCTCTCGGTCGGGGTGTTGTAATAAGTTGAGCAGCCACCTCACTGCGAACCGTTGAGACCCAGCCAAGGACTAGGAGATTTGATCGCAATCTGGACGAACAAAATCTCTGTCACGGAATGTTCTCCCCTTGCTTTGCAGTGATGATCCAACAGTGGCCAAACTTTAGAATATCTACTGAGGGTCTTCAAAGGTACTACCTTTACCTCAAGATTACTCTTGGCATAGATGTGAATTTAATAATGGTGCTTTAATTATAGGTAGCCTTATAGAAATTTAAGAAATC
Source organism: Oreohelix idahoensis (assembly GCA_024509875.1). Taxonomy (NCBI): domain Eukaryota; kingdom Metazoa; phylum Mollusca; class Gastropoda; order Stylommatophora; family Oreohelicidae; genus Oreohelix; species Oreohelix idahoensis. Next base: position 98,460 of record JAMPIV010002461.1, read on the forward strand.
ATATACTACGGCTGATAGAATCCAGGCCGTGTAAACTTTCTATCTTCCCTGACTTTCTATGAGGAGTAAGAATTATGCTCGTTTTTTAGAAACCCTCTAACTGATTTAAGTAAGTAAAACATTAATTCGATAGCTCTGTTATATGCATTTAAAATAACTGAAAATACGGGTGCAGTTCACTCAACTATAAATTTGTATATATATAGATAACAAATTTAATAATCAATTCTAGTTAACAGTGTAAAATACATAATGGTGGGCGCTCAACGACTACTCCTTTAAAGATTCATCACTGGTGATGATCCGAATATGGTTTTGAAAGTTTTCTTAGCGAGTTCAATTAGCAGCTCTGAATGAGTATATAACAGCCACTAAGATGTCGGTTGACTTCTGCTCCAGCCTATACTTGTTCTTTGCAGGTTGTTAGGTTGTTCACTCTCGTGACTGGTCAAGTGTGATGGCCGCATCACGTCCGACGCAGTATCGTGTGATAATTACGAAGATAGTCCAGCGTATGTTAAGACCCGTCTGATGTTGATGTCTAGCTTTGACTGAATGCCACTTATACCACACACATGTTCCACAGGCTTGTGCCACCAACTGGTACCACCGACTAGTATTATGAAATAAGAGAGAAACAAATACCTTCCTGGGAATTCGGTTTCCTAAAAAGAAAATCAGGTGTCCTTCCCTTTCATTTCACAATCCCATCTGCCTCAGAACTTTACCATCTCTGTGCATTAATGTTAATCCCAAGGAGCGAAAAACACCATTGCATTTTTATAAAACATGTTATATACATTTCCACTGGTTGAAAAGGTTAATGTAATAAGTATGTACATCAGTTCTGTAATCATCAACTCCCTGCTTCCTATGAAACTTTGAACTATGAGAAACCCGCATGAAGCTGTCACCAGCTCTTGCAGCTGTGGTTCATGAAGCCATCATTCTATATGCTGAGATTGCCAAGTATGAACTTGGCCATCCACTAGCAATTTTCACATGTTAATAATACAAAATGTAGAATTATAAAATGTACAACTCACCCCAAATATCTTTGGAATACCGACTACTGGCTAAAAAAAAAAATAGTTTCGGCAACTTGGTTAAGATGCCTCTTACAGTCTACCCTCACCCGACGTTTCGGATGCAAAGCTGCTGCTGGGGGTGGTGTCCTGATTCGCAAAATTTCCTTTTTCTACTGCCAGCAAGCTGTAAAGATTCGACTCCTGCCCTGGACAAATACATTAATGCCAATCAGTCTTGCCTACTTCCACTGTTTATCTCAATACGCCAAGTAAATACTAACTATTTTGTTTAGATGACCACAGCAGTCTGACGAGACTATTTCACGAGAACGATCACGTGGTGATTTTGGACGCCATCTTTCTTTGTCATGTCGTGGCTCGACGGAGGTCTCGAATAAATCCCCGTTCTCGCAATAAGCCGTGGGCCGACAGTCAGCAAGCTGGTGTCACTTTTTCCTGCCAGGGGAGCGTCTTGTTGGCAGGCAGCTAGTGGTTCTCGCTTAAGGCAAAGAAAGAAAAAAGAAAATTTCTTAGGCTGCAAGGGATACAGCTCTGCACAGAGCGCTGTCTCCCTCCCCGCGCGAAGAAGATGCAGTGCTTTCCCGACAGTTATCTGGTTGATCCTGCGAGTAGTCACATGCTTGTCTCAGAGAATAACAATACGGGACTCTTTTTTAAACCCTTTACCGAGGATCTATTGGAGGGCAAGACTGGTGCCATCTCCAAAAGTGTATATTTAAGTAAAAAAGATCGTTGTTGGATCTTAGCGCAGGCTGGGGGGTCTGGTTCGCACCGGTTTAGGAGGCAGGAAGTACTGAACCGGCAACACGAACTGTACAGTGCATGCTACCGTCAGGTAGGGAACACTGGAGAAGTGATTCCTGCCTACGTAACAGGCACTTAACTCAGGCACAAGGCACTGTATAGTAATTCTTGTCTAAAAAAGCAGATATTTCCACCATTACTTCCTTTATAGGGCAAAACACTGGAGAAATAAAGACTAAAGATGTGTTTATGTTTGCTTCATGTGGTATTTATGTATAGTAAAGGATCCCGTTACACGCCCATTGAGGCATATTGGGAATATGGTGTTAGGCCCATATTTTCTCGACCGTCGGCACACTAGGGGTGATGTGGTCAGCATCACGCCGGCCGCCTTAAACTTCCCAGAGTTGCTCTGGTACCCATTTGAGGCTGGGTCGACCCAGGAGCCGTTTGCGGCCTAATAAAATCCCACCGCATCTGGGGATCGAACCATAGACCACTGAGCTAGGAAGCCAGTGCACTAACCACAATGCTACCGCGGCTCGCATTTATTTATAGTTTGTAAACAAATTTCGTCTAAAATCTATGGTGGGAAATTATTATTTCAATGTTTATTCCAAAAATGTATCGGTATGGCACGTGTAGTGTGGGATCATAATTTATGCAGTGAATAATAAATAAAAGAGGTAAAGGTGTGCCCATAGCAGATACTGCCGTAGTGGAGTGAAGTGTTAGAGACTTCACTATAATACGTCCAGCATCGAGAGGTGAGGTGACCAGTTCTCTTCCTCGCTGCCTTTTCTTTCCTTAACTCACGAGAAAAATCAGGTACCCATTTCCATTGGGTAGACTGGAGCGTGTCGATACCGTGAATCGAGACCGGCACCTTTGCCTCGAGAAACCAGCGCTCTAACCACTCTACCAATAGGACGCTCAATAAATATATCAATAAATATATCAATAAATATATCAATAAATATATCAATAAATATATCAATAAATAATATTGCATATGTTTGGACTTCTGAATTTTTTTAATTATAATTGTTAAACTAACAAAATATGAAGTAAAGATCTTGGTTGATATATCACAATGTATGTACAAACAGACTGTCTCCGTTAAGGAAAAGACATGACATAAGCTTCATTTAATTATTAATGGGTATCAGACTGAGACGAAATGTCAACAAGAATGGCTGAAATTAAATCTTAGAATACGTGTTCAAGAACCTCATTTTTACGAGCTAATTTGAGACATGACTACCGTTACTGGTTTTACATTAAATAATTTAGTTAAAACGATAAAATACAGTGTTATATGTGAAAATAGGAAGAAATGAAAGCGCTATGACATGCACTTAATTGAATTAGTCAGTGATTTTAAACATGCATGCAATTTATACAGTACTGAGTGCAGAAAAATTTAAAAATAAAAAGTGTACTTATCAATATGTATAATTCATTAAGGAAAACTGTTTTAGGAGTTAACCACTTTCATTTTAAAGTAAGTTTATTTTAACATAATGTAGGAAAGATTAAGTTGCTTCTGATCACGAATAGAGTTCTTCTCACAATTTAAAATGTGTTGGCAATTACATCAAATTTTACATTTAACTTTCTTTTAGAGTTCAACAGTAGCTGCATGTTAAACCTATTAGTTTCCTACTCTGCATGTTAATTAGGTTGTACGTGATAACAGACTTCTTCGATAGGAGTTGTTGCATCGTAACTACCATTACCGTGAACGCTTCACGTTAATGGTCATAAATGACTCACATTAGCAGGCAAGTTGAGATAAGATTAGCCCGACTCAGAGGCGTTAGGAGGAGAGACATACTCGGTTAATTATTCGGGCATGGATGAAAGATGACATTTTTATTGCCACCATACATTTTCTAAAAGGTGAATAGTGGATTGTTCTGAGAATATATGCAATAGAAATTGATGCCCAGTTGACAGACAGCCTATTAGGAAATAAGCATGTCACTCTAACAATGCTTATTGGAGAAAGAGACTACTTTTATCATTTTAGAACCAACCCTCTAGGCACAACGAAGAAAACCTAATACTGTTGTAGGCAATCACACTTTATTAATACTATTTATTTATACCCAGTAGATGCCTTACCAAGTTGTAAAACCGCATTTACCATGTATTATTGCCTTGGTTTTACTGGCACGTATAACCGTCATTGATGTCTAATAAAGTGAGAAATATATCTATTTTAAAATGTCAACAAAGCTGTTATTTATTTTATTTTAGAAATTAATATTGTTTTTTATTGTATTGTATATTAGCATTAAGTAAACATAATTATTTTTTTATAGCTGAAACTTCATGAAAAATAAATATGAAGATCACTGACAATCTCAAGTGAAAATCATCAACATTAAATGAAATATGACTCTTTTAAAAGCTTTCATAAAGATTCGTGTTTTTTTTTTTTTTTTTTTTTTTTTTTTTTTTTATAAATATTTTAAAGTGCTCTTGTATCTTAAATGAAAACAGCTACTTATCTACAACAACTTGAACTCGATTATAATTAAACTTATTTTGGACGAAAAAATATGCTTCTGTCGTTGCCCGCACCGCGATAAGTAAGTTCTGGCCAAAGAGAAGGTTTATTTCACAATGCGAGCAGATGATGTTATAAATTATTTGACTTTTATATTAAGGTTAAAAAGAATAGTTTTTAATGCTCTTATCAATAATAGTTACTAAATAAGCAATATACATATTTTTAACAAATTAAACGTATACTGATTTTTGTTGGTTAGATAACTGTTTCGTAGGAATGTCATCTATCCAGTTTTCCTTTGATAATACTCTTTATTTATATACTGGCAAGTAGAAAAAAAAAACGCACTAATCATGTATTATTGCCTAGGTTTTACTGGCACATTCATTTCTCAATACATACAATACAGCATTAACTAAAAGTTTTATACCAGTTTCTGATTGTTTGTTTTACCTTTAAAATGTTAGTCATTCCTACCCAACCAAGTTCAAAGCTTCCTACCTAGCAGGTAAGGTTCACTGTACCTAGGTACCTCTCACTGTACAGTGTCCGATACCGTCATGTAGGAGGCACTGTACAGTGTTCCCTACCATTTAGTGCGTCCTGCCTGCAACACCAGTTCACTGCCCGTTGTCTCCTGTCCTACCATCTGCTGGCTCTCTCCCGCGGCTGCTCTTCGCTAAGCGTCCAAGATGACTGGCACGTTTACTTTAAAAAAATTAGAGTGTTCAAAAACAGGCCCCGACTACCTGAATGCATGGAATAATGGAATAGGACCTCAATTGTATTTTATTGGCGTTCGTAACTGGAAGTAATGAATGATTAACAGGAACAAACGGGGAATTCGTATTGCGGCTTTAGAGGTGAAATTCCTGGATCGACAAAAGACGAGCTACTGTAAAAAGAATAGTCTAGAATGTTTAATAACCGACAACGAAATTCAAAGGAGCAAAGACGGCTGATGTTCTCGAGCAAGTCGATACATTCGACCCTTATATTATCTAAAGACATGAGGCACAGCTTGGGAATGAGGTACAGCACACATATATGTGTACTGGTGCCAGACTGTATCGGCTGCGATGTTCGTCTGGACTAACCAGCTTTGAGAGGCATGCTGCACGAACAACAGCTTAATATCTTTATACAAGCGCCCAACTTCGTGACATGGGGCGCTATAACTATACTATACCTATGCTATACCTACGCAATACATACGCCACACCTACACCTCACTTACTCCACACCTATGACCCACTTATGCCACACACATGCCACACCTGTAATATATCTATGCCACACCTATGCAAGGGTGAAATGAATACAGCCCGTTAGTTATTCCCTACTGTCTTTAAAAAAATATTAACTATTAAAAAAAAAATTCATACAAGAATAAACATCTCGAAAAAAGTCAATAAACTGCAATTAATAAAACAATGAATCAATACGTTTTAAAAATTAAATACATGTCTAGTAAAAATTGCAGATGGACCTTCACAAATCACAAGCTGGTAATTAATAAATAATCAATGTCTTTTCTGATCATGTAGAAAAAACAGCAACATGTATGACATATAATGTACGAGGGGCGTTCAGAAAGTAATGCACCACATCGTTTTTCTCAGCTAATAATGAAGATAGAAGAATGAAATTTTGCACACTTCAAATATGGCATGTGCCAATTGTGTGCACCAAATTGCAGCGCAACCGGCCAAATAATACGGCTGCCCTAAACCGTTGAAATGGAGCGTGTTAGCAACTTGCGTTATAAACAGCGAATTGTGATAGAATTTCTCGTTGCAGAGAAGGAAACTGTTGTGAATATTCACAAGCGTCTATGTGATGTGTATGGAAGTTTTGCAGTCGACAGGAGTACAGTCAGTCGCTAGGTTCAGAGAATCAAAGAATCAGGAAGTGGAGATACGGAGCTGCTTGATCGGCCGCGCTGTGGACGTCCTGCCACAGCCACCAACGCAGAAATGTTGAAATGCGCTGAGGGCATTATTCCTACTGATAGGCGAATCACTACTCAACAATTGGCCTTACAGCTGTCAGTCAGCATTGGTAGTGCAAATGCAGTTATAAAAACTCTCGGATTTTCTAAGGTTTGCGCAAGATTGGTTCCTCCAAGTCTCACAAATGACCACCGATTGCAAAGGAAAGCAATTTCTTCTGAATTGTTGGAGCGTTTCAATGCTAATGGAGAGAACTTTTTGGCTAAGATCGTTACAGGTGACGAAACCTGGGCACAGCATTTTGAACCTGAGACAAAAAGACAGTCAATGGAGTGGCATCATCCGCAATCACCAAGAAGAAAGAAATTCAAGACAATTCCTTCAGCTGGAAAGGTCATGATCACTGTTTTTTGGGACATTGAAGGTGTGATTCTTGTGGACGTTATGCCAAGAGGAGAGACAATCAATTCGCATGCTTACATTAAGACATTGAAAAACCTCAATCAACGTTTTTGCAGAGTTCGGCCGCGCAAGAATCCAGCAGACCTGCTTCTCCTTTACGACAATGCGCGCCCTCACACAAGCCTGGCAACACGGGAAGCAATCACCAAATTGGGTTGGACTGTACTACCCCATCCACTTTATAGTCCCGATTTGGCACCCTCTGATTTTCATCTATTTGGTCCACTTAAAGATGCACTCCGTGGGTCAAGGTTTGAAGATGATGAAGGAGTGATTCATGCAGCGAAGAAATTGCTACATGATCAAGACAAAATCTGGTACGGGCTAGGAATACATGCACTTGTTTCGCACTGGCATAAAGCCGTACAAGTTGATGGGGATTATGTTGAATAATACCGATGTTTACATGACATATCCAGGTATATTGTGTATAAATTTCATGCTTTTTGAATAAACAGCTCCTGAGAAAAACGATGTGGTGCATTACTTTCTGAACGCCCCTCGTAGTTTTGTTTCTCGTGATGTAAGCACTTATCTGACTGAAAATTCTTACACAGACAGTTCTGTAGTTAGATACTGCTTGGACTCCCGAGAGGCTTTATTCACGTGCACAGGTAGTCATCATGCTGCTTTCAGGCATGCAATTTACTTATTCATTTCACCTGACGTTTTGTTTAACGTCTCACTGAAAGTGCAACATATTTACAAGGCAATGGTACCTGTCGATTACAACTAAGACGCCCCTCCAATGATGACTAACTACTATCGATCAGAATCCTCATTTTTACTACATTGTCATGAGGCTGTGGTTATATCAGCCAAAGAAGGAAGTCATGCAAACAATAAAATACATTAAAGGACTACAAATACCACTTTTAAAATGTTTTAAGTACCGTTATAATTAATTCTATTTATGCTTAGCTATGCCTAAATTTTTTCCTTTATTAAAATGTGAATAACATATCGAATGCTGTGTGCTTTATGGAACGAAATTTAACGAAGAAAAAGAAGAACTCTAAGCACACCGCATTAAAAAAATGCCATAAAAAGGATTGTAAGCTTTTAGTGCTATCATTGTGTAGTCATGAGAAGAACTCAAGCTGAGTATATGCTGTGCAGGATCGAGGTTAGATTCAGCTGAAGACCAACATCAGTGTGATTTTTGGGGTGCCAAGATAAAATACAAGCATGGAAAGCTACGTCAATCATAACATTAATTTGAAATATTACATCATTTTACATGACACTAATATGTTTTATAAACTTAACGATCTATAGATTTTTAAACATACCTTCAGACACAATACTGTGAGGACTTTGTGGAATGAGCTTACTGTGAAGAAAATCGGCTCACAAGAGCAAGTCAGCATGGCTTCTTCCCAGCTTTATGCTGTGACTTGTGGCTTCTTACACGTGTGGGTCAATTCGCCTGATATCTTCTCAGCTGTAACACCTTAAAGGTAACTCAGCTATAACATCTTGAAGGGACGTGTAGAATTGTGTATGAAACGGTCTTATATACCAATTTTTACACTCGTTTTGTCAGTTCTAGCCATGACATCCAGGCATTCTGACACGTCCTGTCTTCAATAGTTAATATTTTTTTCAGTATGACTTCTACCAATCGTATACAAAAAGATTTTCTGTGATTTTCTTTTATTGTTAGAAACTCCAGTGCGAAAAGAACTAGCATTGTGTAAAATCTCGACAGAATCAGAATTTACCGTAAAACTTCAAAGATAATTAATTTCCATGGCTAATATTACATGAGAAATGTAATTACAGTGCTTCACCAGTATGACTCATTAAAAACACTTATATACATCAACATTTTTATGAGTTACCTTCGGCTAAAGGCTTATTAAACACGAGTCTAGTGTCACATAAATATATTTATTCATATAGTAAAAAAAAGGGGGGGGGGGAGGGGGCTGGTAGAATATATGTTTTCCAAGAACGAGAAAATTTAGTTTTTTTTTTTTTTTGGTTGCTATCCTAATAAAACCTGTGAGACTCCCTAAAATAGCAGCCCAAATCCTCCTATTCATCTCACTGCCAAACGTAAGTTTTAGCGAAGGCTTAGCTTTGCTACTCACATTTTACTATCACTCTCAGAACATATTCGTAGACCACTACGGCAGAGCACGAGAGATAATCGTGACAAATACCAAGTGGAGATGCTCCCTATGGCGTCACTTCATACTGGTCGAAGAGAGACTCCTTTAACAAGCAGAAGAGAAAAGAAAACGCCGATGGAACACTAGGCAAAACGCAGCAGGTGGCTATCACCTTAAGGGCGCATCATTCCCATAGATAGTTATGTCTGAAGCTATTGCTAGTAAGAGTATATGCAAGAATGTATGTGTGCGTGTGTGTATATGTGTTCTTGTTTAAACACTACGCTGATTTCGTTGACCACACGTTTTGTTTACTATATTGTTATTTGTTTAATTACCTTGTTCATACATGTGTTTACTTTTCGTTTATTTCACTCCAAATAACGTGTTGTGAATTTCGCCCATCATCTCCAATATTTGCGATGCCCCTTATTTGCCTTTTTCTTTTTTTTTGGTTCATTTGTATGCCAGCCACAAAGTAATCTACAGTTTTGTGAAAAATGTACATCTCGAATAAGTAAATATGTTTTACGTAGTTTATAAAAATGGCCCTGAATCCAACAAATGTGATATCGATTCACATATTACATTCTTTGTTATGTGCACGTACATCGTCCAAACTTATGAGGTTGAAAACAAAGCGCGCGCACATATCCATACGCAGGTATATGCTATTCAATTGATGACGTAGATATCTCCTATAATACATCCACTTTTTCAGAGCTTACCTCATTGCAGATCGAGTATTTAGGGTCACCCAAGAAGGCTTTAGTTTGTTCGCAGACAACAGCTGAGGTTTCAAGATGCGTCGGATGTTTCTGTCTCTCGTGGTCGTAGTTGTAATATGGACAGCAGACGCCAGATATCGTCCCGAGGTAAATTTTGCAAATGTATCATACAAATTAATGTTATTTTAAAAAGAATAGTCGTTCCAATGTAAATTCTGCACATCCAGTATTACAAATTTGTGTTAAATTTTGGAGATTAGCTTACACTCCATGTAGTTCTCGGTGGAATAGGACTACAACTCCGTCAGGCTATCAATAACAGGCTAAATAGCATGAGGTTGCGCCTGGTGTGTGCAGCTTCATAATGTTTAACAGATTGCTACAACATTAACAGCTACATGAGCATGTGCATTCTATGGTGGCACACTTCATGTGGTAACGCCAAGCTTTGTATGGAGCTGCAAGTAAGTACAGGTAGTCCTCGATTTACGACACGGTTTCGTTCCGACGACTCCGTAAGTCTAACAGGGAAATCGGTATGTACTATAGGAACCGTCAGGATATTTTAAGAAGTAACATGTCTGAATGCTAAACTGTGTAAATATGTTTTGTTATATATTTATACAAAGTGTACTGTTTGTTTACAGTGAAGTAAATGTACAAATAGCAACATAACTGTTGATATTTACCGTCGTGTGTAGTAAATATTGTTAATTATAATGAGACGTGGCTGGCTGTCATACATACTCACGTTACGAAGCATAATCACGAAGGCGAACACACTGAATACATAACGACATGTTTAATCGGCCATCTTAGAAACAGGAAGTAGGAAGAAGGAAGTAGAAGTATAAGGGCACGTAACTCTAGTAGGAAACAAGATAACCATGGAGATGACCCCATCAACAATAACAAATTACTGAACTGTACACTCATGTACTGTAATAAGTTAATGGAACATAAGTATGAAGTACTTATACGATGACCGAGCGGAAGTCGCGTGCGTCGTAAGTCTAGGACAATCTGTACAGAGAATATACCCCCCCCCCAACCCCCGACGAATAATGGGAAAATTTACATTTGAATTTAATTATTAAATTATATACATGCATAATAAGCACATGATAAGTTGGCTGTTTTGAAATATTCAATGCCTATTGACTAGAAAAATTGAAATGACATGACAAGATGTTCACTGTGGGACTGATGGAAAGATCCAGATGAATCCAAGTGGAACAAGATATGAGCATCAGATGCTGACTTTAGACGGACACAGACTGAGAAAACCAGCATATAGCATTGGAAGGAAGTCCTTATTCTGGGATCCGACATAACAGCGAAACATAGAGAGACCAACAAACACATAGATAAAGTAATTATACCAAAACATGAAGGGAATAACTATCACTAACCAAGAACTATTTACTCGGAATAACCAAGGGGACATGAACGAAGGAACAAACTTTATTTTCGAAGGGTTAAGAATTGGGCGCGCAGGCCCGTTTAACATTCTACCATTCCACTCTCATTTATCTGGCATATTACATCCTTTCATTCCCACATGTTACTTTCAGCTGGCATGCAACATTATAAAGGTAACAAACAGCGTACGTTTACAGTATGCAGTCATAATCAAAATTAAATATTTTTCATTAAACAAACATTATAATTAAATTAAATTTAATTTTAAAAAAAAATATTTAAAAAAAAAATAAAAAATAAAAATAATTTCGAACATAATCAGATTAGGTGGCATGGTATCAGAACTCATGAAGTATTTGACAGTCTGCTAATGAAGGAGGTGAGACAGGGTGTTATTTCTTTACCCTCACTTAACCCAAGAGCAGAATCAGTAGGAGAGATAGATGGACATAACTTTATTTAAAAGGGTAAAGAATTGGGGACTAGGTCTGTCCGACCATCCAGCTCTTTATCTTTCATTCTGTATCCTGACATTCACTCATGTGTTCATCAACAATTAATCTGCATTTTTGAATGTGTCATTAAACATCAATACACAAATTACATAAACATAGTTGATAAAGGTTGATAACGTTGGATTTTTATTCCCGTTAATGATATCCACCAAAAGATAGATATAAGTGGATGGAAGCAGACATCATCATCATCATCAGTTGATAAGATCTCTATGGTGTTGTTTGCTCCACTGTAGTGTATGGAATGTCAACTTGACCTACGCAGTGGTGTGTAGACATGGATTGAGTGTATAATGTGCGAATGATGATAAAGGTTCGTGGTGTTGACAAAAAATGTTCTTTTCTCACACTCATGTATGGCTGGAAGTCATCGACACCAACGACTGTGTACCTTTTCTAAAGTTTAATTGGACGTACACACTCGACAGCACAGATAGTGACAAATCACAGGTTGCCATAATACATCATAGTACAGTGGATAAATGGTCTTGCAATGTTACATGGGCACTCATGTAGAATAAGTGTATAATGGACTGTCAGTAGCCAAGCACTCAGTATCGCCCATACATATATCATCTGACTTCACTGACTGAGCACGTCAGCTTATAAACAATATTTCAGATGGCTTCTAAACCTAATCTCGTCTAGCGACGATTCTTCAACATAATGTTCAGCACATATTTTTCCATATAATAATATTGAACCGCTAATAACGGGTTCTCATGTGTAGCACTGATCTCTGGACTAAACAAGCGATAATACGGGCATCCCTTTTCTCTTCTTGAAAGTCACTACATGTTTTGGTTCCAAGATGGCTTCACTCGTGAGCTGTCACTCACGTTTGGATACAGATAATGAATCTGTCCTAAAGTTAATCATTCATAAAACATTTCATTGCTCTGTAGAATTGATCATGAACAATTGACTGCAATCTACAGGATATAGTGCTGCTAGGAATCGAAGTCGTTTTCATCGAGTCAAATATATTCTCTTAGACATTCAAATCGTAACTATCGAAAATGGTGGCTTCGATCGAGAGTTCATAAGAGTATCTTTGATTACCTTGGTATAGGAATTATGAAACTGCCATTCCTTGGCAATACGACTAAACACTGGGGTAAAGCATACACGATAGGTTTAGACGACTATCACCTTCCCCACAAATACTGAGATCACTTTTTCCCCGGCGACAGGCCGACATGGAAAACACACAGTCCCTATCAGGACGAAGCCAAATCACACCACACTCTAGCGACACATCCGCCGAATAGCCTTCGACCTCTCTACACATAAATTCAGGCCATAGATATTCTGAAGCAAGAACAATCTATTATTACCCAAACAACGAATAAATCGCAGTAAAATGGATTTATCCGCGGAGTTTGATCGAAAGAGCCGACACAACTTTCAAGGGAAGTAACTCAATAATGACTTTCCCTTAAGCACTAAAAAATTACCTATGTATAATATTGTAAGATATCAAAGACTGCACGTAACAATAGTCTCGCTTATATCTGTACATTCTTGAGGGAAAATAAAACAATAATAATTTCTTACGCACTTCTGTAGCAGGACACATCTTCGAGCTGTAAAAATGTACATCTGCTCATTCTCATACACATCATCACATTTAAGCAAACAAATACATTACATCTTTCAAAAGTACAGTGCTATACAGGCACATTCTCACATACATTACATTATATAGTAATACTACATGGATATAAAACAAATTATTCACATAGAAAATAACGAGCGGAAGAGGAAAACAAAGGTTGACATATTGGAAGCAGAGCAACCATCCCATAGTGTAAAGCAGTAATCTAGATGTGTCTGTATATGTGAAGTGTAGAACAATAGTCTAGTGTCTGCTTTTAAGAAGTGTTTTATTTTGGCCAGCTGGTATGTCTTTTGAGCTAAGTGTTTGGTTAAATTCCGTACACGGGAGTTCCACGTTAAGTGCTGGTCAATCGTAATCCCTAGAACTGTGTGTTCTGTTACATGACCAATGTGTATTGACTCCGCATGTAGCTGTAGCGACTTTTGGTGAAGTTTAGGAGTTTTTGTCTGGTGGTAATCAACATAGATTTTGTTTTTGCTGTGTTTACTGGCATACGGTTCATATTACTCCATTTTGTTAGATTGTCTACATCGCTTTGACGAGTCATTTCAAGTGCCACGCAGTCAGTGTCAATAGTGTAGATAGTACAATCATCTGCAAAGAGGTCACATGCTGAATATTGTAGATGTAGTGGCAGGTCGTTGATAAACAGTGCGAAGAGAAGGGGTCCAAGAATAGAGCCCTGCGGTACTCCTGTATCTATCTTCGAGAAATCTGATGTCGAGTTGTTGTGAAGCACTAACTGTTGTCGATCTGCCAGGAATGATTTGATAATGTTTAATGGATTAGGGCCTAGTCTGAGGGTTTCCAACTTTTGAACCAAGATATTGTGGTCAATCATGTTAAATGCTTTTTTGAAGTCGACAAAAACAGCAACACCTAATTTTCCATCATTTATGTTCGACAGCCAGTTGTCTGCCATTTTGGTGAGAGCTGTGTGACAGGAATGTTTGGGTCTGAAACCTGACTGGCTCTCAATGAGCAGTTTGTTTGCTGTTAATTGTTGAAGTGTGGTGTTGTAAATGTGTTTCTCTAGTGGTTTTGATATAGATGATAGAATGGATATTGGTCTGTAACTGTTGAGATCGCTATGTGAGCCATATTTATAGAGAGGATGCACTTTGGCAGATTTAAATGCTGTGGGGAAGTAGTTGTGTGCAATACATTGGTTGTATACATAGGCTGAGGAGTCGCAAATGATGGGTGCTGCGTAACGTAGAATCTTATTGCTGATACCATCAAGTCCATATGAGTTGTTGTTTTTTAATGCCAAGATATATTTGAAAACTTCGTGTACTGTTAGAAAAGGAATATCTCTTAGATCTGCTATGGTGTGTTCGGTGTTGCAGAAGTCTGTTAATTTACTAATATTGCAGTCCATAGGCTTTAGTGTTGTCACAGAGGAAAATAGTCCAGCAGTGATAATCGACTTTTGCCCCTCCCCATCTAGTTTATTTTTTGCTACATGAACGAAGGATTCACTAGTGCAATTAACACGTGAGCCGTTTGGAAATTAAGCACGGTGGAACACACAGAGAGAGCGCGGAGCATGGCGTAATAGATTCTTTGATCAGGGGCGATGTTAAGTCTGTGACGGACCTTGGTTTGTAAAACTTTCAGGGGAATTAATTGCGTAGCTGATATTCGGCAAGGCGGAGATGATGAAAGTCAAGCCAGAGAAGTTGTCGGCGGCAGGGGTGGTAAAATTACCTTTGATTCAAGAATCGAACGGCAAATGGGCTCGGGTCTGGCGGTAGGTGTGACTTTCGCATTAAAGAGCGATAGAACGGAATTTACGGATATATACCATGTCTCTCCGATAGCCACGATCAGTTGTTCGGAAATCTATTTTAAATTCACTAGCGCGATATCTTAGATTTCTCGTACAGAGTGAAAATTATTAGATTTTCGTGGAGTGTTTCATTTTTCTGATTGCGGTAATTTATATACTAGCCTTTAAGTGATTTAGTGTGTTTAAAGTTTTCATTATATTTCACTGAGATTTTTTGTGCTAATTAAATAACTTATGGCTAACTCTTTTTCAGCCGTAAAGTAAATTTAATTATTCGCTATTTCCCAGTAAGAGATGTTTTAAATTGACTAGTACATACATTAAATAACTGTCTACCGACTGTATATATTATTTACTTCTACCAATTTTATATAATTTTTAAAATGACTAGTGTTCATAACACGTGTTAAAAAAACAATAGGATAAGCTAGACACGTGTGTTTTAGATCTAATTTATAACGGAGTGGTGAAGAGGTCTATTTTAAACACGTGTTAGATATGATATTGATAATTTGGTTAAATGTTTATATTTTCTTTCCCCAAAAAAATCTACGCTGATCAACCTGAGTACTTGCGGGCTTTTTATGGCCATATGAACTTATGATCATACGAACTTATAATATTATAAGCATCCAGGGATATTTAATATTGATGCGCTTCTTGCTGTGACCTGTGTGGTCCAATTTTCCTAATTTTCATGAGAGAAACCAGAATAGAACCATTAAATTATAATATTAACAGGACCAGAACTATTACCAGATTTACTTATATCAATCTCATCAGCCAGCTGTGGCGAAATATATTGTAAGCAACATTTGTGTAACTTAACCTAGCGTCTCAGCTTCCTGAGGCTAAAAAACACAGGAACTATATATATGTTCTATTCATCCTACGTCGGCGATCGCCACGCATGAAACTTACTCCAACCTACTGAAGGTATAGATAACTTATTGTATCCAGGACAAATTAAATCACCGACACTAGCGACTCCCGTGAAATTTGAAGTCAGCAACTACGGCGAGTCTGGGGCTGGATTTGGCAAAACTTAAATTTGACACAATAGTATTATTACTTATTAGTTTATTTCCTTGGAATGCCTGCGACAACTACTGGGGTAAGCAAAAGTCTGACAGTGGCCAATGAATGGGTGTGAATTGAATGAACGAAGAAAGAAACGTATGTCTTTTGTTAACATCATACACTTATGTGGTTTCTTCTTTCTTTTTTTATCTCACTAATCTGAGTAGTCACGGGATAGATTAAATTAGGAATCTATTCTTTTCCCATACTGACTATTTCATAACTTATTGTTAACTTTTGATCTTTTGGGTTAATTAACCTCTGTTGGGATCGTCTTTTCTTTTCCTTTACCAGAGGGGGAGAACCTATTTGATTAATTTATTCTTTTGCAATTTTGTCTGTAAACCATGATCTAGTGATGTGTATGCTTATTGTTGTAATCTTTTATTGATAATAAACTTTATTAAACCTTTAGTTATCGTGTCGGTCAACCCATATCCATTATATGTTATTCATAGTTTGTTTTCACGTTCTTGCGTATTTGTCACAGAATTGTGTGCATTTGAGTGTAGTGTAACTTGTATTTCGTACAATGAGAGAAAGTGTGTCTGATTTAAATATCGTCTTCCAGATAGGCTGGATTAGATAAATTATTCTATTCAGAGACTGTCCTTTCTCTTACATGATCACCTCGTGATAAAACTATTTCTTACCCCTTACTTTCACATTGTCATCACTATCACCTCTGCTCAGACAGGACTATAAACATCTATTACCTATCTGATAAAATCTACGACAAGTGTCGACTTGAGATGGGTAATTTCTGTTTTGAAGTGGTTACTAAAATGAGTTGCGGTGAGTGAGCAGTTTTTGATAAAGAGTCTAGTGACTTTGATTTGTGTGTTAGTGTTCTAATGGCTGCCCAGACTTCTTTGCTGTTTGCTTTATCTTGAATCATCTTTCTGAAAAGTAGTTTCTTTTCCTGACGAATGAGGTACTGTACTTTGTTTCTAAGTATCCAATACCTGCTGAAATCTTTGAACTTATGAGCCTCCTCCCGCTCTCCCATTGCAGATAATATTTCTTTTGTTATCCAGGGCGTCTTTCTGATGTTTTTGACACGGACCTGCTTTAGAGGAACATGTTTGTCGAATACGTTGTAGAAAGTTTGTGTCCAGTAAGTTATGGCTTCTTCTGGATGCGGAAGTTGGTACACGTATGAGAGAGCAGATATTTGTAGGTCTTGTAGGAACAACTGAAGGTTAAAGTTTTTGAAATGTCTGTAGTGGACGTTGAAATGTTCCGTTTTAGGTGCTTTGAACCCCTTTCTCGTTCAGGTATAGCAAATAGGATAGCGGTCACTTATTGCTGTCTGTGTGACTGTGCACTCTATAATGTTTTCTGGGCAGGTCGTATAGAAGTGATCAATTAGTGTAGATGATGAGTCTGTTACTCTCGTGGGTTGGGTGACTAACTGTGTGAGATTGTATGAGATTGTGATATTATTCCACGTGTTGTTCGGTTTGTGAAGGTCAATATTGAAATCCCCCAGTAGAATAATTTCCTTCGAAGAAGCCCAAACATTGTCCATCATTCGTGAGAATGTGTAAGACCATACAGTAGAAGAGCTAGGGTTCCGGTACATGTAACCAATTAAAACAGGGGTCAGGTTGGGGAGTTTTATTTCAAGCCATATACATTCAATGCCTGTATGTTCAAAATCATCACGGCGTCTGTACTGAAGAGATGTTGAGATGTATATGACGAGCCCTGTTTCACGTTGTCTGTTAGAATCCCTCCGGATGGTTGTGAATCCATGAATGCTAATTTCTTCATCTGTAATTTTGTCATTGAGACGGGTTTCAGAAAAAACTGAATATGTGGAAGTTTTGTTGGAGAGAGGTGGAGGCTTCAGAAAGCTTAGCTAGCAGGTGGTAAATGTTTAAATGACCAATTTTAAGCCCTGTTAGTTTAAGCCATGGATCAGTGATATGGCCTATATTTTGATTAGAGTTTTTGCTCTCGGGCGTGATAATAGTCAGGAGGAAACAGTAAATAGGTGAAGTAGGAATGAGAGGAATAAGCACCAAGACGAATAGTAGTAAGAAGCAATAAAAATTAGTACACAAAGGTTAATACAAAATGTAAACAAATTATAAAATATACACTACAGTAGATTTCGCTAACGTTCGTGGACACGGTTAAATGGTGGTGGATCTGTGCAAAAGGTGAGGTTTATAATCTTCAAATACAGTCTGTTCCGAACACGTAGGAATGTTATTATTTAGAAAGTAAATAACTAATTAAACATCGCGAAGTTGCTAAAGAAGTGAAATTAATAGTACTAGTCAATAAATGCAAAAACTTAATACAACTAATTCAAAACAATTCAGATAACTGAACTATGTAAACATTGTAAGAAAACTGTCACTAAACAAGCGCACCCATCCACACTGTGAATGTTAACAACAAAGTTAAGCTGCTCCAAGACAATAGACGGGCAGACAGACAAACAGGCAGACAGACATTGAGAACAAATAGATAATCATTATCCGACTGTTACTGGTCCTACAGAGACGTCGACTTGTGAAGTGAACAGTCACTGATAATGTTGAGGAGAGGGTTGTTGAAAATAAAAGCGAGATGGATTTGGGCGTGATAGATGATTCATTTGGTAGTAGATGTGAGCTGGATGTTGAGGTATTGTTGTTGTATGAATGGGATATTCCGACCAGTAGGACCTCCAAGTGTAAGGTGCGCAGTTCAAGAGGCTTTGATGATGTAGAAAATTATGAAAGGTTGGGTGTGCGGGTTGATATGGGAAACATGTGATGACAGATGGGTGATCTCTCATTGGTGTCGGGTACGACAGCGGACGTGGAGAGATTTTAGTACATAGACCATGAGTGTTTTGAATTGAGTCACTTACAGACCTTTGGGGATGGAGATTAGTAGTAGTAGGGTATGTTGGAAACAGGTAGTATTCTGCAGGCGCGCTGCAGGCGCGCTGCAGGCGCGTGACTTTTATATAGCAAAAATTCTGCAGGCGCGTGACTTTTATATAAGCGCAATCTGCAGGCGCGCGGCGCAAGATGGCGGACTTGAGCTAACAAGGGGGAGATAATTTGGGGCAAGATGGCGGATTTGAGCTAACAAGGGGGAGATAATTTGGGTCAAGATGGCGGACTTGAGCTAACAAGGGGAGGTTATTTGGGTCAAGATGGCGGATTTGAGCTAACAAGGGGGTAAGATGGCGGACTTGAGCTAACAAGGGGGAGATAACAAGATGGCGGATTTGAGCTAACAAGGGGGAGATAACAAGATGGCGGATTTGAGCTAACAAGGGGAGGTTATTTGGGGCAAGATGGCGGATTTGAGATAACAAGGGGGAGATAACAAGATGGCGGGGTGCTTTTTTTTATAAGGAAATACTCATTGCGCAGGTGGAGCATCAGGCGGGGTGACTTTTTATATAAGGAAATACTCATTACGCAGGTGGAGCAGCAGGCGGGATGACTTTTTATATAAGGAAATACTCATTGTGCAGGTGGAGCAGCAGGCGGGATGACTTTTTATATAAGGAAATACTCATTGCGCAGGTGGAGCATCAGGCGGGGTGACTTTTTATATAAGGAAATACTCATTACGCAGGTGGAGCAGCAGGCGGGATGACTTTTTATATAAGGAAATACTCATTGTGCAGGTGGAGCATCAGACGGGATGACTTTTTATATAAGGAAATACTCATTGCGCAGGTGGAGCATCAGGCGGGGTGACTTTTTATATAAGGAAATACTCATTGTGCAGGTGGAGCATCAGGCGGAGGGTGATGACTTTTTATATAAGGAAATACTCATTGTACAGATGGAGCAGCAGGGGTTGGTACATGACTTTTATATAAGGAAATACTCATTGTACAGATGGAGCAGCAGGGGTTGGTACATGACTTTTTTATATAAGAAAATACTCATTGAGCAGGTGGAGCAGCAGGCGGGATGACTTTTTATATAGGAAAAATGTGCAGGGGCAAGATGGCGGGGTGACTTTTTATATAAGGAAATACTCAGTGTGCAGGTGGAGCAG
The DNA here is from genome assembly GCA_024509875.1 of Oreohelix idahoensis. NCBI lineage: Eukaryota > Metazoa > Mollusca > Gastropoda > Stylommatophora > Oreohelicidae > Oreohelix > Oreohelix idahoensis. The sequence goes on from JAMPIV010002461.1 coordinate 118,483, forward strand.
CAGGCGGGATGACTTTTTATATAAGAAAATACTCAGTGTGCAGGTGGAGCATCAGGTGGGGTGACTTTTTATATAAGGAAAATGTGCAGGGGCAAGATGGCGGGATGACTTTTTATATAAGAAAATACTCATTGCGTAGGTGGAGCATCAGGCGGGATGACTTTTTATATAAGAAAATACTCAGTGTGCAGGTAGCACCAGGCGGGATGACTTTTTATATAAGGAAATACGCAGTGTGGAGGTGGAGCAGCAGGAGAAGTGGATAACTTTTTAATATAGTAATATGTGTTTATTGAGATAACAAGAAGACGATAATAGGAAGAGGATAATAGTTAGACTTTGAGATTTTTAGATAACAAGAAGACGTTATTTATAGACATATATTAATTCTGCAGGCGTGATACAGGGGTAAGATGGCGGGGTGACTTTTTATATAAGGAGAAAAATGGCGGCGCGCTGCAGGCGCAAGATGGCGGGATGACTTTTTATATAGGGAAAATGTACAAGGGCAAGAGGGCGGACTTGAGATAACAAGAAGGTGGTATATAGCGCAAGATGGTGGGGTGCTTTTTTTTATATAAGGAATTGAGGAGGAGGCGAGGAGGAGACCCATGAATTTTTTATATAGAGATATGTTTAGATAACGAGAAGACGTTATTTATAGACATATATTAATTCTGCAGGAGTGATACAGGGGCAGGGATGATATTTTTGTGTGATGTGGTATGGTTTTGGGGGTGGAAGAGAGATATTTTAGATGTTGAGGGGAGATGTGGTGACGTTGTCAGGATGCATCTGTGTACATTTTTGGGGGTGTAGCAGGCGAGTGGACCAGCATTGAGAGGTGGGAGTGAAGAGACATTGGTGACGAGGTACGGGTGTAATGTAGCAGGTGGGGTTAGGTTAGGGGGGATATTTTTGTTTGATGTGGTATAGTTTTGGAGGTGGAAGAGAGATATTTTAATCTGTAATGTAGCAGGTGGGGTTAGGTTAGGGCGGAGTAGTAGGGTGTGTGTTGTGGAATTGTTTTGTTATGTGTGTTGGGGTGTGTGTGTGTTTATATGTCTACATCCGCGTGACTTTTATATAACGAAAATGTGTTGGAGGAACGTGGAGGAGGAGAGGTCTTGGAATATAGTAATATATAAGTTCATTAATGGCGGGCGTGTTGTGTGATGATTATTTTACAAACAGTTATACGTACATATTACAGATAGGTAGCCGATATTACAACAGTTAGATGGTATTTAGTTATACATATATAGAAATATAAAAGAGAAAACACTAGATACATTTTATATATTTATTGACAAAGTTAGTTGATCTATGGGTGACATATAACCGCACTTCTTTTCGTATACCCCTTGGAGCTCTCAGAACACAGGTGGTTCGGTTTACTTGGCGAGTCTGTCAATGCACGTTTTGTCTTGTTCGTTCAACGAGGGGGTCAAATGGGAAGATTTCCCTTTTAGTCTTCTAAGTTTGTCACTGCTGGGTTGACTTTTGTCAAACTTTTTTTGGCGCAACGTGTGGTGCAAATCTGCCTCCCGCTCGCAGCATAACGAAAAAGAGACGTTGGATGGGCGGGTTTTTGCAGAGGTGTGTTTTAACGTGACACCAGGTACGGAAATCACATCTTTGAACATATCTACCCCTAGGTCCGCGTAAAAACTAACGTGTTGTTCTAACGCTGTGTGTGGCTAGTGATGAGAATATAAGACGCTGAGAGGTGAAGTTTGGTCGTAGACAACTACTCACTAGGAAATGCCCGTGAGGTGGTAGAAATACCCCCTCGACACGATAGAAATATACCCTCGAGATGATATAAATATACCCTCGACACGACAGAAATATACCCTCGACACGACAGAAATATGTATGTGTAATGATAGAAAATATGACCTCGACACGACAGAAATATGCCCTCGACACGACAGAAATATGTATGTGTAATGATAGAAAATATGACCTCGACACGACAGAAATATGCCCTCGACACGACAGAAATATGTATGTGTAATGATAGAAAATATGCCCTCGACACGACAGAAATATACCCTCGACACGACAGAAATATGTATGTGTAATGATATAAATATGTCCTCGGCACAACAGAAATATGCCCTCGACACGACAGAAATATGTATGTGTAATGATAGAAAATATGACCTCGAGACGACAGAAATATACCCCCGAGATGATAGAAATGTGACCACTGGTTTTGGGGAAAACTTTAGATATCACCCACCAAAGGATTTTCGCACGTGTAATAAAGGGGGGTCTCGATAAAATTTACTCTCTCGACCTTCACTCAGCTCTCCAAAGGTTTAAGTATTGCATCACTTCTTGGCATGTTCACCTAGTTAGTGGGAGCCGTCACCTACAAAGAGGTATGACCCCACCTGCAAGGGGTGGTCCTGGAAACAGTCTGTAGCAGTGCAGTCTGGCTGATCGAGTGCGGCTCGCAATGGGAAGGCAAAAGCGGTCCCTAAACAATGTCGGGTTGTAGTCGGTTGTGTCGATCGAGAGGTGGAGATATCACAGCTTAGAAGGGAGTTTTGAAGCGAGTTGAGGTTTTGTGTTTTCTTTTGTAGTGGTGTGGGTGAGGTCGGGAGGTTTTTTGTGTGATGTATTGTACCGGTAGTGTGTTTGGTTGTAGGTATCTTAATTGTGTGGTGTAGTTTGTGGGGCTGTCGAATCGTGGGGTGTGCTGGGGTATGGGTTTTTTGTGTGTCGGTATTTTAATTGTTGTATCTACAATATGTATAGATCAGAGTGAAGTTTTAGAAACCAGTACTAGTTCTACCATCGAACTTGCGTCCTGGTAGTGTGTGTGTTGTTTATTTTACATATAGACAGGTATACATATACAAGATGTTACAGCAGTTATACGCTAAATAGTCAAGCTAAAACACTAGTCTCAAACGCATTGTAGGTCGCTTGACACCTGCCCAGCCTTATTTGCTCACTAACAACAACTTGCTTAATGAAAAGCTAATCGATTGTGTTATAGCGGCTTTAAGCTAGGTTGTGAAACGGTTTGAAACACGATTCGTGGTGACAGATGGTTACATACTCAGAAACCTAATCGATACTCAACGTGCTGTTGAACAAATATTCAGTGTTAGCTTTCTCGGTTTGATAGACTCGGTCACTATTTATTAGCTGTAATTCTTTAAATAGTCTTGTTAAGGTATTATCTCTATAATATTGCGTATGCGTAAGCAATAACAGGAGATTTTGTGTGTGTTTTATTAGGTATAGATACACTACGCAAAAGTGATCTCACCAGAACTTTGTTATCTATGTAGATGTGTCGTAGTCTAGTTACAAACAGCAAGGTGGTTTAGAAGTAACTTTATCATTTTTATTGGAAGAAAATTGTGTTTTTTATCGTTTACATGTTTTGTAACAAATTTGATTGCTCCAAAACTTTCACACAATTAGGTTACTACTTGACTTGAGAAGAAGGTCTTTTTATAAACACTCTTGAGTGAATTCCCATTTTTTCCTATCCGCTATAGAATAAAGAGGAAAATATATATTTTTAAAAGTATTACCTGTTATAGAGGCAGATGAGTAAGGTTCGGTATGATGGAGGCGGTTTTGGTTTTGTGTTGTGTTGTGTGTGTAGTGGGTCACGGGGTAGTTTTCTTTATTATTTATATTATAGCATGAGTAATAAAATCTACTTACCCCAATGTTCAGTTAATGTTATGTAAATGAACCGTAAACACTCGCAGTCTCCAACATAAAAAATATTGGGAAAGACCACACTGAACAAAAACAAATAGACAATTTATTGAACACACCCGTAGAGATATATCTTGCAGGTAGACTAAAGTATGGCGGCAACTAAACACGTACTTAGCGTTACAATCTGTAACTGATTCATGGTCGAGACCAGTTTCATACATTTTAAGAAAAACCCAACAACCACGTATTTGTACCCTCACTAGAAAGAAAGAAATCGGATCGATGACCCGTGCAAATCAGCGATCGTGAATTTCTGTTCACGTCACTACGGTAAAATACAAACCATCAATAGTAGAAAACTTATAAAAGAAATATTCCTACGTTCGTGTGTTCGAATCACCGCCAGCTTGCATCAATTTTTTTATTCAACCTATAGATAAATAGATCAACCGTCAAATACTTCTTTAAAAAACACTTTCCCTTGGTAAAAAATAATACCCCTTCTCATAAAAATACTGCCCCTTGTCAAAAAAAATGTCGCCCTCTTCGTAATCAAAGTTCTTCCTATTGTCAAAAAAATGTCACCCCGTGACAATTAAATTTCTCCCCTTTACTTCCCCTTGGTAAATACTTACAGTTGCGGTCTTCAACACGCGCCCCAACGGTTTAAGCACTTCATCACTTCTTATCATGTTATAAATTATTCTATCCAGACACTTTCCTTTCTCTCACACGATCACCTTGTGATAAAAATATTTCTTACCCCTTACTTTCACATTGTCATCACTATCATCTCGGCTCAGACAGGACTATAAACATCTATTACCTACCCGATAAAAGCTACGACAAACGTTATCTACCAGTTGTAATAGCATATATAGTCTGTTGTAACGGAACATCGGATAATTTCTTGTTGCCCTAAGACGCCGCAAGGCGTAATGGCCACAGACTGCTTGGTCGGTCGACGGGTAAGGATGGAAGAAGAAGAAGAATAATAGTATGATGTAGAAAAATACCTACCACGGTCTTACATACTCTCTGTATGGATGTGTATGACATGAAAATCTATTTCTTTTATAAAAAATTTTAGTACAAATGTGTTTCTGCGAAAAACCGAAAGCTAACGGTTCGACGGTGAAACCGACTATCCGTGTTACGCCAATGTTTAATTACACTACAGGTGTGTTTGGAAAAAACAATTAAACAAAGCCGACTGCATTCAGAAAGATCGAGTGAGAGACGCACGCGTGTGTGTTTCAGAGATCTGCGCGTACGAGGTCGATAGACAATTTCATTACGGAGGATGTTTCAAACAGCTATGTTTGCTAAATCGAGCCCTTGTCGAAAATATGAGTTATTTTACATTAGATCTGTTTCTCATTCGTATCCAAATATTCAGTGTTAAGTCATTATTTCTATAATAGTGTGTGTATTCGTAAGCAATAACAGGAGGTTTTTGTGTTTCTCAAAGTTTAGATACACTACCCAAAAGGGATTTCACCGGGTAGACGAGAGTATGACACCAACTAGATACGGCTTTAGTGTTACACTCTATAACTGATTCATTTTCGAGACCATTTTCAAACATTTTAAGAAAACGCAACAACCACATGTTTGTAACCTCACTAGAAAGAAACAGGCGTGATGGCCAGTGTGAAACAGCGCGCGTAAAACTTGACTCGTTTTAAAATCCTCGTAACATAGAGGGTGCCGTTAGGACTAAATATAGCTAGCTAGAAAAAACGTAATAAAATAGCTAACAGGCAGAGTTTTCTTTAGTATTGGTAGACGAAAAAACTTATCTACAACGAGATTTATATGTGTAAGACTAACACTGTTACTTATTTCTGTTCACGTCATTGCAGACAACCTCAAAACACAAGAGCTCAATAGTAGAAATTTATTTAAAAAAAAACGTTCCCTCGCTCGTGTACGCGAACCCCCCTCCCCGATTTTTTTTTTTTAAGGTTTCACTTTTTTATTTTTTTATTTTACAAGTGCGACATCTGGTGATAGGTTTTATATATAGTCTCACAATCACCAAAGTTTTTTTTTCGCACGTGTAACAAAGGCTGATCTCGTCGAGAAGTGGGAGTGCAATGTTTGATAGAAGTATATAGTTAATGGTCTCTTTTAAAAGAATACTTGTGTTAAAGAGGAAAATATAAAAATCGGATATATGTCATAACCAGACTAAAATATGACGCCAACTACATATTCATTAGTGTTACAGGTTACAATCGAGACAATGCCGAGGTTAGTTTCAATCATTTTAAGAAAAACCAACACGCACGTGTTTTTTTTACCACGCGTTGTTAAACTCGATCGATGGTCGGCGCTCGCGATTTTAGTTAACAAGAAGACGATATATTCATATAATAGGAAGATATATTTAGACAATAAGAAGACTTTGAGACAATAGGAAGATGAGAATAGGAAGAGGTTAATAGGAAGACGATATATTTATAGATAACAAGAAGACGATATATTTATAGATAACAAGAAGACGATATATTTAGACAAACAATTAGACGATATAGGTAACAAAAGAAGTATACACAAGGTATGTGTGATGCACCGCACACAACCCGGGAGGGCAGACCCAGTTTTAACTGGGCACCAGAGGAACTCTGGAACGGTTAAGGAGGCCAACCCGATGCTGATTACAGCATCGGGCCGGCTGACTTAACAACACGTGCATCACACATACCTTGTGTATACTTCTTTTGTTACCTATATCGTCTAATTGTTTGTCTAAATATATCGTCTTCTTGTTATCTATAAATATATCGTCTTCTTGTTATCTATAAATATATCGTCTTCCTATTAACCTCTTCCTATTCTCATCTTCCTATTGTCTCAAAGTCTTCTTATTGTCTAAATATATCTTCCTATTATATGAATATATCGTCTTCTTGTTAACTAAAATCGCGAGCGCCGACCATCGATCGAGTTTAACAACGCGTGGTAAAAAAAACACGTGCGTGTTGGTTTTTCTTAAAATGATTGAAACTAACCTCGGCATTGTCTCGATTGTAACCTGTAACACTAATGAATATGTAGTTGGCGTCATATTTTAGTCTGGTTATGACATATATCCGATTTTTATATTTTCCTCTTTAACACAAGTATTCTTTTAAAAGAGACCATTAACTATATACTTCTATCAAACATTGCACTCCCACTTCTCGACGAGATCAGCCTTTGTTACACGTGCGAAAAAAAAACTTTGGTGATTGTGAGACTATATAAAACCTATCACCAGATGTCGCACTTGTAAAATAAAAAAATAAAAAAGTGAAACCTTAAAAAAAAAAATCGGGGAGGGGGGTTCGCGTACACGAGCGAGGGAACGTTTTTTTTAAATAAATTTCTACTATTGAGCTCTTGTGTTTTGAGGTTGTCTGCAATGACGTGAACAGAAATAAGTAACAGTGTTAGTCTTACACATATAAATCTCGTTGTAGATAAGTTTTTTCGTCTACCAATACTAAAGAAAACTCTGCCTGTTAGCTATTTTATTACGTTTTTCTAGCTAGCTATATTTAGTCCTAACGGCACCCTCTATGTTACGAGGATTTTAAAACGAGTCAAGTTTTACGCGCGCTGTTTCACACTGGCCATCACGCCTGTTTCTTTCTAGTGAGGTTACAAACATGTGGTTGTTGCGTTTTCTTAAAATGTTTGAAAATGGTCTCGAAAATGAATCAGTTATAGAGTGTAACACTAAAGCCGTATCTAGTTGGTGTCATACTCTCGTCTACCCGGTGAAATCCCTTTTGGGTAGTGTATCTAAACTTTGAGATACACAAAAACCTCCTGTTATTGCTTACGAATACACACACTATTATAGAAATAATGACTTAACACTGAATATTTGGATACGAATGAGAAACAGATCTAATGTAAAATAACTCATATTTTCGACAAGGGCTCGATTTAGCAAACATAGCTGTTTGAAACATCCTCCGTAATGAAATTGTCTATCGACCTCGTACGCGCAGATCTCTGAAACACACACGCGTGCGTCTCTCACTCGATCTTTCTGAATGCAGTCGGCTTTGTTTAATTGTTTTTTCCAAACACACCTGTAGTGTAATTAAACATTGGCGTAACACGGATAGTCGGTTTCACCGTCGAACCGTTAGCTTTCGGTTTTTCGCAGAAACACATTTGTACTAAAATTTTTTATAAAAGAAATAGATTTTCATGTCATACACATCCATACAGAGAGTATGTAAGACCGTGGTAGGTATTTTTCTACATCATACTATTATTCTTCTTCTTCTTCCATCCTTACCCGTCGACCGACCAAGCAGTCTGTGGCCATTACGCCTTGCGGCGTCTTAGGGCAACAAGAAATTATCCGATGTTCCGTTACAACAGACTATATATGCTATTACAACTGGTAGATAACGTTTGTCGTAGCTTTTATCGGGTAGGTAATAGATGTTTATAGTCCTGTCTGAGCCGAGATGATAGTGATGACAATGTGAAAGTAAGGGGTAAGAAATATTTTTATCACAAGGTGATCGTGTGAGAGAAAGGAAAGTGTCTGGATAGAATAATTTATAACATGATAAGAAGTGATGAAGTGCTTAAACCGTTGGGGCGCGTGTTGAAGACCGCAACTGTAAGTATTTACCAAGGGGAAGTAAAGGGGAGAAATTTAATTGTCACGGGGTGACATTTTTTTGACAATAGGAAGAACTTTGATTACGAAGAGGGCGACATTTTTTTTGACAAGGGGCAGTATTTTTTATGAGAAGGGGTATTATTTTTTACCAAGGGAAAGTGTTTTTTAAAGAAGTATTTGACGGTTGATCTATTTATCTATAGGTTGAATAAAAAAATTGATGCAAGCTGGCGGTGATTCGAACACACGAACGTAGGAATATTTCTTTTATAAGTTTTCTACTATTGATGGTTTGTATTTTACCGTAGTGACGTGAACAGAAATTCACGATCGCTGATTTGCACGGGTCATCGATCCGATTTCTTTCTTTCTAGTGAGGGTACAAATACGTGGTTGTTGGGTTTTTCTTAAAATGTATGAAACTGGTCTCGACCATGAATCAGTTACAGATTGTAACGCTAAGTACGTGTTTAGTTGCCGCCATACTTTAGTCTACCTGCAAGATATATCTCTACGGGTGTGTTCAATAAATTGTCTATTTGTTTTTGTTCAGTGTGGTCTTTCCCAATATTTTTTATGTTGGAGACTGCGAGTGTTTACGGTTCATTTACATAACATTAACTGAACATTGGGGTAAGTAGATTTTATTACTCATGCTATAATATAAATAATAAAGAAAACTACCCCGTGACCCACTACACACACAACACAACACAAAACCAAAACCGCCTCCATCATACCGAACCTTACTCATCTGCCTCTATAACAGGTAATACTTTTAAAAATATATTTTCCTCTTTATTCTATAGCGGATAGGAAAAAATGGGAATTCACTCAAGAGTGTTTATAAAAAGACCTTCTTCTCAAGTCAAGTAGTAACCTAATTGTGTGAAAGTTTTGGAGCAATCAAATTTGTTACAAAACATGTAAACGATAAAAAACACAATTTTCTTCCAATAAAAATGATAAAGTTACTTCTAAACCACCTTGCTGTTTGTAACTAGACTACGACACATCTACATAGATAACAAAGTTCTGGTGAGATCACTTTTGCGTAGTGTATCTATACCTAATAAAACACACACAAAATCTCCTGTTATTGCTTACGCATACGCAATATTATAGAGATAATACCTTAACAAGACTATTTAAAGAATTACAGCTAATAAATAGTGACCGAGTCTATCAAACCGAGAAAGCTAACACTGAATATTTGTTCAACAGCACGTTGAGTATCGATTAGGTTTCTGAGTATGTAACCATCTGTCACCACGAATCGTGTTTCAAACCGTTTCACAACCTAGCTTAAAGCCGCTATAACACAATCGATTAGCTTTTCATTAAGCAAGTTGTTGTTAGTGAGCAAATAAGGCTGGGCAGGTGTCAAGCGACCTACAATGCGTTTGAGACTAGTGTTTTAGCTTGACTATTTAGCGTATAACTGCTGTAACATCTTGTATATGTATACCTGTCTATATGTAAAATAAACAACACACACACTACCAGGACGCAAGTTCGATGGTAGAACTAGTACTGGTTTCTAAAACTTCACTCTGATCTATACATATTGTAGATACAACAATTAAAATACCGACACACAAAAAACCCATACCCCAGCACACCCCACGATTCGACAGCCCCACAAACTACACCACACAATTAAGATACCTACAACCAAACACACTACCGGTACAATACATCACACAAAAAACCTCCCGACCTCACCCACACCACTACAAAAGAAAACACAAAACCTCAACTCGCTTCAAAACTCCCTTCTAAGCTGTGATATCTCCACCTCTCGATCGACACAACCGACTACAACCCGACATTGTTTAGGGACCGCTTTTGCCTTCCCATTGCGAGCCGCACTCGATCAGCCAGACTGCACTGCTACAGACTGTTTCCAGGACCACCCCTTGCAGGTGGGGTCATACCTCTTTGTAGGTGACGGCTCCCACTAACTAGGTGAACATGCCAAGAAGTGATGCAATACTTAAACCTTTGGAGAGCTGAGTGAAGGTCGAGAGAGTAAATTTTATCGAGACCCCCCTTTATTACACGTGCGAAAATCCTTTGGTGGGTGATATCTAAAGTTTTCCCCCAAAACCAGTGGTCACATTTCTATCATCTCGGGGGTATATTTCTGTCGTCTCGAGGTCATATTTTCTATCATTACACATACATATTTCTGTCGTGTCGAGGGCATATTTCTGTTGTGCCGAGGACATATTTATATCATTACACATACATATTTCTGTCGTGTCGAGGGTATATTTCTGTCGTGTCGAGGGTATATTTCTGTCGTGTCGAGGGCATATTTTCTATCATTACACATACATATTTCTGTCGTGTCGAGGGCATATTTCTGTCGTGTCGAGGTCATATTTTCTATCATTACACATACATATTTCTGTCGTGTCGAGGGCATATTTCTGTCGTGTCGAGGTCATATTTTCTATCATTACACATACATATTTCTGTCGTGTCGAGGGTATATTTCTGTCGTGTCGAGGGTATATTTATATCATCTCGAGGGCATATTTCTATCGTGTCGAGGGGGTATTTCTACCACCTCACGGGCATTTCCTAGTGAGTAGTTGTCTACGACCAAACTTCACCTCTCAGCGTCTTATATTCTCATCACTAGCCACACACAGCGTTAGAACAACACGTTAGTTTTTACGCGGACCTAGGGGTAGATATGTTCAAAGATGTGATTTCCGTACCTGGTGTCACGTTAAAACACCTCTGCAAAAACCCGCCCATCCAACGTCTCTTTTTCGTTATGCTGCGAGCGGGAGGCAGATTTGCACCACACGTTGCGCCAAAAAAAGTTTGACAAAAGTCAACCCAGCAGTGACAAACTTAGAAGACTAAAAGGGAAATCTTCCCATTTGACCCCCTCGTTGAACGAACAAGACAAAACGTGCATTGACAGACTCGCCAAGTAAACCGAACCACCTGTGTTCTGAGAGCTCCAAGGGGTATACGAAAAGAAGTGCGGTTATATGTCACCCATAGATCAACTAACTTTGTCAATAAATATATAAAATGTATCTAGTGTTTTCTCTTTTATATTTCTATATATGTATAACTAAATACCATCTAACTGTTGTAATATCGGCTACCTATCTGTAATATGTACGTATAACTGTTTGTAAAATAATCATCACACAACACGCCCGCCATTAATGAACTTATATATTACTATATTCCAAGACCTCTCCTCCTCCACGTTCCTCCAACACATTTTCGTTATATAAAAGTCACGCGGATGTAGACATATAAACACACACACACCAACACACATAACAAAACAATTCCACAACACCTGCTCCACCTGCACAATGAGTATTTCCTTATATAAAAAGTCATCCCGCCTGCTGCTCCACCTGCGTAATGAGTATTTCCTTATATAAAAAGTCACCCCGCCTGATGCTCCACCTGCGCAATGAGTATTTCCTTATAAAAAAAGCACCCCGCCATCTTGTTATCTCCCCCTTGTTATCTCAAATCCGCCATCTTGCCCCAAATAACCTCCCCTTGTTAGCTCAAATCCGCCATCTTGTTATCTCCCCCTTGTTAGCTCAAATCCGCCATCTTGTTATCTCCCCCTTGTTAGCTCAAGTCCGCCATCTTACCCCCTTGTTAGCTCAAATCCGCCATCTTGACCCAAATAACCTCCCCTTGTTAGCTCAAGTCCGCCATCTTGACCCAAATTATCTCCCCCTTGTTAGCTCAAATCCGCCATCTTGCCCCAAATTATCTCCCCCTTGTTAGCTCAAGTCCGCCATCTTGCGCCGCGCGCCTGCAGATTGCGCTTATATAAAAGTCACGCGCCTGCAGAATTTTTGCTATATAAAAGTCACGCGCCTGCAGCGCGCCTGCAGCGCGCCTGCAGAATACTACCTGTTTCCAACATACCCTACTACTACTATGGAGTGCCTCAGGCTGTTGTTGTTGAGGTGGGTCGTCGGTTGTAGAATGTTGCTGAAGGCTGAAATTATTGTCTGTTTCCTGCACATCTGTAGTTCTAACAAGGGGTATGTCTTGATACTCCTGATTGTGTGACAGTGTTGTCTGGCTTGTGTTTGAAGTTGTGGGTATTGATGGAAACTCAAGGTCGTAATTCGCATTAGAGGAGTAGCTGGTTGCACTCGTGTGTCGTTTAGAAGGATACTTGGATGCTGATGTGCTGGTTGTGCCTCTGAGGGTGTCATCTGGATGTTTGATGTTTGTCGCCAACATACTGGTTCCTTGATCGGATAAGGAAATGTCGCCGCTATAAAGATGCTTCTTATGAGCTCTAGATGTGGCAAGGAACGAGGAGTATTCTATAAATGTATGGTGGTGTCTGATGCAATGCTTCTTCAATTTTTTGTTGTTAATCTCAACAGATTTCCGATAATGTGAGCGAACTGGAGGTATAATAGCTGAAAAGCGTATCTTTGCATTTGGGAACAGGAACTGGAAGTTAGATGTGATTAGATTTAGCTCTGTTTGTGCCATTTCGTTATCGTTTAGCACGTCCGACAGACCAATGTGCACAGTGACCTTGGCTACATTAAGTTCAGTTTCATATCTTTTAAGGAGAGTCAGTAGGTCCTGCGCAGATGCCCAATTTTTGTAGCGAACAGTGACCGTGTATCGGCTGTTACTAATTTAAATTTTTGAATGTCCTTCACATTTTGGTCACCAAAAAGATGAGGTGTTTCCTTCTATTTGAAAGATGTGTGTGTGTGCCGGTGGCAGTGCGTGCTGTTTCTTGTGTTTGAACTATGCTGGGATTGTGTGTAGGTTTCTTGCTGTGATGTGAACTGTCTGTCGGCAGTGGGGGCTGCCGATTAGAAATCTGGACAGGGATTGTGCAGACGTCTGCAGGGAATTCCAGAGTGCACAGGACATGGTCCTCTTTATGCCTCAGTTCAGCTTGTGTCGATTGTTGTACTTCACTACTGTTGGAATTTCCATTTGAGTTTGTGTGTGTGTAACACATTCTGTATTTATTCTTCTGCCGTGTGCTTTCTTTCTGTTGTTGAGACTCGTTTCTCTCACACTCACAGCTATTTTTGAGGGCCATATGGTCAGCATGGAGCTGCTCGTAATCTTTTTTGAGGCTGCTCAGCTCTGCTTTTAGTATCTCCATCTCAGACAATATTATTGAAAATTGATCGTGTGACGAGTACATAGGTAATGTAAGAGGGGATGTTGTTGGACTACTGTCAAAAGTGCTTGATAGGTACTCTGTCTCTGTGATGTCACTTGTATCAGCTAACGCTGGTGACTTTGGTTTTGTCTGTGACACCTTTTTGCACTCCTTATTGGGAGTTTGTTGTGATATCAGCGGGAACAGTGGAATGTGTGATTGCTAACTTCTTAGATCTGGAAGCTTTTGCTGAAATGCTTTGAACTGGCACATTTGAAATGATTTCCTCTCGACTGACTCCAGCAGTAGTTGCTGATTTCCATAAATTATTCAAGTCCGTATTAATCCAGTCTTTAATAGCGCACTCTGCAACTTGTAACATTACTTTATTTGTTGTGTTGTAGAAATGGAGGACAACCTCTCCTGTGGAAATAACATCTTCTACATATGAACCATTAGCGTCAGTCATTGCTTCAACAGTTGCGCTAGATTCATAGTATGGTTGAGACAGGCTACGTAATGCTTAATATCACTGACTAACAAAAAAAAACTTTTTTTTTCTTTCTCTAACATTTCTATGTTTTTCTGGTCAATTTTAATGCGCTGTTTTTAAATCTGCAAACCGTTTTTCTCTATCAGGTCGGGATCTCTAGAAATACGCAATTGAAGTTTTTTAACAACGCATACAGTATTACAACATCATTCGTACAAGAAGTATAACAGTTATGTAGGCTTGAATTTCTTTGCAGTCGACTTTCGTCGGTGAATGGCATGTGGTACATCGCGATGAAGCATCCAACAATAATCGGCAAGCATGGTCACACTCCACCGTCCTTGATAACGTGACTCCATTACGGCGATATCTTGATGGAATCGTTCTCCATGTTCATCGCTGACTTCGCCAAGGTTGTCAGGGAAAAAGTCAAGATGCGAATCGAGCAAATGGATTTTGAGGGACATGTTACAGCCCATAATTCTGTATGCATCTATACACTGCTTAACAATATGCAACATAGTCGACAGATTTGTGATTTCCCAGAAAGTTATCGACGATCGATTTGAATGCCATCCATGCGCGAAGTTCACTACCATGTAACAAGTTCTCGAATTGTTTGTCTGCAATAACTTTCCTAATCTGAGGTCCTACAAAGATACCTTCCTTTATCTTTGCATCGCTAACTTGCGGAAACTTTTCTCGAAGATAAGTGAAAGCTTTGCTCGTTTTATCTAACGCTTTTACAAAATTCTTCATGAGCCCCAACTTTATATGTAACAGTGGTAAAATGAAGCTGTCTTTGTTAACTAAAGGCTCGTGTATTACATTTTTATGCCCGAGCTGCATACGATCCCGGATAGGCCACACCTTTCTTGCATAATGTTCCTGTCTGTTGCGGCTGTCCCATTCACATCGGAAGCAACAAAATTTAGTATACCCAGTCTGCATGCCCGTGAGAATTGCAATGACCTTTAGGTCTCCACAAATCCGCCATTGGTAGTCATTGTACTTTATTTTTTCCAAACGTATAGCCATATTGTCATACGTTTCTTTCATATGAACAGAGTAGGCGACTGGAATTGATGAAAATAAATTTCTGTTATGCAATAACACGGCTTTTAGACTAGTCTTGGAAGAATCGATGAAAAATCGCCATTCGTTGACTATGTGCTCATGACCGTTTACATCTTTGCAATAGCAAATGTCATCATCCATCTCAAAGTATTGAACAAGTTCTCTGTGTCTATGACGAAATTTAGATATCGGAGTATTGGGCGCTAAAAGATTCCATTCTTTGAGTCGCGAACCGAGTAATTCCGCTTGTCCTTTGGTGAGAGCGAGATCACGTATTAGATCTGAAAGTTCTGAATGGTTAATTAAGTAAACACCATCATTCACCGGTATGTAATCTGAGTCAGAATTAGTTTCTAAAGCAGGTAAACTATCACTTTCTGATGGTTCATTCACGTCCAACGGATATTGTTCTGGTGGTACTTGGATCGGACACGTGATTGGATCATGAGGCACTGGTTTCGAAACCAATTCAATATTTGAATAAACCACAGACTTTCTAGTTTTAAAAGTGAAACCATGGATATTTGTCAAGCAGAAGTAACAATCAGTAGTGTGATTTGTATGTTCACGCCATATTACTGGCACTCCAAAAGGCATCGACTTATGCTTCGGCGATTTTCGTAACCAACCTGCCAATGTATCGAACAAACTGCATTTGGCTTTCAAGATTTATTTGCATCATCAACTTTCAAATCGAAATAAAGTTCGTATGCTTTCTTTAGTAATGGTGTAAAGTTTTTCTGGTCAACACGATCGGTAAAATATCCGCACACGTAACAGAACAGATCAGCCGAATTTCTACAACTTCTAGAAGCCATATTTTGCTCAGAATTATTTCAAAATACAGTAACTATTAGAAAAATCGCGTAACATATGTCATGCATCTTTTAGCAGTATAAAAAGTAGAATTATGTTGCTTTTTATTAATTTTTAATAAGTTATAGAGTAAAAATGAAATGGAGCAAATAACGGTTTCCCAAAAATATATTTATTCACAAATATCTTAAGAATTTGACGTGATAGAGATAAACGGATTTCAGATTTGAAATCAGCGCAAGAAACTGACCTAAGAACACTTATTCTTATATAAGAAAGAAAAATGTTGTTTGTCAGTGTATTCGATTAAGGTAGAAAACGTAAGAATCGCACAGTGATTATTGTTCTTGTAAGATATGTTATGGAGGGCGTGTATAGTGTGTTGGTCTTCAAACGTCTAGTTTTCTTTTTAACCGCTTTAGTTACATTCAAAATGTAGTCCTTCTGTTTGGTACCTTTTGTGTTCGGTCGGGTCGTGGCGACCGAATTTACGTGTAACATTGTGAATGAGAACGTTAATGCCCCAGCGTATTTAATGGGCGTGGAAAGAGGTTAATTATAGCCGTTCACTGCTTTCTTGCTCCGCTCTAATTGGCAGCTTGTCTCGTCGACACACATATTTACTGGTGACCAATTTCTAAAGTCACGGTTCTCTGACATTTCGTAGGGTGTAATAAAACATCCATTTCTGTCGGCTACCCCAATTATCAGTGCCGACCATGTGGAACGTTTTGTAATTCCAACACGAAAGCGACTTACTATACTTACAATAGTAGATATGCTAGTCCTCATTTTGCCTAAAAATCACAGTTCCTTTTCACATGAACATAATAATATTTAGTTCACATAGCACTGTGTACACAGTAATATAAAAAACATGCACCATGGAAAACATGCACCATCATAGCTGGTAGACACTGGAGTTGGGTTGTCCACATCCTCAGAAGAGACCCCGATGCCATCACAAGAACAGCTGTGCTATGGACCCCCGAAGGAAAGCGAAAGAGAGGCCGACCAAAAACAATTTGGTGGAGAACTGTGGAGGCAGAGATGCAAAGAATGAACCAGAGCTAAGCCGCTGTATGAAGGATGGCCGCCGACCGAACCAAGTGGAAGCAGTTTGTTGCTGCCCTACAAAAGACGCCACCAGGCGTGATGGCCACTGACTTCTTTGACAGTCGGCGGCTAAGGATCAAAGAACAAGAAGATGATGAAGGGAATAAAGAAGACATGAAAATACCTGGATCGAATAGCATCTGAAGGAGATGTTTGTGATCCGTTGAGATCTGAAAGGTAAAGGACTCAATGAATATATGTTAATAGATTCTGGAAAACAAAATACGGAGAAAGGTATCGGTATCTTCAATAAATGTGTACAATGTTTTTCAATCAGGTCTATCATCCCTTTCGCTTCCCTGGTTCACAACCTACACTGGATAACGGGCCAGGACCTAATCCACCAGATGGACCACGTCCTACACCACCAGATGAACCACGTCCTACTTCACCTGAAGGGCCACGGCCTACACTACCAGATGGACCACGTCCTACACTACCAGATGGACCAGTACGGCGACCACTGTTTTCACGACCTGTACGTGTGGGGAAAGAACAACTTGAGGCGTCTGGCGTGCAGCCCTTACCAGTATCGGAATCTTCTGACAGCGAGAGTTTCTCTTTTGACCGTGATCTTGGAGGCGGAAATATCGTTGAAGAATACGCTTCCACAACAAAGTAAGTTGACATTAAGGTAGCATTTAATTTTGTTTCATTAATTTAATATGACTGTCACTCTGCCATATCATTCAAGTTATATATATATATATATATATATATATATATATATATATATATATATATATATATATATATATATATATATATATATATATATACTACAAGATGTAGGATCGTACACATATCTTGGCAGTATGTGACGACAATTCTGTACGTGTCCTTTTGTGTGATCTCTCACCCCTTCAGCTCTCCGGCAGTAAACTTCTTTTCTTCATATTTCTTCATTATTCGCTTGTTATGTGGCATAAATCATGCCTTTTCATTCGCTATTTTCACTATTTAGCTCTATGCTGGACATAGCATGGTGAATTCTCTAACACGCCACTCCCCTATGGCAGTATTTGCTACGGGAGTAATGCGTATCTTATTGTTTCACACTCCACTCCTAGGCTGTCTTTACGATTCTCCAGGTTTGGTGACCCGGCCAGCGATAATATTGTATCGCCTAATCTGTCTGACCGCCTGTGGAAATGGGGTGGTCAAACATTTGACCACATTGGAAAGCTGTTGATCATGTTGACACAAATCAGGTATCGTGATACGATGAAAGAAATCAATATGGTTTGACCAGTCATCTGTTTAGCGGAGGCATGCAGATAAAGGCGATAAATAGAGGTGTGCCGGAAGTCTTAGGTAACGATATGTCATCAGTGTGTAAGAGGCCACTCGTGTATATTAAATTTAATATTTTCAAATACCCGTGGGATGAGTAATGATAAACTTCCCCATCCAAACAGTGCTAGATGGATTGGATTGGTTTGCCAGAATCTACTATGATTTGATTGGAACTTTCGGCGGAAACGCAGCTTGGATTTGAAACTAAGGATTGTGAGATATAATCTAACAAACTCGGAGTCACAACACACAGACAGACTTCATCGCAGCGGCAACTAAACACCTCCTACAAACCAGAGGAAAAGGATAGGACTTATCATTCCACAACTATAAGTACCAGATCGAGTATTGGGCAACTTTGGAAGTACAAGTAAACCCGCCATTTTAATACAAGACTGGAAACTTGGGAATTTTATCACAAGGAGTCAAAAGAGGAATTATACATTTCCAGACCAAGTGTTTCACCCATCATAAGAGGAATTATAGATTTCCAGACCAAGTGTTTCACCCGTCATAAGAGGAATTTCTCAGACTTAAGTAATTCGAACAGCATCTAAATACAGGGCTGTGGGTAAATTCTAATCTGCGCCAGGAGAAGTGTGTATTCCCAAAATTTTGGGGTAAGTGTAAACAATTTATTTACTAATGAAAATGCTACAGGTTTCTTGCTAAGTGGTTGTATATGAGGCTGGCAACCTCAACATATGAAAATAGTATATTCATGACCCACTACTGCAAGAGCTGGTGATTGGTTCTGACTAGTCGTGTGAGAAACCCCGACAGCAGAGATAACCCCAGAACTCAGAAGAGTGTAAGGATGAGTAATGAGTGATGATTACATCACATGTGCCTAAAGTGTATAGAATCATGTTGTGAGATTTATATACCTTTTGTAATTGTAATTCAGGCAAATCATTATTCATGCACTCCAGACGCAATTTCCTAGTTGATACCCAGAAGGATATTGGTGAATTTTCATCATATTCCTTGAGTTACATTGTGTGCTCGGGAATTTAATTCTTCTGAGAGGTTAACAATCGTGGGTGGAGCACAAGAAAATGGGCCTGTTAGTTTGCGGAGAACAAATGTTCTGAGGCATTTGTTTCTTTCTAATTTGTCACAGTTCGTGGTTACAAGACATCAGACTTAAGTACTGAAGTTCCTACGCCACTAGTGTGAGAGAAGTGTATCAACACTGACCGCCTACAAGTGGACGAATTATGCGGAGAAGTGTACTCATTACCACAAAGAAGAGACGGAAACCACAGCTGCAGGACTAATCTGGAGCTAGGTTTTATATAAAAGGCTGCAGTAAAAATACGGACATTATTATTAACGCCCTACCAAAACCTCAGTGAAGAAACTATAATTTCAATTTTCACCAAATTTTCCATATTTATTTTCCCATTTTAAAGACTAATTGACTATTACATTTGTTGTATGTTATTTTAAACTAAACAATAATAGTTGATTCAGTTTATACGTACGAAAGCAAACGTATGAGCCAGTTCTTCTTGATAAATACATATATATAAATATAGAGCCATTACTTATAGGAAGGCATTCGTTGGATTACTCCAACTGGGGGCGTGACGGGCCATAATCTTTGCATAACCCCTTCACAAAAAGCGACGGACCAGATAATAAGTTAACAAATTTGCTCAACCCTTAAGCAGCGTTTGTTCTTGACTTCTGGGAATGAAGGCTCCCCTAAGGTAGAAACGACATTCATCTTCTATCTATATCTTTGCCAAGAGTAATCTTGCGCGAAGATAGATACCTTGGACGACCTACTTTTAGATACGCTTGCGTTGTGACCATTAGGGGACCACAACTGCAAAGGACGGGGATGCTATCCCGTGACACGGCAATATAAAGTTGGAGGGACAGACAGTGATATCAAAATAGGAATACAAAAAGCAAGAGGAGTTTTCATTGCATTGGGAAATATATGGAGATCAAGAGATATCAGATCCAACACAAAAATAAGAATCTTGAACTCAAATGTCAAGTCAGTCCTATTGTATGGCTCTGAAACATGGAGAAGAACATAAACAACAACCAAAATGCTACAGACTTTAATTTCTTTTGACAAGAAGACATTATGGGATGGTGGATTGTAGCAAATAAAGTCCAAGAGCTGTGCTAGTATCTGGTACTTAGCTTTGAATATGGTAACAGTTGGATTCTGGTTCAGTCACCGCTGGTTACCAGTGGAATTTTGATTGTTCCTTCTCTTCAGGAGCCGGGTGGTTTGGTAGCAGTACTTCCTTTGCAATGCCGTGGTAACTGCTCAGGTTGCCTCGTAAACTGTCCTGAAGACTCGTCTGTTATAGGTGTCTAGGTGTTGGCTTCTGGCAACTGGTACCACAAACCCAAATAGGTTGATTTATATCCAGATTTAATGCACAGAAAGGCCGTAATGTCGTGCAACTGTTTACGATGCAGTCGTCCCTCAGGTGGTTAATGTTACTGACTAACATAAACTTTCACACCTGAGAAAGGTTCCTCGGACTTGTAGCTCTAAGTATTCACACTGAAGTTTATGCTTTTTTTTTTTAATTTTTAAAAAACTACGCCTCGTCCTCTTGGTTTGCCTTATAATGGAATCCTTAGAACCACACCTTATTCTGCGTGTCTGTGAATTCCTTGACAAAGATAGGAAATGCGTGTTGGACTATTCGAAACGCACTAGGTTTTAAAGTTGAATTTATGCCCTCGCATAAATGTCACCTTTTGAGGTTCAGTTGGGTGAACCTCAATCATTTTATTTCAGTTTAATTTCTAATTTCAAACCAACCATAAGTAAAGCGCTTGATTTTTTAATGAATGTTACCTCCACCATCGATTCTGAAAGTTACTACATTACAATATAAGGTATTGCTCCTTAGGTGTTGATTTAACCAAAACCCTTACATTAATCTCTTTAAAAACTGAGCTTCTACAACATTATTTAAAGAATTTGCTGAACAATCAGCAAGAAATACATCGTTTTGTGTTAACGTGCTTTTTTGGTCAAAATACAGATAATAAATATACTTTTTTTTTAATTTAGATTCCTGAAACGTAATCCGAAAAACATCATGCGGCTCCACAAAAATGGTCAATATTAAGCCCTGCAACAGCTAAGGCCGGCTCTGCCTGTTTCGACCTGCTTTCAAAAATAACATGTGCGACATGGTTTGAATCTATACGTTTAACAACAACAATGCGCATTACTCAAAACAGCAACAAAACGATATTTTTAAAATTCCAAATTAACGTGTCATTGCTCCATCTTTGAATGGTTATTTGGGCGTATCAATAGGTATTGATGGAAAAGATATCAGAATGCAGTGCAGACCGCTTAAGGCGATCTCGGATGTGGCGAATTTCTGTTGTGAAGAACAATTTGTTTATCCCCGGCAATTTTTCTTCTTTGTCTTTGTAAAAAATGTCCGGTTAAGCGGAATCCGTTTATCACGAATTTTCGGATATGCCGAACGATTAAACGTGTCCCGACTATATAATTTGATCTGCTTAAGACGAACTTTTTTCAAATACAGTACCTGGACATTTGTACAACTTTTCGGCTATTTTGGGAAATTGCGTGCTTCGTCGATGTTAGAATTTGAGTTATTTCCCCTCTAAAAATGGCTGGAAAGTTAAAATCCATATCTTTGAAAAGAAAGATTGAGCTATTACAAGAAGTGGAAAATAGTGGCAAAAAGAAAATGGAAATAGCAAAGGAATTCGACATTCCAAAATCAACGCTTTCAGGAATCATAAAAAATAAGGATCGGTACAGAAAAATGTTTTAAGGTGGACAAGTTCATTGTCACAGAATGAAGAACCGAAAAGCGGCGTGTGATGTTGTTGACACGGCACTCCTAAAATGGTTCACCATGGCGAGATCAGCAAATGTTCCTGTAAATGGACCTATATTAACTGCAAAGGCAGAAGAGTTAGCCCTTCTGGAAGGTCGGACTGGCTGGAAATGTAGTCCTGGCTGGTTGGGTCGTTTTAAAAAACGGCACAACATTACTTACAAAGCTTTGTGTGGGGAAAGGCATTCTATTAATGAAACGACTACCGAGTCATGGACGGAGGAGGTGCTAAAACCAGCCATGAGTAGGTATAATTCCGCTGATGTGTTTAATGCTGATGAAACTGGATTGTTTTGGAGATTGCTGCCTGACAAGACTTTTTCCTTCAGAAATGAAAAGTGTCATGGGGGGAAAAAATCGAAAGAAAGAATCACAGCTGTTGTGTGTATAAATATGGATGGTTCAGAAAAATTGCCATTACTTGTAATCGGTAAATTCAAAAATCCACGCTGTTTTAAAGGTTTGAAAAAAATTGTGTGTTGATTATGCAGCTAATTCAAAAGCCTGGATGACATCAGACATTTTCA
Source organism: Oreohelix idahoensis (assembly GCA_024509875.1). Lineage (NCBI taxonomy): Eukaryota > Metazoa > Mollusca > Gastropoda > Stylommatophora > Oreohelicidae > Oreohelix > Oreohelix idahoensis. The sequence continues at coordinate 141,155 of JAMPIV010002461.1, forward strand.
CCAAGTGGCTACATGCATTTGATCATTCTATGGAACGTCAACATCGCAAAGTTCTTTTGGTGCTTGACAACTGTTGAGCCCACCTAAATGTTCAAAATCTAAAAGCAACAGAACTTTTATTTTTACCACCAAATGCGACATCCAAACTTCAGCCTTGTGACCAAAGCATTATTCAAAATCTGAAGGTTCATTATAGGTCAGCAATGTTGTCCAAACTTGTAGGTCACATTGATGCAGACTTGGTTGCTGAAGACTTCAAGATAACCCTTCTGGACGCTATTGTTATGTTGAAATCTGCATGGGGTAAAGTGTTGCCTGTGACTATTGCAAACTGTTTTCGAAAAGCAGGCTTTAAAGTTGGAGATGATACAGATGATGAAAACACGGTTGTATCAAATACTTGTAATGGCAGTATTATAATTGAAACTTCTGTGGAACCTTTGCTTCATCGACTATATCAGGAACTGAACATTTCAGCAGAAGATTTTGTCAACATTGACAATGATATTGTTACTACATGTAGTGCTACCTTGCCAGTGCTGATATTCTAGGGATGTGTATGCCAACAGTTTCATCTTCTGTCCTTTCCAGTCCTGACCTAGATGGAGATGATGATGATGACTGTGGGTTGCCAGTGCAAACTGTTTCACAAATGGAAGTTTCAAATTTCATGGATAAAATTAACATGCATATAATGCAGGCTGGATGCCAAGATGATTTAATTTCTCATTTCTTTGGATTTAAAGATGCCATGGAAAGACATTTTATTAACTCAGGTACCAAGGCACAGAGGAAAATTACAGACTTTTTCATTTAAGAGTGCTTTATCATTTAAGAGTTTATAAATTCTAGAGATAATGATGACTGTGGGTTAACGGTACAAACTATTTCACAGTTGGAAGTTTCAAATTGCACGGATAAAACTAACATGTATATAATGCAGGCTGGATGCCAAGATGATTTAATTTTTAATTTCTTTGAATTTAAGGATGTCATGGAAAGACATTTTTTATTCATTCAAGTACGGGTACTAAGATACAGAGGAAAATTGCAGCTTTTTCTTTTCAAAGTGTAAAAAGTGCTGTTATTATCTAGATGTCTGTGCCAACGTTGTACATTAACACTTTTGGTGATTTACATATTTTCTGTGTCATACATCTGTTGTATTCAACGCTAATTCATTATTGCATTGTACGTTGCAAATGCATTACCATATGCTTGAACTCTTATCTGATAAGAGGAATTTCTGATAAGAAGAACTATTTCTTGGGTCCCTGGTGAGTTCTCCTTATCAGGTCTGCACTGTACTTAGTAACCTTTATTGGGAGCAAACTGCCACAGTAAGATCTGGAAGGAATTATTCACCATACAATAAACATAAAAAAAGGTGTCAGACAAGGTTTTGTGCTGTCCCCCTGCCTATTTAATCTATATACCAAAAACATTTTCAAACAGATACAGGAAATACCAGGACTGAACATCAGTGGAAGGTCAATAAACAACCTTAGATATGCAGATAATACCGTGTTGTTAGCTGAAAGCGAACAGAAGTTACAAGAACTAGTGAAGCAAGTGAACAGTATAAGTCATGAATATGGACTCGACATTAATATTGAGAAAACAAAAACTATGATAATTAGCAAAACAGACGATAAGCCCATATTAAAGATAAGCGTAAATGGGAAAATCCTGGAACAAGTCAAGAGCTACGTATATCTTGGTCATATAATAACAGAAGATGGCAGATGTAAAACAGAAATCAATAAGAGAATAGGAATGGCCAAAGCTACATTCAACAACATGAAACATATACTGACATCCAAACAGTTATCTCACAAATTAAAACTGAGAATCATAAAGTGTTATATATATATTCTGCATTTCTGTATGGTGCAGAAACATGGACGATGAATAAGCATTTGGAAGAAAGAATTGAGGCTCTTGAAATGTGGATATAAAGAAGAATGGGGCGTATCTCATGGAAAGAGAAGAAAACAAATAAGGAGGTCCTAGAAAATCTAGGTATGAAAAGAGAACTAATGAGGGAGATCAAAGTTCTGCTGCTAAAATACTTTGGCCACATAAAAAGGTATAACACCTTGCAGAAGACCATAATAGAAGGGAGAGGTGAAGGCAAACGTGCAAGGGAAAGACAGCGCTATAAGTGGGAAGATAACTTCAAGAGATGGACAGGAAAGAGTCTATCAGAGTGCACCACCAAGACAAGAGACAGAAGACGTTGGAGATCCATTACAGCCAACTTTCGTTGTGGAGATGGCAGCTGATGATGATGATGATGATCGACTTGGTTGAAAAACTCGGCCGACATGTCAATAATTGTATGGTCGAAGTGGCTCTTATGTCCCCATCCAATTCCTGTCAAGCTCATAAAATTATTAATTGTGATCATTTATAACCTACTGCAATGTATATTGTATTGTACTGATCCGTTTGCTTAGACATTTTCATGAACTGCATTAATTTAACATTTTTTATATAAAAATCGTTGAATTACGCATTCATACCTACTGGCGACGTATTATCCAAGAAATATGTGCATTATGAAAAGGAAAAAATCCCGAAGTTTCACGAAAAGCTGATGCGAATATTTCCAACAAACTGACCAATAAACCATCAAGAGATTGAAGCGATGCTTATTCTGTAATGAGTGTGCAAGATACTTTCCACTTATAGAACAGTGCAATGTGCGCCGTTTCCGTATTTTCCTGAAAAGTTGGCATGATAGTTTTTGTTAGGTTTCAAACGCAGGCTTCAGATTTTTATTAATAAAACGCCTTTTTCATACTTACTTACCTGGTCGTTCCTCTTCTATCATAAGGTGTACAGGTTTGGAAGAGATAGAGCGCGCCATACTATCCTATCGGCTGTCTTCCTTCTGGCCTGGTTTCATTCTAATCCTCGGTCCTTCAAAGATTGTCTAATGTTGTCCTCCCAGCGGACTCTGGGTCGTCCTTGAGGTCTGGATCTCTGGCTCTCTGTTTCCCATGCTTGTCGTGGTAGCCGATCTTCTCCCATTTTGCAGACATGGCAAAACCATCGTAGTTGGTTAGGACTGTTCTACTTGGGTCTGCAGTGGCTGGATTTTTAGGCCTTGACGTACCGTCTGATTGCAGACCATGTCTTTTGTTGTTACTTCAACCACCTTCCTCAGATACCTCATTTATGAGGTTTGGATCTGGCGTTTGTGGGTCGTAGTCATTGCCCATGACTCGCATCCATACGACAAGACTGGGACATAGATGGAACGGTATAGAGCCATATTCGTCTTCTTACCAACTTCTCGCTTGCTGAGGAATCCTCGATTTATGGCATGAAAAGTCTCCCAGCTGCTGCTCTTCGGGTAGTCAATTTTTTTTATGTCTTCCTTTTAGTCTAAGATAGCTCCTAGATATTTAAAGTGGTTGACCTGCTCTACGACCTGTTCTCCCAGCTTAATCTGATGCCTTCTTTCCCCTCGTGATATCACCATGGCTTTTGTTTTGGAGCTGCTGATGATCATCCTTCTCTTCTCCAGCTCTTACTTCCAGACTTGCAGGTTGTAATGAATATGTGCCTTTGATTTAGCAATCATGGCAACTTCACCGACAAATGCCAGCTCTGAAATACAAACCTCTTTCATCATCCAGCAACCAACTGAATATTTTCTTGTTCTCTCCTTACATGTCCATGAGAAGTATGAAAAGATAAGGTGACATGATATCACCTCGACTTACACCAGTGGTGGTCCTGAACTTTTCTGACTTATGGTTTATCGTCCTCATATAATTTCTGCAAGACTTGTAGAAGCTCTGTATAGCATGAATCAGAGGTGCTGGAATGTTCTTCCTTGCCAAGCAGTCCCAGAGTTTGCTCCAGTGGACCCTGTCAAATGCCTTTTCCAGGTCTAAGAAACAAAGGTGGATCTCACTCTTATACTCAAGAGCGTTTTCA